>SJYO01007492.1:73073651-73228418 GCA_006410555.1 Capra ibex | reverse complement strand
TTATCTACAAAAAGACCTTGAGAGAACGAAAAAGGTACTAGGTCGCCTACAACCGTTACACTAGAGACCAAGGAGACGGAAAAGATTTTGGTCGAACTTGTAGTCCTTCAAGTGGCAAGTGCATAACAACTTCGGACCGAACCTCTTAAAACTCGTAATGAAATGCTCGCACACTCTACTCACGTTGACACGCCATCAAACTCGTAAGAAACCGTAACGGAAAGAAACCCTAACCTTACTTTTGACTGGAAAAGGTCAGGACACCGCTGACGACTCAAAAGGTTTAAACGACCGTATAACTCACGTCGTGAAAGTGTCGTAGTAGAAAGTTCTAAACTTTCTCGAGTTGACCTTAAGGTAGTGGAGGTGATCGAAACAAGAATCACTACGAAAGATTCCGGGTGAACTGAAGTGTAAGGTCCTACAGACCGAGATCTACTTACTAGTGTGGTAGCACTAATAGGCCCAGCACTTCTAGGAAAAACATGTCAAGAAGACACATAAGAACGGTGGAGAACAATTATAGAAGATGAAGACAATCCAGGTATGGTAAAGACAGGAAATAGCTCGGGTAGTAACGTACTTTACAAGGGAACCATAGAGATTAAAAGAACTTCTCTAGAGATCAGAAAGGGTAAGACAACAAAAGGAGATAGAGAAACGTAACTAGTGACTTCTTCCGAAAGAATAGAGAAGAACGAGAAGAAACCTTGAGACGTAAGTCTACGAATATAGAAAGGAAAATAGGAAACGAAAAGCGAAGAGAAGAAAAGTGTCGATAAACATTCGGGAGGGGTCTGTCGACAAAACGAAAAACCGTAAAGGAAAGGTACCCCTACCAGAACTAGGGACAGAGGACATGTTACAGTGCTTGGAGTAAGGTACCAAGTAGTCCGTCAGATAGGTAGTATAGATCCGGGAATTTAGATAAAGAGTGAAGGTGACATATTAGTATTCCCTAAACTAAATCCAGTATGGACTTACCAGATCGTCAAAAGGGACAAAAGAAGTTAAAGTCAGTTTAAACCATTATTCCTCTAGTACTAGACTCGGTGTCAGTCGAGGACCAGAACAAAAACAACTGACATATCTCGAACAGGTAGAAAACGACGTCTCTTATATTAGTTAGATTAAAGCCACAACTGGTAGACCACTACAGGTACACATCTCAGAAGAGAACACAACAACCTTCTCCAACAAACGATACTCGTCACGTAAAAGAACCGTTTTGAGATAATCAGAAACGGGACGAAGTAAGGTATAAGGTTCCGGTTTAAACGGACAATGAGATCCACAAAGAACTGAAGGATTAAAACGTAGGGTCAGGATATATTACTTTTCCTGTAGAAAAAACCCACAATCAAGATTTTACAGAACATCCAGAAGTATCTTGGTAAGTCGAAGTCGAAGAAGTCGTAATGACCGACCCCGTATCTGAACCTAATGACACTATAACTTACCAAACGGAACCTCTGTTTGTCTCAAGTAAGACAGCAAAAGCTCTAACGTAGGTTCACGACGGAAAGCCTGAGAAGACAACTGGTACTACCGATGAGGTAAAGAAGACTCCCTAAGGACGGGCGTCATCATCTGTATTACCAGTAGACTCAATTTAAGTGTGTAAGGTCAGGTAAAATCAAGTGACTAAGGATCTTACAGCTACAAGTGAGAACGATAGAGGACAAACTGATAAAGATTAAAAAGGAACTAAGTACCGGGACAGTAAGGTCCAAGGATACGTCATAACGAGAAATGTCGTAACCTGGAACGAAGACAGTACGCTCACATGCAAGGAGCCAAGAAACAGAGCAGTGTTGTTTCTAAACCTCGTTACCTGTAATTTCGGGAGCCGCGCATTGTCGAGAGCCCAGAACCTGTTTGGCACAATATCGAGAGTCCGTTTAGTCACAATGTCGAGATAAAATAAATATTCTATCGTCCTCTTAGGTAGGAACTTCACACTCCCGTACGGTTGGGTTTCTAAACTTCCCTTCTCTCACCTCCTCTCTCTCCCTCTCTCTCTCTCCCTCTCTCTCTCTTTCTCGCGCGCGTACGCCCTCTCCTTGTCTCGCTTTCGCGAAACCGAAGAGGAAAATATACAAAAGGAGGGGGCCCGGACGGGATACGTTTAACCCGAATCGGTCCTCACGACAAATAAGATGGACTTCAGAAGTGAGACCAGGAGCCTGGAAGGAAACTCGAAGGAACAAAAAATCGGTGGCGGTAAAACCTGAGACAAAGGGATAAGATGGATGGATTGTGAAGATAGTGGTCAGTGTAGGTGTCGACCCATAACAAAAACGAAACCGAGGCAGGGAAGTAAGAAAGACCTCAATAAAGAGGTGACTGGAGGTCATCGTATAACCCGGGGATGACTGGACCCCTCATGGAGAAAGTCATAGGATAGTAAAACGGAAAAGTATGACAAGTACCCCAAGAGTTCCGTTCTTATGACTTCACCAAACGGTAAGGGAAGAGGTCACCTGGTGTAAGACAGTCTGGAGAGGTGGTACTGGGGGGGCAGAACCCAACGGGGCGACCGTACCGAATCAAAGTAACTCAATCTGTTCCGACACCAGGATCACACTAATCTAACTGATCTAAAGACACTCATACCAAAGTCACACAGACGGGAGACCACGGGAGAACGTTGTGGATGGTAGAATGAACCCAAAGAGAATGGAACCCGTACCCCATAGAGAAGTGTCGACGAGGTTGTTTCGTGTCGCCGACGAGGAATGGAACTTACTCCCCATAGAGGAGGGCGACGAGAAGGACTGGAAGTTGCACCCTACCGAGGAGATCCGGGAGGACCCGGACGTGTCGGTGGTGGGGAACCTGTACCTAACGAGGAGGGCCGGCGGTGGGGATCGAACCCCTACCCCAACGAGGAGGGCCAGAGGCGGGACCGGAAAGACGGCGACGGGAACCGGAGCCCACGGCGGAGACCGGAGGTTGCACCCCACCGAGGAGAGTCGGTAGTGGGGACTGGAGCCTACGCCCCATCGAGGAGAGCCGGCAAGGACGCGGAGGCGTCGGACCGTGAGATCCGGCGACGGGGACTGGAGTCTGCACCCCATCGAGAGTCGGCGCGAAACGAATCACACCGCGGACGCGAATCACACGGCGGGCGACGGTGGTGGTGAGAGCGGCGGAGACGGCGGTGGCGGACACGAAATATAAAACATTGGACATAAGATCCTCAGAAGGTCCTCTGAAAGGTTTGACGGTACATAGATCCACCCCGACCCACGGTTACCGTCCAACATACCTACACTACACACAGTGCATGTCCGACTCGATAAATTCTTCGTTTACGAAAGAGATGAGAGAAAAAAAGAACAGACGAATGACTTTTAACTATGGTCACCAATATGACCTTTAGTTCAGAACTCCTACCTTAACAATGACTTTACCTTTCTTTGACTCGTAGACTCAGTGACGAACTTCCTTTCGACGGGATAGTCCTTGTGGATTCAGTATGACCTTACACTCGTTTATTAGGTGACTCTGAAAACTCAAAAGACCATAATGGACCTAATTATGTCGACAACTATATCGTTTGGAAGGGTCTGATAAGACAAGAGATGTTTAACACTAGTCTATCAGAAAAAAGAACTATAAATCGGAAAAGGGAAAGAAGGGATACAGGAAAGATGGGAAGGACGACTTTCCAACAACGACTCGGTACTTTCCGTGACCCTAACAACCGGAGGTCTCCTCTCCTTAAGTTAGGTCCCGGTCACTGTTCTAAACTAGTGAGTCTCGAAAACACACTATTTAAAAATAATTCCATATTTTCTCTATCTATTTCGAAGACTGTATCTGTGGTCTTTCCCCGTCCTTCTTACAGGGGGACGATCGGAAATCGTCATACAGTATATGGATAGTCGTTCGACGATTGATCTCTTTCCTTTACAGAGTTTTGAGTCTCACCGTAGTCCGGGGAGTAGGTGTTGTACGTAAAACTCTATTGTAACCGTGTTCCGCTCAGTAGGGCCCGGTATTTTGTTAACTGTACTCAGAACTTCTTTCCGTCCAAAGGTTCATTTATACATCAAAGTAATTTTTTGTCTCATCCTCTTGTTACATACTCATCTTGTATAACCAAACAACTCGGGAATAACCAAGACTCAGAATTCGCCTTGGCTGAACTTCTTTCTGCCTCAAATCCCATTGATGTATCAAGTAATTGTATCGAATTCCTTTTGAAAAGGTATTCTTTTTGTGTAACCAATCGAGTTCGAAACTCTTTTCAATTCAAGTCCACCTTGGTCCACAGTAGTACCTTTGTGTCTTAAAATTTTCTTTGGAGGAAAATTAAAACATATCTCTTCCTTTTTTTTAGACTGCGAACATCAAACAAGGGAGGACGACGAATTCCCTCTCTATTTTTTACAGACTACGAACGTCGGGTAAAGGAAGCAAACCTCTGGGGTCCGGAAGAAAGGACTATGGGACAGTGACGGTGGTGATAAGTCTACTTATTACTGTAGTCGTTTCTCGTTCTTGTCTTGTCACCAATAAAGTGAGTGCGTACGTAAGTCAACAAACAAAAAAGAGACGGACTGAGTTTACGTACCATCGTCGGGTCTACAACCTACCCTCGGTTCTTGTCTACAAACGTCCGATAATGGAATTTGAGAACACAACCCATATTTTTTCCATATTCGTCATTTCTGGTATTCAAAGTTACCGTACTGAAATTTAACCCTCAGATCTCCTTCCCGCGAAAGAGTGGTCAAATGCAGGTACCCTAAACAAAGTAAAAATAAAGAATGAAGAGTACACCGTCTCACGTGAACCCTACATTCTACGTAGTCACCTCGTGGGACACCAGTAATAACCCAAATATTTCGGGCGTATCCCTCTAGTCTCAACAAATTTTGGACTTTGGTACAACTCTCGGACCTTGGGTTCAAATTTATGAACCTATATTCTCTTTGACTCTCGGGTACACAACTTCCTCCTACTTCAATGTGTACGTCTCGTTCATTTATTTTTGGATCCTTCGTCTGTGTTTTTTCCTCCAATGTTTTAGTGTGGTTTGAACACAGACTCTAGAGTATTAAAAGGGTGAATATGTCGAACACGAGTCTCCATGTGAACGTTAAACTAGTTCATGTTAGATATGAATTTTATCAACAGGATTGGACAATAAAATCAATACTACAACCCATATTGACACCAAAGATTTGTTCTTTGAATAAGGCATCAGTGAATCCCTAATCCACCGAATTGACCTTACTTTGGTACTACCGTCCCGAGTGAAATATCAAAGATAGTGGTCATATATATCGGTCATATCTTAGAGTGACCGGAACTTATCAGGAAATCGAAAGGTTCTCGGTTTATGGACCGAAACGTCCTTCTCTAAGAATATTACACGACCTCAAACCTGGCCCGAAACAACAAACTTAGGACTGAGACGGTGAGTGATAGAGATACCGAGATTCACTCAATGTCTTTGGAGAGAAACGGAGTAAAGGGAGTAATTATTTTACTCCTATTAGTATACTGGATGGTGACCAACAATCTCCCTAATTTACCTGGTTCTCCTCATTTAGTAATCTTGTCACAGACGGTTTATTCGTCGTCAAAAACGATAACAAAAAGACAACACCCAATTCATGTAAAGGAGGACAAACTCGAAAACAACCTGACCTTCCGTCGATTAAGACGGACGTCTGTACTTCCAGGACTGAGTCCAAGAAAGTCGGAATAAACCTCCTAGGAGTATTGTGGTCACAGGAAAAGGAAGACTCAGTCTCGAGTAAGGTTAGAAGAAAAAAAGGAAAACAACTAACACGACCCAGAAACGACAACACACGTACGAAAGAGATCAACACCACACGTCCGAAAAGTAACACCATCGAAGAAAACGACACTTCGTGTCCAAGATCCGTGTGCACGAAGTCATCAACGTCGTACACCCGAGTCATCGATACCGAGAGACCGAGGTCCCACATAGAAGAGAGAACTCGACAACGAAAGAGGGAAGTAGAAAAGGGGTGACTAAGAGAGACAGGAGGGACACCAGTACAGGAGAAGGGACCGTTAGGATGGGTACCGTCGGGACAGAAAGTCTAGACCGAGTTCTCAAGATTCTACTTCCCAAAAGAAAATGTAACCACACAGTCATAGTTATAATCAAGTCAGTGAGTCAACACAGCTGAGAAACGTTGGGGTACTTGGCGTCGTGCGGTCCGGAGGGACAGGTAGTTGAGGACCTCCGATGGGTTTGGGTACAGGTAGTTCAACCACTACGGTAGGTTGAGAGAGTAGGAGACAGCAGGGGAAGAGGAGGACGGGAGTTAGAAAGGGTCGTAGTCCCAGAAAAGTTTATTTAGTCGAGAAGCGTACTCCACCGGTTTCATAACCTCAAAGTCGAAGTTGTAGTCAGGTAGGTTACTTGTGGGTCCTGACTTGAGGAAATCCTACCTAACCAACCTAGAGGAATGTCAGGTTCCCTGAGAGTTCTCTGAAGAGGTTGTGGTGTCAAATTTTCAAGTTAAAGTGGTGTCAAGTTAAAAAGCCACGAGTCGAAAGAAGTGTCAGGTCGAGAGTGTAGGTATGTACCGATGTCACCGACTGATAAAAAGACCCGAGGTTTTAGTGACGTCTACCACTAACGTCGGTACTTTAATTTTCAGTGAATGAGGAACCTTCCTTTCAATACTGGTTGGATCTGTCGTATAATTTTTCGTCTCTGTAATGTAAACACATACCCATGATTTAGACCTCCTCCCGTACCATTGGGCGAGGTCATAAGAACGCACCTCTTAGGGTCACCTGTCTCCTCGAACCACCCCATGTCAGGTATCTCAGTGTTTCTCAACCTGTGCTGATTCGTTGATTCGTGTCCGATATCCATGATTTACGGATTGCAAAAAGTTACGATCGAAGTACCGTCCTCTCCTGTCAAATCAAGGTCTAATTTTCTGACCGGTTATCGACACTATTACTACGTCCACTAGTCTTTCTGCCTCTCTCCGCCGTCTAGTCCTACGAGGTCCTAGGAACACGTTCTCTTCAGTGTACATAGGACAGACGAGTTGACTTTGACATTGGTCAATTGGTTTAACGTACAGATTATCTAGTGTATATTGATATGTGGTTTTCCTTTATAAAGTTTACAGAAAACGTATGTTCTGAGACCGAGTGTCTCAGGTAGAAAACCACTGTCCAAAAGACTCCTGTTTTTCTTGAGTTCACTCAGGATTTAAAGTGAGTCACAAAAATAACAACTACGAAATTAAAACTCTAATTGTATACACACAGCATCTTATTTCGTTCCCTTAATGGACCGCCAGGTCATCAATTCTGACACACGAAAGTGACTGCTCTCGGACCAAACTAGGGTAGGGACCGACCTTTAGATTTTAGAGTGTTCGACGTACTATACCGGTTTTTTTTTTTTTTTCCGTTTATTTGTTTTGACAACTACTATGACCTAGCTTCAAAAAGTCACAGACTCTTTTCTGTTTTATATCTTTGTTCTTTCATTACCTCTTTTGGGATGTTACAGATTAGATTCAACCTTTATAGTTATTCNGGACCAACCTTTAGATTTTAGAGTGTTCGACGTACTATACCGGTTTTTTTTTTTTTTTTTTTTTCCGTTTATTTGTTTTGACAACTACTATGACCTAGCTTCAAAAAGTCACAGACTCTTTTCTGTTTTATATCTTTGTTCTTTCATTACCTCTTTTGGGATGTTACAGATTAGATTCAACCTTTATAGTTATTCTCGTTTTCCAATATATACTAAATATGTATCAGATATATTTTATATCGTACACAATATATGTTATATTAGACACACTTTAATTTTCTACGAACGAGGAATCTTCTTTTCGATACTGTTTGGCTCTGTCGTATATTTTTTCGTTTCTGTAACGAAACTACGTAAACTTTACACCACGACCTCTCCTGAGAACTCTCAGGGGACCTGTAGTTCCACTAGTTTGGTCAGGTATGATTTCTTTTAGTTCGGACTTATAAGTGACCTTCCCGACTACGACTTCGAGGTTATGAAACCGGTGGACTATACTTCTCGGTTGAGTAACCTTTTCTGGGACTACGACTCTTTTTACCTCCCGTACTCCTCTTCCCCTACTATCTCCTACTCTACCAACCTACCGTAGAGTCACCTGTACTCAAACTCTTTTGAGGTCCTCTATGACTTCCTGTCCTTTCGGACCGAACGACGTCAGGAACACAACGTTTCTTAACCTGAGCTGACTCCCTGACTTGTTATGGTTCTCGTTAAATATAAATAGACACATATTAGATATTCAGATAATATATAGATACAGATATATGTATATACACACACCTCTCTCTCTGTCCCTCTCTTGTTTTTAAACTCTTATACGAGATAAGTTGTTCTCAAATCTTTGGTTACATGAGGTCATCGTTTCTCGTGTGGATGTAAGTTCATGACAAAAGATTTTGTGTTAAAAGTGATTTTTTTTTAGTTCCGAGGAATCTCTTTACTGTTCAAGATTGAAACTTCTTCCTCTTTAAATTTCACTCCAATTCTAAAGAATACGGTAGTAGTACCCTTCTTTAAGATCTCATTATCCCCAGAACAATTTTCCTTTGTCGAGAGTGACCTGTTCAAACCCTGTTATAATTGGAGTTTTCTTATTACGAACACTAACTAATATAGTTAGTTTTACAGACTCAAACATTACTATGAGTTTTTTTCTATTTTCTTTTTCTTTTTTCTTTTTCCTCTTTACTTTCGAATAAATGATGTCACCTCTAAGAATCCTGAGGTTGAAGAATTATACTTTTAATTATTAATTTTCCTTTATTAATTCGAAATGAGACACAATCAGACCCATCCACCCAATACGGTGTTGGAGTTTTAGAATCACCGAACTTTGTTCTCTCAAATAGAAAGTACAAGTGAGGAACACGGAGAACCTAATCGTCCACAAGACTAGGTGTAGAAGGAGTCAATCCCTATGTTTTACTGTCTCTGAGTTACTAAATCTTACGATGACACCGTCACCTTTCCTTACACGATCTTTTACGTGGTATACAGATGAGTATAAAAGTACTGGGTTCGTTCAATATACCAGTACAGGTTTAAATCCTCCCATCTGTTCAAGTTAGGGTGTTACCGTCTAACACATTTAAAAATCCTTTATTGAAAGAAGAAGGGAAAAGGGGTCCTTGTGTCATTTGAAGGAGGAAGATTACTGAAACACTGAAAGAGGTTGACTACGGTGCACCCGTCTTCACTGTTGTGTGACCGGACCTCGTCACCGAAATGTTCCGTAGAGTAGGAAACAGAGATCGTGAGTCCAGTAGGTTCTTCTCTCCTTGTCCGGGGGCCCTCGGTAACGAAGAAAAAGTCTGAGGATCAAGCTCTCTGTGTGATGTGACTAGATCTAGGACCTCGTTTCGGGTCTTCTCGATGTCGACTCGGTGTCCGTTTAGTGTTTGAGCATTCTCTACAAACGACAACATTCAGTCATTCTAAACCCGAACAAACAACGACTTCGTTTTCGACTGACTAGGTGGGTAGTATATGAGTCTTCCTTCTAATTTTCACCTTATGACCACCTTATAAGTGTAACGGAAATTTCACTTCACTCATGAGGTCTAACGGTTGATTATTTACAACTTCCTTACTATGGTGATCTGTGGTGACGAAACGGTAGGACTTCAGTAATTAAGGTCGTCAATAATAGTTACTTACACCTTGGTAATCCACTTTCAAATAAGCCTTTATCTTATAAACCTACTCCGATTCATCGTAGAACACCTAATGAAGGACGAACGTCCCCCAAGTAACATCGAAACCTCTCTTGACCACCTTAGTTTGCGATACAGTGACTATCACCTACCGAACTGTAACACACAAGGACCACACTACGTCAAACTTCGTTATCGTGACGGAAACTTTATAGGAACGGACTTTACAAAGTGTATAATCTTAAAGTTATATGTCCCTTATGTCCTCTGTATCCTCGTACAATTTATTACAACGTCCTCTGTTACGTGGTTCTTACACCATTAAAATATTCCACTAACAAGATTAAAGAAGTTTTAGGGGTACAGTGTCCCTAATGTTTATTGTCATACAAACACACCGACAGGACCAAATTTTAACTGTTTTCTATATTCTTTTTACATCACGTATTCGGAACTAACCTAAGATTAAAGTTTTTTTTGGAGTGATCAAAGTTTTTTTCTTTTTTTTTTGATATTTTCAAAGATTTCAAAAAGATCAAAACCGGACTATCAACGTACTATTGTTCCATAAGAAAAAAAAAAAAACTATTATAAGGATCCACTACTATTTTCATAACTTCGAGATAACTTCTGTAAAAAGAATATCCTTTACATACGACTTCATAAATTACCGATTTATGGTTTGGGTCAAAGTTTATCGAACTGTTATTTACATATGTTTATTTGTTTGTGGTTGTATTATGAATATTAAGTTCGTTTAACAATTGTAAAGAACTTAGACTCACCACATATGTTCACAAGTACTATAATTAGAAAGTTTAAATATATCCTTTGTAAGACATATTTTACAAAGTATATTTTTTGAACCCACCACCTTAAACTTAGACATGAGTTTTACAGTAAGGTTAGGTCTTAAGATCGTCCTATTTACACTGTAGTTAAAAAGAAAAATTAATTAAAAATAACCACATCTCAACTAAATATTACATGTCCAAAGTCCACATGTCTTTTCACTTAGGTCAGACAAGATCCAAGACTATCTCCAGTAATGTCTCATAACTCATCTCAAGGGACACGATATATCGTCCAAGAATAATTAATAGATAACATGTATATCGTCACACGTATACAGTTAGTTAAAACAAAAGAAAATGAACGAAAACTCGGTAAAATAAAGTCCGTAGGAATAGGACTTACCAACGAGGACTGGAAGACGTAGGAGGTAAAGGGAGGGGGGGTGGGGGGCCGTAACACGTTTCTCTCTCGATACTTAACTAAATCCCTTCCTCTAGTTATTAATGTGAACTGAACTTAATACTGAGTGGACCTCTTTAGTATAAAATGACCCATTGATCACGACGACAAACCTTATTTGTAACGTATATGTTTTACGTACTTGAATCACATGTAGAAGACGGAGTATTCTACTCCGTAAAGAGAAGAAGAAATACCGATTTACAGAGGAAACGAGGTCTCGTGTAGGAAACGGTTACGGAAGCCTTAGGACTAGACTAGACAAATAAGACTGAGTACGTTGAAGAAAACTGTACACCGGAAGTAGGATTGTGTGTGTGTGTGTGTGTGTGTGTGTGTGTGTGTGTGTGTGTGTAGACAGTTGAGGTATATTTCGTATAAAAAGACGATAGATGATTCGGAGGGCTTTACATAAATAAATAAAGAGAAAAAGGGAACTGACGTTTTAAAGATTGATTCCAGATAGGTTCGATAACGGTAAAGATCGATAAATAAGTAATAAGAGTAAGTAAAGACTTCGTTGAGAACGACTTCAGTGTGTCTTTTTCGTTGAACTCTCACCTTGGGTTAAAAAGTTAACAGACATGAGTAGACATAAAGAGATATATATTAAAGAATTTTTTTTTATTATGGACAAGGTAGGTTTCCAAAAATAAAAATAAAAAAAAAAGACGTCACAGGTTCCCTACATTGTTGTCAAAGTCTTCGTGTGGACCACGGTTCACCGAGACTTTCTGGACTCCATATGTCCGGAAAAGATTCGTCCTAACCAGCGAAGTGACCTGAGAAAGGATAGTTTAGGTTCCGGTGTCCCCAAGATACTTGAGTCCGGTGACAGAAGAAGGTCCGAGTCAAAAGGAGAGAGGCGAAATTTAGTAAACCCGAGTACACACAAAAAGGAAATACCGGAAAGACAACGGAGTTTGGACCCGAGGAAGAGTCACATCAAGAAGTATAACTGATAGACTTTACAAAAGAATCGAAACTAAACTCAAACTAAATAGAACGATAGGACAGAAAACCCAGAGAGACAAAGTCTAAGTACGTATTGTAGGACTTTAGGTGTCAAAATGGGACGGTAACGTAAGTCCAAGGGTCTTATAGTACACCCGGGTTCATATTACCTGTGGGTGGAAAAACTGAGTTTTCTGTACTTAATCTTGTTTGAGACCCTCTATCGTTTCCTGTCTCCTCGGACCACACGACGTTAGGTACCCCAGTGTTTGAATCGACTTGTGCTGAATCGTTGACTTGTTGTTATAAAGATATTTTCCCCTAGTACGTGTTGTCGTCAAAACGGATTATTTACATCAAGAAACCCGATGACACAGACCAACCACCGAAACATCGGTTAAGTTTCCAGTTCCTATCTCAACGAATAGAACACGAATGTCTGGACTGAAGATGTCAGGATCCTTCTGCTATACCGAAGATTAAGTCGAAGCTTATAGTTATTTCTATACTGTACAGCTACTCACCGTAAAGACAATAGGACGGACTTTTTCCTCTGACTTTTCACAATACGGTACCGTGCTCTTTGTTCTCTCTTTTGACGCCTAGGGACCGACAGAGTAGACCCGAAGTACTTCCGTGAAAGGGGCAATATGTACCAGGAGTTGGTAAGAGCCCTAGCTGACCTTCTCTTACTAGTCCGTACATCATACTATGACTCAATACAGATGAAAAGATTCTAAACTACACTTCAACATGGGAGAAGATCCCTCTATGCTTATTTGTTAGAGTCCTCGGTACGTCCAGTTCATCCGATTACACTTGACCACTTCTAAAAACAGGATGATTGGACCTGTATTTTATTACCAGTTCCGGTGCGGAGGGTCTGTCGAAGTGGATCGTACCTACTCGGGTCTCCTTCCCTTATCTCTCAGTTACTTTCAACACGCCCAACCCCACCTCTTCCTTAAAGGGAAATTATGAGTAGTTTATCATCGAAGTAGGGATCTCAGACACAGGGACCTCTAGACCATCGAAGTATTCCGTGAAGGGTCTATTCTTTGTGAGACAAGAATTCTTCCTTACTCTATTTACCAGTCCAAGTCCGGATGAGTAGGAAGGAAAGTTGCAAGAATTCTGGTACCGAAACCCATAATCAAACATTAATATCTAGGGTACATTTCACCCTAAGGTTCGGTAACCTTTATGAAAGATATAGGTAGGACAAGCAACTCCCGTCGGTGGATGACTCGGGTAAGCGTTGATGTCCCCGGTAGGGATACTCTAGTATGGACATCGTGAGACACACCTACTTGAAAGTAGATAGTATACTGAAGGAAGACTTGAAGCTGTAGGACCGATTTTAGGATACAGTCCAAGTAGAGGATCGTGAGGTACAACACCTTGAAGTGGTCTAAGTGAGAGTAGTCACAACGGATGACAGTGCCAGTCGGCGGGAAGAACAAAATATCCATAGACCCATAATTGGTCAGTGTAATAATTAGTTCCCTCTCCAGAAGAGTGTTGTCCTACATCTGAATGGGAGTGAAATCTAACACCGACACGGAAACTAATACACGTCACAAATAAGAACCTTGGTCTTCTTCCCGAGAAGACCTAAATATATCTATTCTTACAAATTAGAATTCTGTCCAAACACACGGAGTTAATTAGGACGACCCTAACGACACGAGGAGTACTTCTTCTTCCTACCTTCAAGTTTGGTACTGTCACAACGAGATCGAAATATACTACTGCTGTACACGGGTGACAGGTAAAAGTGAGTAACCTAAAAATATCGACACTCCGACCTCATAAGTACTTCAAGTCAGAATACCTCCTTTTGTTGGTTAATTTTCGCCCTTTTACCGTATCCATCTCGGAAGGTCTGTGAGAACGACGATTCAGCGAAGTCAGCACAGGCTGAGACACGCTGGGGTATCTACCGTCGGGTGGTCCGAGGGGTCAGGGACCCTAAGAGGTCCGTTCTTGAGACCTCACCCCACGGTAAAGGAAGAGGTTATGTACTTTCACTTTTCACTTTCCCTTCAACGAGTCAGCGGAGGCTGAAAAACGCTGGGGTACCTGACGTCGGATGGTCCGAGGAGGCGGGTACCCTAAAAGGTGTGTTCTCATGACCTTACCCCACGGTAACGGAAGAGGTCTGTGAGAATCCCTGTGTCTTTATAATTCATTACATAAAGAAAAGTTCTACCTTGAAGTCATAGAATCGTCGATTATTCGCACTGAGAAGTATTAGGTCATCTAACTCACTGACGATAGGTCTTCTAGATAGTTTTTGAGGAGTGTGACACTCCGAGTGTTCATTCGGAGTTTGAATGAACAAGTTCCGAATGGGTCCGGAACCAGACAAACCCCGACCCAGTTGATCGTGTCGTGTGTAAGACACTCTCGAATCTCCGGAGTGAAGAACCACAATACAAGAGGTTTGTCCAAATAGAGGTATTACATTCTACTATATAGAAGACATAAATTACCATTCGGGGGTTCTGATTCCTCATATTGAGGAAACCCTCAAGTTTCTGTGAGGATCTTCTAGTTTAGGGAAATTAGTGAAGTAACAGGTAAGAGGTTAAAGAAGTTCTTTCCAGTCCAAATGGACTTTGACCGGACGTCGTCGACAGGTACGAGTCAGTACAGGTTGAGAAACACTGGGACACCTGACATCGGGTGGTCCGAGGAGACAGGTACTTTAAGAAGTCCGTTCTTATGACATCACCCAACGGTAAATAAGGAGGTCCCTTTGAACCAATGTGTCGTCGAAAAAAAAAAAAAAAAAAAAAAANAAAAAAAAAAAAGAAAAAGTCCTTTAGAAGGAAGAGTCTAGAATCGAATTGAGTCATGTAGTACAGGAGAGATTAAGAATTTTTGTCTATAGTGTGATCATTTTACCGATTTAAATGTAAATAGAGAAAGTTCTATTACGTCGACCCTCTGACGATGGGAGTTTGAATGAACAAGTAGACCAAAACGGTCCCAGTAGATGAGTCCTACCCTTTTATTGACGAATGAAAATTTAAACGTATGTCTGAGAATGGAACTCCCCAGACGTAAGTATTGGGACTCCGTACTAGTAATATCACCGGTTCTTTTCAAGTCCAGGAAATTTTATAATAATAATAAAATAAATAATAATAATAATAAAATAATAATTTAATAATAATAATAAAAAATTATCCCTAAACTTAAGGTCTATTACATGTATAATACACCGGGTTTACAGGTCTAGGAATCACGATACTGTTAGGTTCACGATCATGAGTTACAGATCGTCGTATTGGGTCGAATATATTATTATATTGGAGTAACATAAGTAATATAAGTAACATAAGTAATCTCAACTATCTTAAGTGAGTTTTCGTTACAATTATGTACGGATCCAGTACCGTGAAGGGACCACCAGGTCACCGAATCTGAGACATGAGAGTTACGTCCCCCGGCCCTAAGCTAAGGACCAGTCCCATGATCTAAGGTGTACGACATTGATTCTTAACTACACGAATCTGAGACATGAGGGTTACATCCCCCGACCCTAAGATAGGGACCAGTCCCATGATCTAAGGTGTACGACATCGATTCTTAAGTACACGGTGTTGATTTTTTGCTACGGTGTACGACGTTTATTCTGGACCACGTCGGTTCATTTATTTAATTTTTCATATATAGATGAAATCGTGAGAGATTTTCTTGGCATTAATGGAGGTTCTTTAAAGACTTCTTACCTCTCCAGTGATATCGTCAAATCGATGAATTAAAATTTTTTACTGATATACTGTTTTTTACCGATATACGTTTATGATATCGTCAAGTCAATGAATTTTTACACAAACTCGTGTATCTACGAGTTATTTGTATAAAACTTACTCACGTATCTTTTTACTTATTTATTCTCGACTAAACATCCAGAAGACGAAGAAGGCCCACAGTCGAACCACTGGAGGGGGAGGGTTACAATTAAAGGATAGGAAGTACACCAGACAGTCTATAAGAACATGGAATATAGACGCGACTATGACACAATCTGTAGTGACGTACTTTCGAGGTGATAACCACAACCCTCACCAGGATCCCCTTTGTTCATAATGATGAAATAAACGATGGTCGGGACCTCGACTCTCTAACAGATCTAAGGTATCATCTGGACGGGTACGGACGAGGTTCTCGGAGTCACCCCATGATTATACTGACACGAAGATGATTATAGAGAAGGTCAGTGAAGGTGACGGGACGAAGAGACCGTCCTAAATAGACGAGTAAGTGGAGAGATGAACGTCAGACCAATTTTGACGTTGGACTTGGAGTGGGTTCCGATATCCTTAAATAACCGGGTGGACCGTCTACCAATCTGTCCTTACCAGACTCATTACCAAAAGTTTTAAATAACATGTAGTCTCAGTGGGACCTCTCGAACAAGTCTGTGTCGGACGAGTACGGTGGGGAGTCTCAAAGTCCAAATAAACTAGACCGAACTCCGGGTTCTTCGACGTAAAGATTGTTCAAAGGTCCACTACATCTACAACGGTCAGGTCCCCGGTGTGAACCTCTGAGTGATGAGGTCCACACTTAAGGAACTTTAGCCCTTTGTTTCCTTCTGGAGAAACGAAAGTAAAGGAAGATGGATTTTATAAAAACCGACTAAAGAGGTTACCTATACAATCCCCTTTGTGTATCTAACTTTGGCGGGTGGGACCGGTCCATGGTATCATTGGTAAACGTACTCAACGAAATACTGTCCTCTAGGACTATTCCTTATACCTTGATTATTCGGTGGTGGTTGGCCTTCTTAATCCCTTTCCAGATTTCCTCTGTGACGCACAGACAGGTGAAGGGTCTTAGGGAGAGCGATCGTAGGTAGAACCGACTCACTACGCACACGGTGGTCCTTTCTGAGACTTAATCTTTTTAACTAGTTTCTGGTGGGCCTTTGATTAGGGTAGTGGTATTTTGGGCTGTAACACTCGTTGCGCCGTCTCGTCAAGAGGACCCAAGGGAATGGGTTGACGAGAGGTGGGTCCACGGGAAAGGGTTATTTTAGAGAATGAAACGGTCGTGTACACAGAGGACCCTGTTAAGTAAAGGCTCACGATCTGTTCTCGGGTCAAAACCCGGGATCTTCCCCAGGCGGAAGGACGTTGTTTACCGTGGAGACCACCCTGAGAAGAAACGACTCTGATTGTAGGACTGGTGAACCCCATGAGTCACCGGTCGAACGGACGGTTACCTGGTCTGGGTCGTCGGTGTTGACCCTGGGAAAACAGGGACCAGAGGAGGACTGTACCTGTTGACCGGTCTCACAGGGCTGGCCATTCCTTGTTCTCTGAAATAACTGGAGAGAGGGGAAGGGAGAGAGAAAGGAGAGGAATTGGGAAGGATAGGAAGGGACAAAAAGATCAGGGGGTCAGGACCTACGTCCTTAGACCAACTTCCCGGGAGTCGGACTCGACTCCTAACCTCTGACTAGTGGAGGAGAACCATCTCTTGAGTTTAAGATCAAGACAAGACCAGACTAAAGACCATCCCGGCTCAAGGTCAGGAGAGAAGAGACCTCCGGGTCTCTTTTCAGGGTATTACGGACCCATAGACATCCACCGTCCTCTGTAGACATTCAGGTGGGGAAAGTAGGGGGGAGAGGGCGGAGGAGGGGGAAGAAGAAAGTTGGACCGAGGGAAAGGAGGGAACTTTAGAAACTACAATCATGAACCTAGACTTCAAGACACAGAGATATCCTTCAAAAGACTCTCTGACATAAGAACATAAATTCCCGAAAGGACCACCACGTCTTCAATTTCGTAGACGGACGTTACACCCTCTGGACCCAAGTTAGGGACCCAGTCCTTCTAGGGGACCTCTTCCTTTACCGTTGGGTGAGGTCATAAGAACGGACCTCTTAGGGTACCTACCTCCTCGAACCACCCGATGTCAGGTGCCCAACGTTTCTCAGTCTGTGCTGACTCGCTTAAGTGAAAGTGAAACTACTCCTGACGGTCCCAATATGCACACACAAAATTGAGACGCAAGATACAACACTAAAAACTACCGAAACAGGCCGGTGGTAAACCAAATCTGGACGGTGGTAAAACAATCTTGAACTAAAAGAAAGGGACACGGAACTCTGGTGCCGAGGGTCCTTGTGAATAGATCTGGTAGAGATTGAGGACTGTGACTCCTTTTTCCCTTTTTTCTGAACTTCGATCTAGAACGTGACACAGATAGATTTATACAGAACCATACAGAAACAGAGACCCATTATAAAACTCCAATTAAACATTTAATCGAGATAAATAAACCGAATTTTTTTTCATTCGAGAATGTTTAGTTCATTAAGATTTAATTTGTTATTTAAGGTCCAAGTACACTTGACTCTTTATAAGTTATAATTTATGGACTATAATTACAAACAAACAACTGGATAGATTATATCTGTACAGAATCTCATTAATTGTAATTCATCTTATAAAAGTAACATGGATCCAAATTATATTCAATTTATAATATAGATAATGTTCAAACAGTTGTTCCTTTAATGGAGTTCACTTCTTTGAAGATTTTTTACATTTATTCTATACTCCTCTCCCACCCTACTAAACCCTCTTACCCTTAATATTGTACATATGACAGTACATTCTTAACTTAGCGGTCAGGTACAGACTGCATCCCACGTCGAACGAACCCCGACCACGTACCCCTACTGGGTCTCTCTACAACACCCCTCCCTCCACCCTCCCCCCAAGTACAAACCCTTGCGTACATTCTTAATTTCTAAAATTNATCAATCCAGTAAAGGTTTATTTTATTTTTAAACTTTGTAAATGATGATTTGTGGTTAAAAGAAAATGTCTCTTTGATTTCTCTAAACCCTGACATTTACTTATTACAAACCACGGTAGGATTTTATAAGATTCTTTCGTTCCCAAAATCTTTAATAGTGACCATAAATACGAGTGGTTAGATATTTTACGATTACATCCTTCACACAAAAGTTTTTTTTTTTCATACTTTTTATGATTTTTCTCAGTACGTACTAGTCCTAAAAGATTTTAACCTAATGTTAATCCATTTAACTAAAACAATCCTTACTGTTTCGGTATTCTTTTGACCAATCTCGGTTAATCCAGGTTCTACCACCTCGACTGAAAGTGATCTGGAACTCGGAACCATAAATACGGGTAACACTGTATAGTTGTTCGATTTACTATGTGGGTAGTTGTAACTGATTTAGACTGGTTTACAAGATTTGCGAAAATTAACTAGAAAAACTATTTTGAAGGATCTAGATTAAGAAAACTTCAAGAAAACTAGAGAACCATTGAAACCCCACTAAGTCTCCCGGGGACTTTGTAAGGTTTCTCTCTATAATTTGACACAAATAAACCAACCAATTTAATGTACTTTTTTCTAATAGTTTACTCATTATTTAGGTGAGTACAATATTACATAGTATTTTAACGATTATGTCTATAGGATCTTTAATATACCTCAGGAATTGTAAGACTATACAGGACCATAAGATTACCTTTTGGACTACTGAAGTGTTTTCAATTGTCTTCCTGACTTACTTGGTCACTTATACGAATATTGAAAATACCAAAGATAGACTTTTAATGCCCAAACTTAGAATACAAGAGTCCCTCATCCCTTTTGGAAGGAGAGTTTGATTAATACTGTTATGAAACCATTTTAATTTACAATATTTGTTTTGTTAATATAAAAGAGAGATAGACTGAGGAGGTTTTTAACCTTTTAGAATCCAAAGGTCATTCAAATAGTCTACTCAATCCGTCCAATAGAGTGCCCAAGTTTTAAAAGTTCTTTCAAAACTCTGCAATTTTTCCCTTCTTAAGTGGATCTAAACAATCCGTTTTAGACACTATTCGGAAACCACACTCAAAGGGTCGGGACAAAATAAAATTTTCAAGTCAGACTCTGAGATATTTGTAAAGTCGTTTTATTTTTCAGATATTAGTTAATACCAATATATTTAGTAGTCCGGTTTCAATCACTCTTGTCTGGATAAAACGTTTGTTTGATCGGAATTAAACCAATATAAACTACTTTTACTCCCATTGAGATCCCTCTTTTTCTATAATTTTTTTTTACAATTTAGGGTCAAACAATTACCTCCAGACGTAGATCATTCTGAGTAGAGAATCTATCAAGAAAGGACAATACACTATAATTACATTTTACGTTAACTTAAGAATTTCTTGTGGGATTCAAACAAAGACTTCGAATAGAGTCATTAGATAGAAACCTACTTCTAGTCTACAGAGTACTGGACGTTGGTCATGATCTTTTTCTGTATTAAATTCCCTGACAGAGATTGGACCTATCTTCCTGAAAAAAAATAGTCCTCTTTGATGTGATGTGGTCCTACTCTTCTGCTGCTGTAGTCTCCATCTGTCGAAGAGGTTCTACGACCTGGACTAAACATACTAGTAAATACAAAAGAACTGAAGAATCTGGAAACGTATATTTAGTTTACGAAAAGATAGTATCCGGACTAAGATACGATCAAAATCTTTAGTTAAGTCAACAACCCAAACACCGGTTAATGGACACAGATCAAGACCCAATGGAACCATTTAAAGAGATGATGTTCTGAGATTGACCAGCCGGGACTCTTTTGAATGAATTTTTTTTATTAATATCCGTATAAGTCCAGTGACACTATAATGATCTACCCTAGGGGAGTGGTCCGGTTAATTATTACGGACGAGACTGAGACCGGTATTTAAACTCGAAAAAAGATAATGAGTTCGAATCAGTCTCGTTGTTCTTTTCAAAGTCGTTTCCTCCTTTTTAGAGGGTCTTAATACCCTACCTAAATATATCTATTGTGGTCCGATACCATTAAATCCAAATTTCAGAGGAGACACAACCTTTGTTAATTTAGTATGATTCCTGTTAGTAAGATCATTGTGCTCTTTTACCCCGATACACGGAATATCTGTCACGGTTATATATTAAAGGGACCTTCTATTTCTAAGATGTCTCGTCTGATTCAGTCCACTGGACTCTATATGACCCGATGTAGATTACCTTCGAGAATTCAGAATGAACACTGAAATGATTATGACGACCGATACAATAAACATAAAGTGGACAAAATGTTTTAATGACAAAGAATGTGGTAGTTTACACACACTCCGGAGATTGTCTTATTATATATCAGGGTATACTCTAGTTACAACCATTGTCACATTGAAATCTATACCCTTCTTCGTTGTTCTCCCTTATAAAAGGACCTGATTCTCCGATCATTCTGTCCACCAGGTCTCTTGAAACATATGACAAAATACCGGATCAGGTCATTGTCGTGTAACTCACCGAACAGTTGTTTTAGAAACAGTTTGGGTTCTTACCTGTAAGAGTCGTGGTTCCCTATTTTACCAGTACTTTACGGGGAGGAGTTTTAGTACCAGTTCAAATACTCGTTTTTCCCCGAGACGGTTGACTTCTGACTGTGAACGGTAGATGTAGATGTTTCTAATTTAGTACCGGCGACGTTGACGACTGAAAGTTACGGGGACTTTCCTCAAGTCCCACTTTTAGTCCTTACTCCGCGAGACACGAGACCCTTTTTGACCGTCTTGTCCGGAAGTCTATCAATCTAGAAAAGTCTTCTAAAATACTTAGGGTTAAGAACGTAGAAGAGTTTCGCCACTTTAGACGAAACCGATAATTCCTTTTCAATTGTTAATTTTCAGTTTTATCTCATCGATACCAAGTCTATAGGACCCTTTATTGATCCACTACGATACCCACATGAAAGTCTAATCTGAAACATAGAGATTTGTGAACTCAAAAAACTCACCACAGTCCGAACCTACGGTGGTAAGAGTTTTGTTACAGACGACTTTCGATCATTGGAATGAAAAATATTTTGATCCGTTGACCGACGGACCGATGTTCAGAGGGACTTCACGGTCCAGGTCTGACCCAAAGTCCGGATAAGAAGATTTTTATTTACTCTAAATAAAACAGATGATTTAAGGTCAATAGTGAGGAGGTTGATGAAGATTAACCCAGACAATGTGGTTTTACCGTCTGGTTCCCTAACCTAAAATTAGTATGTTTTGAGTCTAGATCTTGAACCTTGAGTCTTTATGAAGGTTAAGTCACAGATATGAGGTTCGACTCCGTCAGGATACGGGGTAAAACTGTCCTTCAATAGTGTTAGTATCAACGGGTCAAGGGATTTAATTTTGACTCACCCTGAGACACCCCGAGACCTCATGTCTAGAGAAGACATAAGAGGTAAAGAACAGACATCCTATATCCGAAGTAAGTCGGAGGAACTGGAAGGGACTCAAGGTTTCGCACCTAAGTTTGTTAACAATTAGTCCCTTCCCTCCCCTATGTCTTTGTCCTCTTTGTTAGTTTCCAACCATGTTCCAACCATGTCGGAGGTCTGCCTCAGGACCAAGGACTAGTTTTTTTATACGTATTGTTACAAAAACTCGGGGCTGGGTCCACCTCCTACCATTGAAGTCTGACTTGTGTTCTAAGGACCTCGTGTCGAGACAACGGAGTGGTGGTTGGTTAGTTTTTCCCAGTGTCTGGGACGTTGAGAGTGGGGTTTACAACGAAAGACAAAGGCCCTTGGTCTCTACTGGTAGGACAATCCAGAGGACAAACCGGGAACAGATAAAGTAGAGACTCTCTCCGGTTGATTTAACGACAATGATGTTCCCATGTTCGACCAAAGTCTACACCTTGTGAGGTTGAATCTAGTCCATCTCTCTCTGAAGAAGAGACGATCCGTCCGGATGCGGGTACGTGTCGTCCTTCTTCAATGTCTTCTTTCTCTGGAGGCGGAGTTAAGGGTTCTTCATAGAACTTATACTTCAGAGAGCCCTCAACAATCCCCTTCGTGTGACTAACTTTGGTGGATGGGACCGGTCCATGGTATCATTGGTAAACGTACTCAACAAAATACTGTCCTCTAGGACTATTCCTTATACCCTGATTATTCGGTGGTGGTTGACCTTCTCAAGCCCTTTCCAGATTTCCTCTGTGACGCACAGACAGGTGAAGGGTCTTAGGGAGAGAGATCGTAGGGAGAACCGACTCACTACGCACACGGTGGTCCTTTCTGAGACTTAATCTTTCTAACCAGTTTCTGGTGGACCTTTGATTAGGGTAGTGGTATTTTGGGCTCTGACACTCGGTACGTCGTCTCGTCAAGAGGACCCAAGGGAATGGGATGACGAGAGGTGGGCCCACGGGGAAGGGTTATTTTAGAGAGCGAAACAGTCGTGGACACAGAGGACCCTGTTAAGTAAAGGCTCACGATCTGTTCTCGGGTTAAAGTCCGGGATCTTCCCCAGGCGGAAGGACGTTGTCTATCTTTTTGATAAGTCTAAACTGACTTTTTCTTTCTTTTGATTCTTAAAACTACCCTCCTCGGAATTTTAGGACAGTGTTAACACGGAAAAGAAAGGTCCCCGAATCGTGAGTCCACTGTCGTTCCGGGTGAGGTCAAAGATTCACTTTCATCGGTCCCCGTAAAAAGGAACAATGGAAAGTTTAGAAGAAGAATAGTACAATTACGTACTTCTTTAAATGAACGACATAGAAAGATGGGATTCTTCTGATTGTCAGTAGGGACGTTGAAACTGAGTTCCTGATCAAACAACACCTTGATCTAAGGTTACTCCATTCCGAACACACTTAAAAAGAACTTTTTCGAGTCCGTCTTGGTAAACGAGTAGCTTTTTGATCTTTCTTTGTTACCAACACCCAAAGACGCCACCCTTTTCGCCACCATGACTGATATAAGGTCTTTTCCTTTTAGACACCCATCAAACTAAGATTTGGAGGTCAACTGACTCTCTTGTCTTCAATCGAAAATAAAGTGGTGTTGACTCTAAAATTGTTTTCCTTTACGTAAACCGACACCGTCCTTAATTTTATATAACACGTCCTCCAACTGGGTCTGACTCAGATTTTCCTTAAGACTAAAAGACCCACACAACCAGACGTCCACAGAATAACTACACTCAAATAAAAATCTCCGAAAACTAAAGACCGGTTTCCTTCCCCTTTGAAATCCCGACCCCTAGAAAAAGATTCTTTTTCTGTTCTTGTTACCGTACTGTTTTACGGATACTACATTATAATCCAATTTTTGTAGTCTTATGTCTTGACATAATATATAATAAGAACTCCAATTTTTTTATGGATCCACTATTTGAGAAGTATCTAAGTCTTCCCGTTCTTCATATATCGGAAATTTGAAAAAAAGATAACGTGTAAAATTACAGATAAAGAACATCATAATGTACTGTCTTATAAACAAAGACAAGTGAATTCTAACTTGGGAGAAAGGGGGTGTAAGTGTCGATCTAAGAAACTCAAACTCCTTATTTAATCTAAGTACACTGTTGATAAGAAATTTTATCTAACTCTGTAGAAAATATCGGAATAGTTTATGTATTGTAAAGATTTACAGGGTAGTCTACTTTCAACAATTAACACAATAAGTCACGAAGATATAAAAACGACTTAACAAAACGGACGAACTTATTAAATAACTTTTTGTGTACACGACATTAGAGGGTGGTAGTACCACTAAACGGTCAAATAAAGACGTCCATAAAACTGAAAACAAATATAAATGACTCAGATGGATAAATTATTACACACATGTACAAATCTTAACAATACAACGAAATCAATGAAATTAGAAATTAGTAACATATTTTTGAGACAGAATTTACTACAATAAACAGAATTTCAGAAGAAACAGACTAAAATTAAATAGATATGACCGACACAGTCTGAAACAAAAAAACCCGAGGTTTTAGTGACGTCTACCACTAACGTCGGTACTTTAATTTTCTGCAAATGAGGAACCTTCTTTTCAATACTGGTTGGATCTATCATATAAGTTTTCGTCTCTGTAATGAAACGGTTGATTCCAGGCAGATCAGTTCCGATACCAAAAAGGACACCAGTACATACCTACACTCTCAACCTGACACTTCTTCCGACTCGCGGCTTCTTAACTACGAAAACTTGTCACCACAACCTCTTCTGAGAACTCTCAGGGAACCTGACGTTCCTCTAGGTTGGTCAGATAAGTCTTCCTCTAGTCGGGACCCTAAAGAAACCTTCCTTACTACGATTTCGATTTTGAGGTCATGAAACCGGTGGAGTACGCTTCTCAACTGAGTAACCTTTTCTGAGACTACGACCCTCTCTAACCCCCGTCCTCCTCTTCCCCTACTGTCTCCTACTCTACCGACCTACCGTAGTGACTGAGCTACCTGTACTCAGACTCACTTGAGACCCTCAACCACTACCTGTCCCTCCGGACCGGACGACACAAAGTACCCCAGCGTTTCTCAGCCTGTGTTGACTTGCTGACTTGACTTGACTTGACTATGACCGACAGAGAATCGTAAACAGACTGCATAGTGGAGAGTAAGAAAAGTTGAAAAATAATAAAAGTACGACATCCACACAGAAAACGTTCTTCCTGTCTTCAACCTAACACAATATTAGGTTGGACTATAAGAGAAAATTGACTGTTCGAACTAAATGTACACAACTCTATTAACTATATAAACCTAAACCACACTAATCAAAATAAAAGCATAATATGAAGAAAATACAAACGAAAGAGGAAAAATTTGTAGAAAAAACTACTTATAAATATATAAAGGGAACGAAAATTTTTATATATAAATAAAAATTAACTTTTTATTAACGAAACGTCATAACGTAGCAAGAGAACTAAGAACAAAGTATTCAGTATACAGTAATTAAGATACTCCTGTCCAGTAAAAGAATCTCAGGTCCATTTAACGATGGTCTACAAAAGAGTGAGGAAAACCCCGACCACGTACCCATACTAGGTCTCTCTACTATACCCCACCCTCCACCCTCCCTCTAAGTCCTAACCCTCGAGCATATGTGGGCACCACCTAAGTACAGTTACATACCGTTTTGGTTATGTCATAATATTTCATTTTATTTCATTTTTTTATTTTTACCTCCACTTTAAGTGTATTGTATTTTATTTGGTCAAATTTCACTTGTTAAGACACCGAAGATGTTACAAGTATTACACATACGTTCGTGTTGAGATAGATTAAGGTTTTATATTGTCCCAGAGAAAACGAAAAGAGACATTCTACAAAATAATCTGGAGTCCGGTCCAACAAAATGAAAAGAACATTCTTTCTCAAGAAAGATATATGGAGGACACGACACGACACGAATGAAAAAGACAGCACAGGTTTAGAAACGCTAAGGTACCTGGCGTCGGACGGTCCGAGGAGACAGGTACCCCAAGAGGGACGTTCTTTTGATCTCACCTAATGGTACGGGAGGAGGTCTCCTAGAAAGACTGCGTCCCTAGCTTGGGTGTAGAGGACTTAACGACCACCTAAGAAATGGAGACTCGGTGGTCCATTCGGAGATATGTGGAAGCCAAGTCAAATCAAGTCAGCGAGTCAACACAGGGAGAGAATCGCTGGGGTGCTTGGCGTCGTGCGGTCCGGGGCGTCAGGTAGTAGTTGACGACCTCAAATGAGTTTGAGTATACGTAACTTAACCACTACGGTAGGTTGGTAGAGTAGGAGATAACAGGGGAAGAGGAAGACGAGAGTTAGAAAGGGTCATAGTCCCAGAAAAGTTGACTTAGTCGAGAAGCGTAGTCCACCGGTTTCATAACCTCAAATTCGAAGTTGTAGTCAGGAAGGTCACTTGTGGGTCCTGAGGAAATCCTACCTGACCAACCTAGAGGAACGTCAGGTTCCCTGAGAGTTCTCAGAAGAGATTGTGGTGTCAAGTTTTCGTAGTTAAGAAACCACGAGTCGAAAGAAATATCAGGTTCAGAGTGTACGTATGAACTGACGACCTTTTTGATATCGGAACTGATCTGCCTGGAAGCAACTGTTTCATTACAGAGACGAAAAATTATTCGACAGATCCAACCAGTATTGAAAGGAAGGTTCCTCATTCGCAGAAAATTAAAGTACCGACGTTAGTGGTAGACGTCACTAAAACCTCGGGTCTTTTTATTTCAGACTGTGACAAAGGTGACAAAGGGGTAGAAAAAGGGTCTTCACTACCCTGATCTACGGTACTAGAATCAAAACAATTACAACTCGAAATTCGGTTGAAAAAGTGAGAGAATAAAGTGAAAGGAGTTCTTGGAGAAATCAAGAAGAAGTGGAAGACGGTATTCCCACCACAGTAGACGTATAGACTCCAATAACTATATGTGAGAGTCGTAGAAGGTTTCGGATACACCTGACGGGAGTCGGAGTAAGAGACAGGTGAGACGATAATCTTACTAGTAATCTAGACTAATCTGACTATTAGACAATCTGACTACTAGTAAGATTATCGTCACACCTTCCCTTACTCCGACGTCCGTCAGGTGCAGACGAAACCTTCCACGACTTCCAAATATCTCCGAATGGACCACCGAGTCTCCATTTCTTAGGTGGTCGTTACGTCCTCTGTACCCAAGTTAGGGACACAGTCTTTCTAGAAGACCTCCTCCCGTACCATTGGGTGAGGTCAAAAGAACGTCCCTCTTAGGGTACCTGTCTCCTCGGACCGTCCGACGTGAGGTAACAAACCGAAGAAGATTAACTAGTCCGAAGGAAACACCGAGTCGACCATTTCTTAGGTAGACGTTACACCCTTTGGACTCAAGTTGGGGACCCGACCCTTCTAGGGGACCTCTTCCCTTTCCGATGGGTGAGGTCATAAGACCAGAGGGTACCTGACATATCAGGTACCCCATCGTTACTCAGTCTGTACTGACTTTCTGAAAGTGAAGATTAACTAGACTTAGAACAGGATGACAAATAAAATAAGTAAATATCAAAAAAAAAGTTTTTTTAAGTCTATATCAACTGTATATTGTATAATCAAAGTCCACATTTCTTTCTTTCTCTTCAACGAGTCAGTACAGGTTGAGAAACGCTGGGGTACCTGATATCGGATAGTCCGAGGAGACAGGTACCCAAAAAGGTCCGTTCTTATGACCTCACCCAACGGTAAAGGAAGAGGTCCTCTAGAAGAGTTGGGTCCCTAACTTGGACCCAGAGGGCGTAACATCCGTCTGTGAAATGGTATAATCGGTGGTCCCTTCGACGTCAACATGACTGATAAATAATATCTATGACTTGTGACCTAATGTTCTTTTGGGGTTAGGGATCGTTCCTAACACATGATCTCGAGATGGACTGAGATGAGGTGGATGTGTCGTACAATAACACTCTTACATTTTAAGAGACCTGATGATTACCTTACCTTACAACGGTCCTAGGTTGTGGGGATGGGAGTGGGGTTTAAAAGGGACTTCAAAAGATCTATAACATTAAGGACTTACATACAACTTTCATCCTCCTACTCTTGTCTATTGTGAAACCGGTGATTTTATAACTATACATACGTCTCTTCCCAAACTAGGGTCAAAAGACGAACCGTGTCTGAGTTAAAGAGATTAGGTCTCCCCGTCGTAACGTCTTCCCTGTTTCACACAGGTGTGAAAAACCAAAATCCACCTGTCCAAAACCCATCGTTCCATATAATTCCGATTACTAACGTGAATGGTTCGTTAATGGTAGTCGAAGAGTGTAATACGATTATCCAACTGACTACCACCACATTCTAAAAAGAAAAAAGGAACGTTTAGAAGTGTAGACAGAAACAGAAGTATCTATTAAGTGACCTTTCAGTCCTTGTAGACGAAACCTTTCAGAAACGTCAGAAAAAAAAAAAAAATTTTACTGTAAAACTCCAAGTATCCGGGAGTATATGGTTCCCGTCTCCTTCTTCCAGACTTTTTTGTATCTTAAACTCAGAAAACACGTATTTACCGTGGAGGGTTAGACCACTGTGAAGTCTAAGACCAAGAGTCTCCAGAGAAGTTTATTCTATAATATTTTCCTGAGGACTTCGTTCAAAATACACCTTCATCCCGGTACCAGAACCAGAGTTGGTGTGAGTCTCTAGTCCCTTCTCCGACTTCCCTTTGGGGGGAGTGACGGAGTCGGAACAGGACACTCGACCAATGTCTGTTGAGAGAGGGTACCGAAATGTTTCTGTGGATGGGAGCTCTGTGGAACTCCAGGACTTTAAGACAGAGGAAGCATAGAAGACATTATACTAAAGGAAGGAACAAGAAGTACCCTCTCAAATCTCGTCGTCTAAACTTACTGAAAGGACCCAGACGAAACTCCGTTAAACCATATTGTAACTGAAACCATGTTATATTGTTTTGTTTTGTTTTTTCAACCATTTTGTATTAAGAGTACTGGACTCAAATTACAGACCGAGGTAGTAAATATTCGAGTTAGTAAAAGAAATGAAGTAAACAAAAAGTAACTACACTAGTGATGAACTGTGTATAAAAATAAACAAACAGGGTAATCACATATTTGGGTCACACCCGTACCTTAAAAAGAAACTTGATATAGAGATGACGAAGTATATGTCCGATCGTGTAACAGTAATTATAAATAACGTAATCCGAACAAAGGAAAAACAAAGAAAACGTTAGGATTCATTGAGACTTTACTCGTAGAAGTTCAAAAGTAGTATACATTGAGTACACCTTAGAAAAAAACTTAATAAAACGTTCTATGTAGTGTTCACGTTAACAATTCAGTCTCAGTATTGATAAAAAACTGAGTTATACATAATTGTTTAACGAAAGATCCTACAGGACGTTCAATAGTCTCAAAGGTATTTATTTACAATGATTAAATTATCCGTATCTTACCATCTTTAATTAATTAAATTTAAAGAAACTACTTCAAAGACGACGACGATTCGGCGAAGTCAGCGCAGGCTGAGACACGCTAGGGTATCAGCCGTCGGGTGGTCCGAGGGGGCAGGGACCCTAAGAGGTCCCTCCTTGTGACCTCACCCACTACTTCAAAGATATGAAGGATATTACATGGGATCAGATAGTATCCTCTTCTTAGCACAGTGAAGGCAAAAGATACGAATTAATTCTTCGTGATCCATAGTAACTCGAAGGGACCACCGAGTCTGTCATTTTAGCAGACGAACGTTACGACCTCTGGACCCAAGTTAGGGACCCAGCCCTTCTAGGGGACTTCTTCCTTTACCGTTGGGTGAGATCATGACAACGGACCTTTTAAGGTACCTACCTCCTTGGAGTATCCGATGGCAGGTGACCCAGTGTTTCTCAGCCTGTACTGACTCACTCAAACGAAAACGATCCATAGTACTCATACAACTCTTCTATAAACCGACAATTTCTTTTTGACACCGTAGACCAATTTTCCTTTTTTATTTCGTTTGTCCCTAAATAAATACGGTAAAAGAGTAAAAAAGACAATAGAAAGTACATAGAGTAGAAAAAGAACTTCGGACCCACTCTAATGTTAGTGAGTTCAGACTTATACTTCTTTAAAACTACTAAAAAGAAAAGCGGGAGACAAAACGGTTTTCAAAAGTGAAAACAGAGTCCAAGTTTCCTAAACAATTGTTTTATTCGGTGAACAATATAGTTGATTTATTATATCCATAAATAATCTCTTAATAGACGAATGAAGGTTGTATGATTGTAATTTTCTTTTCTTTTTATCCTTCTCGTCTCTTATGTAGTAGTGTAACCCAAAACTGGTTGTAGGTCTGAATTAGCCACGACCCTTCAGGGGCACAGTGTCGTGGGGACCTCGGGGTCAATGCTTTCCCAGAGTCTGTCGTACAGACGAGACACCCACTCTGGAGTTTCTAACGTCAAGTCCCAAGGACAAATATTAGGGTCCTGTCTTCGTTTGACTATAGTAGTAGTTAGACACTGCTTTAACGTTCGGACCAAAGTACCATTATGATAAACAAAACAGAATCTTTTGAACCTTACAACGATCCACACCCCGAACCGACCGGTCCGGGGGGAAGTCCCTGAGTCAGAGTTCTAAGGAGAGGGTAGAATAGATGCCACAACTTCAGAACGTGAGAGTCGTCCGTCCGATCTTCGCTCCAGTCTCCGGAGGAGACGAAATAGAGACCTCAGATTTGTTCTGATAAGTAAATTAAAGACATTGTGGGAGTTTAGGACGGAGAGAAGTCCAGTGATTGGTCAAGATCTCCTAAATTGGAAAAGACCTTTCTTTTCTCAATCCCTCCAAAGATCCCTTCTATGTTCTTGACTGGCTGACTCCGGGTCTGTAAACCTTCATTTCGTCAACACACACAACCACACAGACGCACATACCCACCCGACCCCTACGACCATCCTTCGATCCAACTTCCCTTGGAGACCGTCAAAACACACTGTGTCCTCTTATTGATTTGTCACAATATAAGGTAGGAAACATAGTGAGAAAAAGGGATAGACGAGGTAAAGGACATAAGTAAAGAAGTTAGAGTACAAGTGGAACTACACCCTCACACCCCCCTCCCAATCCTTTATTAGAACAACTTTCTATCTACACACAAATGTTCGGGTAAGTACTTTCATGGAATACTATAATTTCTTTTAGAAAACTTTACCCAAAAAATTTTTCCCTCCATTAAATACACCGACCAAATGAGTAAAAGTTCTCCACACTAATCGTAGAAATAGACACATCTCAAAAACATTTTTTAATTATGACGGATAATCTTTACCAGTCCTATGTTGACCTCTCACACCAGGTGAAACGATAACCAACCGTGTCTGATGTAATTTCGTTGTTACTAGGGTACTCTTTCTTCTAACAAAAACACAAACAAAAACAAAACATAAGTTAACTTTCCGTGTCTCTGAACTTACTTGTTTTTTACTTTGTAGCTGAATTTGTCTGAATTTTTTTTTTTTTTTTTCGAAATAAAAATACAGATGATCAGTTGGTGGGTCCCGACCACATCGACGAAACGTTTCGGTATACCCTGAACGACGACGACGACGACGATTCAGCAAAGTCAACATAGGCTGAGACACGCTGGGGTATCTGCCGTCGGGTGGTCCGAGGAGGCAGGGACCCTAAGAGGTCCGTTCTTGTGACCTCCCCGACGGTAAAGGAAGAGGTTCCGTATTTTCACTTTTCACTTTCACTTCAGTGAGTCAGTACAGACTGAGAATCGCTGGGGTACCTGACGTCAGATGGTCCGAGGAGGTAGGTACCCTGAAAGGTCCGTTCTCATGACCTCACCCCACGGTAACGGAAGAGGCTATACCCTGAATCCTGAACAGAAAAAGAGATGAACTAGTGTGTATCTCACACGAACAGTGGAATACCGGTGTTTTACCGAGAAAGTTAAGGCACAATCACAGGATAAACTTCGTCATCTTCACCTACCCGTTTCCCGTACTCACACGGAGGGGAGGGTTAACAAATGTTCGAGACTACACTCCAGGAAGGGTGTTGAAAACGAAGTATTTATGACAAAGTGTACCGAGAGGAATACGTAACCCCTCCGACCCCTTCCACCCTCGACACCGCACAAAAAGAGAGAAAAACGAACGAACATTTGACCCGTGTTAACTCTCGTGTACCCTACGAGAGTCTTTCCCCTTCACTTCTAAATTATGACTTTTTGTAAACCATTACCCGAAGGGTCCACCGCGAGCACCATTTCTTAGGTGGACAGTTACGTCCTCTACGTCCAAACTAGGGACCAAACCCTTCCAGGGGACCTCCTCCCGTACCGTTGAGTGAGGTCATAAGAACGATCCTTTTGAGGTACCTGTCACCTTTGACCACCCGATATTAGGTATCCAGTGTTTCTCAGTCTGTTTTGACTTCACTGATTGTGTGCGTGTTTATGTTGTAAGTCACTGTAACTCGACGGGGTCTTGGACTTGTGCCGGAAGTCTTCACACTCAAACAGTCGGTACACTAGAAGTAGTAGTAACCCCAAATTCACTCTCCATTAGTAGCCAAACACCCAAACATTAAGTACCCATACCTACACTCTCGACCGGGTATTTCTTCCACCTCTCGACTTCTTAACAATACAAAAACTTGACATCACGACCTCTTCTGAGAATTCTCAGGGAACCTGTCGTTCCTCTCGTTCGGTCAGTTAGATTTTCCTTTAGTTAGGACTTATAAGTAACATTCTGACCACGACTTCGACTTCAAGGTTATAAGACCGGTGGACTACGTTTCTCGGTCGAGGAACCTTTTCTGGGACTACGTCCCTTTCTAACTTCCGTCTTCCTCTCTCCCACTGTCTCCTATCCACCAACCTACCGTAGTGACTGAGTTACCTGTACTTGAGTGTGGTAGACCCTCTACCACTGTCTGTCCCTTCAGACCGCACAACGTCAGGAACCTCAACGTTTCTCAACCTGTACTGAACCACTGAGTTATTGTTGTTGTTGTTGTTAGTACTTAAATCTTATTTGTAATTTTTATTTTTTCGTCCTGAAGCGACCACCAGGTCCCCGATTCTTAGGTCGAACATTATGTCTCCTACGGTCAAACTAAGAACCAGTACCTTGATTCTAGGGTATATGGTGCTCACTGATTCGGGTACGTGGTGTTGATCTTTGAGGTACGTAACGTTACTCTTCTAGGAAACACCGAGTTATTTCGACAACACACGGTGTCGATTCTGGACTCCGTCGGTTTTCTTTTTTTTCGTTGTCCTCAAGTCCACTACTTTTATAAAACCAATATTCATCACCACTGTGTATTTTAACACTTACATAAATTACGACAACTTAATATCTGAATCTTTACCAATTTTACTATTTATAATACAGTATGTGTAAAATAGTGTCATTTTTATACGTTGTTCTCCCTATCGGTAATCTGACCCCCTCTCAAGATTTGAAAAGACCCACCTTGTCTTCACCTCCCGGATTTTACGTTATAATTTATTCTACCAAGAAACAGACCTCACCCAACTGGTACTATCGTCACTCCTTCATCAGATTCTTTCTCATTTGTTACCAAAGGAGACGGGTAGATGATAAAGAAGAACAAGGAGAAAGGTTCCTGACAGATCGTCCGTAGCGGAAGAAGGTGTAAACGACATCGGACGTCCGAGTGGGGAGGACGAGACTCCTTAGTAGAACGGTTGACACAGTTCGTCACAGAAGGGTGAGTGTAGACCTCCTTTCGACCGTACGCTCGTCATAACTGCCCTTTTCGTCTCCGAAAACCTCATCCTTGACCGATTCACAATTCAAAGAGTTCTGAAAAAAAGTAGATTTAATGTTTAATAGAGGATCAAAATTGGAGTCCCGTGTGACGAAAGGATGTATATGGGGAAAGAAAAAAAAAGAATTATATTTAAATAAATAAAATTAACCTCCGATTAACCCCGAAGGGACCAACGAGTCTACCATTTCACAGACGGACGTTACGTCCTCTGAGCCCAAATTCTATGGAAAGAAAAATAAAGATAACCTCATATTAACGAAATGTTAGAATACACTTAAAGACTACATGTTACTTCAGTTAGTCGATATACATATGTATATAGGGGAGGAAGACCCCGGAGAGAGGGTGGGGAGATCCAGTAGTGCCTCGTGGTCCGACTCGAGGGACACAATACGTCGTTGAAGGGTGATCGCGAGATAAAATATGTACCATTATCGTGGAGGACCCTTCGGGGTTTATATATATACAGTTAGGATAGGAGGGTCAGGCCGGGTAAGAGGGGAAGGGGGAACACTGGTGTACAGACAAGAGATAAAGACTCAGATATAAGGACGGGACCTTTAGTCAAGTAAACATGGTAAAAAGATCTAAGTGTATATGTTATAAACAAAAGACAAAGACTGAATGAAGGGGAAAGAACTCTCAAAGAGAGAGACTAGTGAACCACACCAAAAACTTACATCCTATATTGACGAGATGTACACTGAAGGGTAAACGAAGCTTCATTTTCGGACTCTGGTCTGTCGTCGAATTGTCGACCCGATGGTTCGTAGGACAAAACGGACCAAACACTAAAAACGAGGCCATATTAATAATCATTGTGGAGAAAATGAGAATGTACCCAAGGTCAGACCTGTCATTTAATATGCCAGGAAGATGGACGTTCCGAGACGTACTAGAGTGAGAGTTGTATGAAGAGACTGGAGTGGAACTAAATGGAGGGACGAAGAACGAGACTTAATGTCTGAATATTTACCTATTTTACTATTTATAAAACAGTATACGTACAACAGTGTCATATTTATGCGTTGTTCTCACTATTGATGATCTGATCCGAGGAGTGACTGAGAACTTGAGTACACACACGAGGACGGGATCTTGGAAGTGTGCTCCAAAGAGAAACACCTTACGAGAAGGGGTCTCTAGACACACCAGTTGGGGAAGTACAGAAACGAATTTAAAATGGAAGAGTTCCTCTGTCTGACCAGTGGGTCAAATAACCTAACCGGTTTTTCAAAGCAAGCCCAAAAAGGCGTACTCACATACCTTTGCACGGTAGTGAGTGAAGACGACGTAAGGACTGGGGGTAATAAGGCGGGACCACAAAGAATCTTCATATGATAGAGTGAACCCCCGAAGGGTCCACCACGTCACCATTTCTTAGACGGACGGTTACGTCCTTTACGTTCTCTGTATCCAAGCTAGGGACCCAACCCTTCTAGGTACGTTCTCTGTATCCAAACTAGGGACCCAACCCTTCTAGGAACCTCATCCTGTACCATTGGACGAAGTCGTAAGAACGGATCTTTCAGGGTACCTGTCTCCTCGGACCGTCCGATGTCAGGTATCAAAACAATTCTCAACCTGTACTGACTTATGTCGTGTGTAGGATAGAGTGAACGTATTAAACTATAAATATGACAGAGTCAATGTTTAGAAAATACAAATGACGAGGAGAGGGGATGGATCTTATACTCGAAGAGGTCCCATCCCTGGAACAGAGTGTGTATCATCCGTGAGGTATATATAAACAACTTACTTACTCTCTTCATTATTCACTTTTCTCTATACTAGACACCGGACAAAGGAGTTTTAGGACTTCCCACTGAAATATCGATATTTCTCGGAACCACAATTATCGACTACCAAAACACTGAGTAATCAAATAAGGATTTGACCTATTGAAAAGTAAAAGTAAAGGGGTTCATCATAACTTTTAAACACACCGTTTTACAAACTAGTAAAATAGCGTTTAGTCAAATCCCCATTAAACCTTCTACCCATCCAGAAGTCCTAGAAATCTTTATTAGGGTGTCTTCGTTGATAAACAAAATAGATTCTCTTTCCGATTAAGACGTCATTACTAATACTTTTATTTTTCTTTAACTATAACCGTGTTATGAGACATCAAATATCTCGAGAGAGTTAGAATGATACAATAAATTAGGAGTGTTTTGTGAAACATAATAGGGATAAATTAAATACTCCTTTGTCTCGGGCCTCTTTAATTACGGAAAGACTTTCTATCTACCGATTAAATCACCGTCTCACCAACTCACCGTTTCACGGAAGTGTGAGGATCAAATCACTGTGTAAAAAGGATTATAGGGAGAGATTCAAAATAGTCCTGTGAAACTAAACAACGTAGAAAACCGTAGACCACCCCTTCATCTGTTCTCTGTCTCTTATAGTATTGGGTATCGGACACTCTCTTACAGGAGTCCAGGATTACACGTCGACCTGTGATACTCTAGGTCCGGTGCCCGTAAAAAGTGTGTCTAGTTTACCTCTAAAATATGTTCCGAAAGTATTTTCTATCCTTTTCTGAAAGAAGTACTATAAAGTATCAGAGGAGGGTCAAAAAAAGACGAGAGTGGTGACATTGTTGATATCCGTATTATTATCCTTGTTATCAATGATATATAATTCGTGTGGTACACAGTACTCGATAAGATTCACATAATGTATACAATTAAGTGAACGTAGAGTATAGTAAAGATACATCGTCAATCGTCGGATAAAAAGTATTTACCAGGACTTCGTGTAAACTCGAGTAAAGTATCTATCTTTCACCTTCTTTATTTTAAACTTGAATACAGGTACAAGGTCTTTTCACGATAGGTCATCTCTATATTATACTCTGTGTAAATTAAAATTTAAAAGATCATGAATGTAATTTTTTCGTTTTTCTTTTTTTACTTCATTTAAAATTATTACACAAACTAAATTGACTCATATAGGGTATATAATTGTGAAGTGGTACATTAGCGACATTTTAATTATGTTTAAAGTGTAAAAACATGATTCAAAAGATTTATGTCATATACGAAATGAATTTTTTTTTTCAAAATAAACAAAAAACCGACACCACCCAGACAACGATGTACGTCCGAAAGAGATCAACGTCGTCCACCCCCGACGAAAAGTAACGCCACCGAAGAGTATAACACCTCACCGAGGTCCGTGTCCGAAGACATCAATCGTCGTGTATTCTAGTCATCACACCGAGTACCCGAACAACGAAACACCGTACCCCCTAGAAAGACCTGGTCCCCAACTTGACTACAGGAAACGAAACGTTCCGTCTAGGAATTGGTGATCTGGTGGTCCCTTCGTGACCTGAACGAGAATATCGTGTAGAACTGAACCTACGATTTAAAATTAGTCTTTATGAATTAAACGTGAATGTTAAGTATGTTAAATATCTATTTTTCCATCTAAATGTATAGACTCAATAAAGTTAGTACGAAATCAAAGGGTTATTGACTTAACTTATACTTAAAAATTTAATTTTACTTAATCACATTTTAAGTAAGGAGACACCGTGTAAAACTTACGAAGAAGCGATGACACTAACATTGACGACAAAACCCGTCTCACCGAGACCTCGGGTATGGGCATTGGTGTTGTGGTATACGGAAACTAACAATCCCCTCTGTCAGGGTCTTTCTCGGGTAGTCACAAGGAGAGATTAGAGATCCAAAGACTCGATACCTAGATAAGATACAGTTGTCGGAAAAATTTTACAAATCTTTTGGATCTCAATTTTTTACCTAAGAGGGTACAATTACAAAATATACCATTAAATCCTTGTAACTGTGTCGACGTCCCAGTAGATTGTACCAAGTCAAGTCAAGTCAGCGAGTCAGTACAGGCTAAGAAACGCTGGGGTACTTAGCGTCGTGCGGTCCGGAGGGACAGGTAGTGGTAGAGGACCTCAAGTGAGTCTGAGTACAGGTAGCTCAGGCACTACGGTAGGTCGGTAAAGTAAGGCCCAGCAGGGGAAGAGGAGGACGGGGGTTAGGGAGGGTCGTAGTTTCGGAAAAGGTTACTCAGTTGTGAAGTGTACTCCACCGGTTTCATGACCTCGAAGTCGAAATTGTAGTAAGGAAGGTTTCTTTAGGGTTCCAACTAGAGGAAGTCTTCCCTGACCAACCTAGAGGAACGTCAGGTTCCCTGAGAGTCCTCAGAAGAAGTTGTGGTGTCAAGTTTACGTAGTTAAGAAGTCACGAGTCGAAAGAAGTGTCAGGTTGAGAGTGTAGGTATGTACTGGTGTCCTTTTTGGTATCGGAACTGATCTACCTGGAGTCAGCCGTTTCATTACAGAGACGAAAATTTATATGATAAATCCAACCATTATTGAAAAGAAGGTTCCTCATTCACAGAAAATTAAAGTACCGACGTTAATGGTAGACGTCACTAAAACCTCGGGTTTTTTCATTTCACACTGTGGGAAAGGTGACAAAGGGGTAGATAAAGGGTACTTCACTACCCTCGCCTACGGTACTAGAAGCAAAAGACTTACAACTCGAAATTAGGTCGAAAAAGCGAGAGGAGAAAGTGAAAGTAGTTCTCCGAAAAATCAAGGAGAAGTGAAAGACGATATTCCCACCACAGTAGACATATAGACTCTAATAACTATAAAGAGGACCGTCAGAACTAAGGTCGAACACAAAGAAAGTCAGGTCGCAAAGAGTACTACATGAGACGTATATTCAATTTATTCGTCCCACTGTTATATGTCGGAACTGCATGAGGAAAAGGATAAACTTTAGTCAGACAACAAAGTATAGGTCAAGATTGACAACGAAGGATTGGACGTATGTCTAAAGAGTTCTCCGTCCAGTCCACCAGACCATAAGGGTAGAGAAAGTCTTAAGGGGTGTCAACTAACACTAGGTGTGTCAGTTTCCGAAACCGTATCAGTTATTTCGTCTTTATCTACAAAAAGACCTTGAGAGAACGAAAAAGCTACTAGGTCACCTACAACCGTTAAACTAGAGACCAAGGAGACGGAAAAGATTTTGGTCGAACTTGTAGTCATCGTCGAGACTAAACTAATTTCAATAATGGTAGATGTGAATATGGTGTTTTCGTCATGTGACCCAACCCATTCACGTGAAAGATGGGATCTTTCTTTAAAAATTTTAAAGGAGAACCGAAACGTAGTACAGGTTTCCCCATGAAAACCCGTTTTTTCTCCCTCTTTGAATAAAAAAAGTATGAAGTTTCCTCTATCCCGACTCTTTGTTACCGGTTATGGACTATCCTCCCCAGTCTCCACACACACACACACGTGCGACACACGAGTCAGTCAGTCAACACAGACTGTGAAACGGTGGGGCATCTGATCAGACGGTCCGAGGAGGTAGGTACCCTAATAGGTCCGTTCTTATGACCTCACCCAACGGTGAAGGAAACGGTCCCCTAGAAGGACTGGATCCCTAGCTTGGGCGTAGAGGATACAGAGAACGTAACCGTCCGTCTGAGAAATGGTATGGGTGCTTCTTTGCGACAATGGCAATACAAATAGGGTTTAGACCGAAGAGGTAAGTAACTGAAACAAACTAACTTAGAGTGAAGGGAACTTCTAAATTAATTCAAGTTGGTATAAGACAGTTGGAGAGGTCAAAGTCACCTCAGAAAATAAAGACCAAGTAATATTGTCCTTTAACAGAGAGTTTAAAAAATTTTTTCGTGGGGGTTTGTTTTTGGTGAGAGGAACGGTCTCTTCGGAAGGACGGTGACACCATTAAAGAAAGATAGAAGAGAAGGAGTCGAAAAATCTAGAATACTGTAAGTTGGGTATTAGAAGTGTAAATCGTGACTGTAAGTTTACGGGACTTACTGTGTCTAGGATGTAGGATGAACCCCTTTCCACTCTTTAAAATACTTTGTTTGTCTTGTACATCCAAATAAAGACGAGACGAATCACAGGTTCTTTTAAGTCCTTTTCCATTCCGATAGAGATTGGTTGACACCCTCCTTTATTATCGATCTTATCTGAAGTGTAGTCTGGGGGTAACGAATTAACCCAAAGTTTTATCGAGGAAACGTAGGAGAACCAAAACCACACCCGCTTAAACCCTCTCCCTCTACTAACCATTCTTTACCTTTTCACTTTTGATGTAGATCTTAAAGGAAAGTACAAAGTCTTGACTGGAAGTCTCTTCTGTAAAAACGGAGAGACGTCGGTTCTCTTCTTTGCATAGACATTCTGTTTATTTTCCCCTTCCAAATCCCCACTGAAGTAGAAGAGAGTGTAAAATCAGTCCCGCTCTGTGATTCAATTCTGAGATCTTTTATAATCATGTCAGCGGAATGAGTGAACACGGTCCGGGTCTCGGTGTTTCAATACTCGATTCGTTTGGACGGAGGTAGAAAAGAAGAGGTCAAGACTTGAACCACTCCAACTCTCTCTACCGAGAGAGAGGAACTGGTCCCGTTCGAACGACGTCACTATCTGTCAAGGAGACTCTACTTGTGATTCGACTACTAACAGTATTCGGGTTATGACATCTGACCCTTTTCTTTTATACCGTTTTCACACTCATATACACTATAAGAGATCGATTACATATTATTTTCGCTTCATGTCTGGGAGACGACGTGCACCCACTCTGTCGGATGCTGTCAGTCTTATGCGAAACCAGACCCCGTTCAATCCGAACCTCTGGTTCACCGTGTCTCAGTTCCTAGAGTAAGTAAAGACCACGGGAAATCTAAAATGGTTATAAAGTCAAGTCAATGGAGTGAACTCGTACCCAGTGTCTCATCTCGCATTGTCGGACTGAGTCTAAGTCTCCCCAATCCCTCGAGTCCGACCCGGTGTCTCGGTCCTTGGTCCAGTAACTACAGTCGGGGAAGACGTGGTGCGTGGGACGGAAGAGACATCGAGTTTGGATACTTCTTCTCACGTACAGAGGACTAACTAACAACATTTCCTTATAAGATATGACTAGATCTCGAATCCGTACCTGTGTTCGAATTGCTTCCCGGAATGTCAGTGTAAAGACGAATAAGGACGGAGTGGGACGTCAATGTCCTTGTACGTTGAATAGAGATCGGAGTCACAATAAGAGGAAGGATTAAGTATTTAAGAAAGAAGAGAGAAAGGGAAAAGAAGAAAGGAGGGAATGTGGAAGTAATCCATATAAGAACTATAATCCATAATGGATTACAAAATCAAGTCAACTCGGTAAAGTTTAGGACTTTCTACTACGACACTTTCACGACGTGAGTTATACGGTCGTTTAAACCTTTTGAGTCGTCACCGGTGTCCTGACCTTTTCCAGTCAAAAGTAAGGTTAGGGTTTCTTCCCGTTACGGTTTCTTACACGTTTGATGGAGTGTTAACGTGAGTAGAGTGTCGATCATTTTTCATTACGAGTTTTAAAAGGTTCGGTCCGAAGTCGTTATGTACCTGGTACTTGAAGGTCTACAAGTTCGACCAAAATCCTTTCCGTCTTCTTGGTCTCTAGTGTAACGGTTGTAGGCGACCTAGTACCTTTTTCGTTCTCTCAAGGTCTTTTTGTAGTTAAAGACGAAATAACTGACGGTTACGGAAACTGACACATCTAGTGTTCTTTGACACCTTTTAAGACTTTCTCTACCTTATAGTCTGGTGGACTGGACGCAGAACTCTTTCGACATACGTTCAGTCCTTCGTTGTCAATCTTGACCTGTACCTTATTGTCTGACCAAGGTTTATCCTTCTCCTCATGCAGTTCCGACATATAACAGTGGGACGAATAAATTGAATATACGTCTCATGTAGTACTCTTTGCGACCTGACCTTCTTCGTGTTCGACCTTAGTCCTAACGGCCCTCTTTATAGTTATTGGAGTCTATACGTCTGGTGGGAATACCGTCTTTCACTTCTCCTTGATTTTTCGGAGAACTACTTTCACTTTCTCCTCTCACTTTTTTAACCGAATTTCGAGTTATAAGTCTTTTGTTTCTAGTACCGTAGACCAGGGTAGTGAAGTACCCTTTATCTACCCCTTTGTCACCTTTCCCACAGTCTGAAATAAAAACCCCCGAGGGTTTAGTGACGTCAACCATTAACGTCGGCACTTTACTGTGAATGAAGAACCTTCCTTTCAATACTGGTTGGATCTATCGTGTAACTTTTCGTCTCTGTAATGAAACGGTTGTTTCCAGATAGATCGGTTCCGATACCAAAAAGGTAACCAGTACATACACTCTCAAACTGACACTTCTTTTGACTCACGACTTTTTAACTACGAAAACTTGACACCACAACCTCTTCTGAGAACTCTCAGGGAACCTGACGTTCCTCTAGGTTGGTCAAGTAAGATTTCCTCTAGTCAGGACCCACAAGTAACCTTCCTGACTACGATTTCGACTTCGAGGTTATGAAACCGGTGGAGTGTCCTTCCCAACTGAGTAACCTTTTCTGGAACTACGACCCTTCCTAACCCCCGTCCTCCTCTTCCCCTACGTCTCCTACTCTACCGACCTACCGTAGTGGTTGAGTTACCAGTACTCAAACTCACTTGAGACCCTCAACCTCTACCTGTTCATCCGGACCGCACGACACTAAGTACCCGAGCGTTTCTCAGTCTGTGCTGACTCACTGACTTGACTTGACTTGGCTTACCAAATCAATAGTCCTTTTGTTTCCACTTTTTTGACAAGAGACAAAGTTCTTTATACACCAAATATCACCCTTTGTCTAATCTTTTGTTTAACGTCAGCTTTGTTTGTCACCACCGGATTACCACTCTTACAAAATACGTCCTTCTACCCCCTTCCAAACCTTTCCAAATTACTTGTGCTTCTTAGTTAATTCGCCCCAGGTGCCCCCATTGATCCTCATAGAGTCTGTAAGATTCTACATCTCTCTTGTTAGATATAAAGACATTTTTCCAATGGATCTCACTACGTAAAATTGAAAACGGTCCAAGATAGACAGTTGAACCCCGAAAGGTCCACCGTGATCACCATTTCTTGACGGACGATTACGTCCTCTGTGTTGTCTGTACCCAAGCTAAGGACCCATTCTTTCTAGGGGACCTCCTCCCGTACCGTTGGGTGAGGTCATAAGAACGGACCTCTTAGGGTACCTGTCTCCTCGGACCGTCCGATGTCAGGTAACCCAGCGTGTCTTAGCCTGTACTGACTTCACTGAATCGTGTGTGTGTGTGTGCGTAGATGGTTAAGTGAAAAATATATAACACCTGTACACCATTCATAAGTATTAAACTAAAGTCTCACACCTAGGTACCATCTTCAGTTATATTTGTTAATTTTGACCCTCATCCGTAATGTGAGACGAGAACAAAATATTCGAGTTTCTTCCGTTAATAATTCCAGTTACACCTTTACAGTTGTGATCACCCCTATAGTCAACTCTGAACACATGAAGAAACGGTAACGAATTTAGTCAGAGGGAACCAAGTCGAATTGGAACAAAGATTTCAACACAAATACCAACGGTCCAATCTTAAGATGAATTCCGTGTGTTCCGATTCTAATTCACTAGGAGACTGAAAAGATCCCTTTCACCTTCCTTGGGTCTCGACAACTTCAGGAAATGATTCCTTTCAGTTACATCTTGTACGGTACTCCTGTATCACGTGGTCTGTCCACACCAACACAGGAATAAGAGACACACACACACACACACACACACTCACACACGTAAAACAGGAACGAGAACTAAGTTCGTCTACTAAACCTTTTTTTTTTTTCGTCAATTATATTAGTCTATGTCACACTATATCCTCTAGATCGTCAAAACCCCTCCTTTTTCTTTCGGTTTCGTCCAGATACTGTTGGAGTACCTTGTACCAACACTCGACATGTAACAGTTACACTCAGTCTCAAAACCTAAGACACATAAAGTGGATACGGTAGAAAGTGAAGAGAAGATAACACAGGTAGACCAGAATACCGGCAAGGATATCTCTAGAAAAAAAAAAAAAGAGACTTATTATTTTAAATTTGTAAAAGAAGACTGGTGTTGAACTACAGAGAGATAGGAACTTTGGGATAGTAGGCCAACAGGGACGGGAGACAGAGGAAGACTAAGTAGGTCTAGAGGTTAAACCTAGATAAAAGAGTCACAGATAATCAGGGTGGAAAAGTTACGAAAAAAGAAAAAAACTCAAAAACCAACACGACCCGGAAATAACGACGTACCCGAAAAAAAGGTCAAAACTACTCAACCCAGATGTGAACTCGACGTACCAGAAGACAACAACGCACCCGGGAGGTCACGTTCCCGCAGTCATGAACGCCGAGGACCCGACATCTCGTCTCCGAGTCACCAACACCACGTACCGGAATCAACGAGGTGTCGGGACCAGTCCCTACCTCGGGCACAGAGGACGTAACCGTCCGTATAAGAAATGGTTCTTAGAAATGGTTCCTTCGGGAAAGTGACGGAAAAGATATTTGGACTTGACGTACCGGTCTTTGAAGTTATTGAGAAGGGAAATAGGACTTAAGATAACAGTAGATAAGATAAGATATCTTAGATAACAGTAGACAGATAAGATATTAGTAGGACCCGACGTTATAGGGTCGACAGACGAAAAAAACTTGGATGAGAACCCAACGACTCGTGACCACTTTTTTCTGCTATATAAATTCAAAGAGTTTGTTGATCTAAAAATGAAGAGTTGTTTGACTTCATAGGAGAGAAGTAATAGGACAAAAAAAAAAAAAGGACGTATCGGACACAGTGTCTGTCTTTAATAAACCTCTCATATAAACAAATAACTAACAAAAGTAATTACAAGAAACTTTTTCTCAGAGACAAATATAATGTACGAGGAGATGAGGACCATGAACTGTCTGTGAACAATTTGTCTACTTGTACAGAGTCGAACCTATAGTAATAGAGACTTTTAACAAGGTCGTGGGGATGAAGGATAGTCAGACTCAATCCCTAAAAGGACAATCATAGGACAAAGATACAGCATCGCAAAAGACACGGTATAAGGGAAACGGACAGGTCGTGGAAGGTTATCCCGAAAAGTGTTCCTATCCTTATCAGATATCAGATAGAGACACAAAAGGTCACGTCATGGATGGTTCGTAGACACTGATGAATTGTGAATTTTTCACCGATTCCTGAAGGTATAACCAGGTCACTAAGACTGAGACTCGAAAGTGACGACTCCCAGACCCAAACTAGGGACCAACCTTTTGATTCTAGGGTGTTTGAAGTACCGTACCGGTCTTTTTTTACACCGATGATACTGAGTCCTTTATGTGAAAGTAAACTAAAATTTATTAAAATTTAAATTTATCAGTATGTACGAAGTACCGTTGGTACAACCTCTCGTGTATGTTAAGATTTAAAATTTGAAATACTCGACTCCCTGGCATAAACAGAGTAAAAGACAATGTTCGTAAGTTATTTTCCCGTATATTAGATCTAACACACAGATCTAATATCTAACATACAGTGAACCCCCAACTACGGAAGATACAACTCTCACTCCCCCTTACACTCTTTTAAGACAAAGTCTTTCCGAACCTATAGACACGACTACTAAAATTCTCTAATTCAAGAATAATAATACACATGCTTTCCAGAAGTTTTCACTCGATCGTTACCACCGATTCGAAGTCCATCGACCTAAACACTATCTTGACGTATAAGACAGAGTCACGACTTGATCTGGCATCTCTGAAAATTGTCTACATAAAAGCATTTAACAGACTTTTAGGAGTTTTAGTCTTTTTACTTCCACTAGGGAGGACCCTTACTTTCTGATGGAGTCTTGTTTCACTCATAGAAAATAAAGAGAAAATACTCACTCACCAACATCGTGAACGAGAAAAGAAATTTATTTATAAATGAGAAAATTAAAAATTACTAGTAAAAATTTAAAACCGACGTGATCCAGAAGGAATACCGTACACCCGACAAATCAACACATGAACGCGAATAGACGGGGTGTCGTACGTGCTAAAATCAAGGGGTCGGTCCCTGACTTGGGTACAGGGGACGGAATCTTCCACCTAAGAATTGGTGACCTGGTGGTCCTTTCAGGGTGTGGACGTTAAGAATTCAAGATTTTAAACGGTCAAATCACTACACTCGATTATTAGACACAGTATATTGTTCGTGATTGGACAAAATATACGTAACTAAATACACTATTGGTTCATGATGATTATAGAGATGAAATCTCTGTTCTTTCAATTTCGTATTCTAATCACTGAACGAGTCACAATGAGTCAAGTCACCCCTTTCCTCCTAAACTTGTGTTCGTGAGTCAAAGTCTTAGGTGAGAGTGGACATAACGGAAAACATATTAGTAAACACAGAGAGATATTAAGACACAAGAGTGAATACCTCAAAACCCTTTTATAGTGAGTGGAGTAAACTAATAATTTTAATGTATATGATACATAAACCTTCCCGAAACATTTCATATTGTCTGAAGTAGTCCAACCCTCGGGTTCTTAGATTTTATAGTTGTGTCACTGGAAATTCTTTACGGTCGAGAGTCTCTATTGTGTCGATATTCTAAATCACCAAACGGATTCTTAGCCCCTCTTAAAAGTGAAAAGATGTAGGACATCAAGTTCCTAAAAACGAAAACCTCACACCCTCCGGACTGTCGAAAGGACGTTAAGGTTCAAAAGTCACAGAATCTCAACGAAGTCAGGATCTTGTTGGATTACAGAAACTTTAGTGTTCATCCCTTCCCTAAGTTCCTACTTCTCTCCATTACCACACACACACACACACACACACACACACACACACACACACACACACACACATACTGATTTCCGGTTACGTCTTGGAAATATCTGGGAGGTCCTCCACTTTAGAAGTTCGTCGTGTAAATATATATGGAGATGAGAGTACCGACGATTATGGATGTTTCTTAATGTACGTAAGAACCTACCAAGGTCGACACTGTTAAATCACTCATCATGAGACAGAGGTACTGGACAAACGGACTCTCAGGTGAACGACAAGACTAACCTAAGTATGAAGTTCCACGATCATAGGTACGTACACACACATAATTCAGAGAAGTCAGTACAGGTTGAGACGCTGGGATACCTGACATCGGGTCGTCCGAGAAGACAGGCACCCTGAGTCTAAGAGGTTCGTTCTTATGACCTCACCTAACGGTAATGGAAGAGGTCCCCTAGAAGGTTTACGTCCCTAACTTGGGCACAGAGTCTACAGAGGACGTAACCTCCGTCCATGAAACGGGGATCGCGGTGGACCCTTCGGGTAATCATCCGGTATCTTCAGTCTTTTAAAATCTCTCCGACAGAATCCTGCGTTATCAAAATTTTACAGAGAATTTCCACCTTTTCTTCTGACCTTTTTATTGTAGTTTTAGGTAATTAAAAAATTTTTATTTTCATTTACCATTAAATAAATAATGTAGTCAAGTCAAGTCAAGTCAGTGAGCCAGCACAGACTGAGAAGCACTAGGGTACTTGATGTCGTTAGGTCCGAAGGGACCTCAGGTGGGTTTGGGTACAGGTAACACAACCACTTCGGTAGGTTGGTAGAGTAGGAGACATCGGGGGAAGAGGAGGACGGGAGTTAGAAAGGGTCGTAGTCCCAGAAAAGGTTACTCAGTCCAGAGACGTAGTCCACCGGTTTCATAATCTCAAAGTCGAAGTTGTAGTCAGGGAGGTCACTTGTGGGTCCTGACTATAGGAAATCCTACCTGACCAACCTAGAGGAACGTCAGGTTCCCTGAGAGTTCTCAGAAGAGGTCGTGGTGTCAAGTTTTAGTAGTTAAGAAGACGTGAGTCGAAAGAAATATCAGGTTGAGAGTGTAGGTATGTACTGGTGACCTTTTTGGTATCGGAACTGATCTACCTGGAAACAACTGTTTCATTACAGAGTCTAAAATTATACGGTAGATTCAACCAGTATTGAAAGGAAAGTTCCTCGTTCGGAGAAAATTAAAGTACCGACGTTAGTGGTAGACGTCACTAAAACCTCGGGTCTTTTTATTTCAGTCGGTCACAAAGGTGACAAAGGGGTAGATAAACGGTACTTCACAACCCTGGTCTACGGTACTAGAAGCAAAAGACTTACAACTCGAAATTCGGTTGAAAAAGCGAGAGAAGAAAGTGAAAGTAGTTCTCCAAGAAATCAATAAGAACCGAAAGACGGTATTCCCACCACAGTAGACGTATAGACTCCAGTAACTATAAAGAGAGTCGTTCGAACTAAGGTCGAACACAAAGAAGATCGGGTCGTAAAGAGTACTACATGAGATGAATATTCAATTTATTCGTCCCACTGTTATATGTCGGAACTACATGAGGAAAAAGATAAACCTTGGTCAGACAACAACTGTGAACTAATAATAAGGGCACTATACGTGTCATATCGACTGCAACTAACTTGAGTATGGTGAAATTGAAATGGTAGTGAAATATGAAAGAAAGTGAAATAATAGTATTGTCGGAACTGAAGTTTTACTTATGGAGACCACGTCTTATTTCATGTTTGACTTCGAATTCCGAAAGTAAAGTCACGAGGATGGAGGAAGCATCCTTTATGAACAATCATGTGTTACATACCATACGGTTAATTCAATACTTTTAAAATTTACGTAGATCGGTAATATCTAAAGGTAGTAGGTAATTCTATAAAATTTGTATCGAAAAGGTGAAGTTTATTTCACACCATGGAATTCTAGAGTTCAATGTATGTGAAAGTTACAATGTGTGTCATTTGACGACGACGAAGATTTAGTGAAGTCAGCACAGGCTGAGACACTGGGGTATCTGCCGTCGGCTGGTCCGAGGGGGTGGGGACCCTAAGAGGTCCGTTCTTGTGACCTCACCCAACGGTAAAGGAAGAGGTTGTGTCATTTGATCCATTAAAGTTATATCCGATGATTACTCCTTCTGTTTCTTTCCACGTCTTATATCATCTCTAATAAGATCTCGTGAACTAACCCTTCTATCTCGACCGGTTCTTTGGACAGGGTATTTGTCTCTCCGGGACCTCCGACCTACCGTCCGTGGCCCACACCCACGAAGAAGGGGGAAAGAAACATTCGAGAACCGTGTCTCAAGTGTCGAGTCGAGGTAAGTGTACTTCAGAGAGTTTTATCTCGAGTGTGTCGGTAGTTGTTGATTGACTAGACTAACCTCGACTGTGAGTATATTACTTGAGACAAGAAGTAGGTCGGAGACACTAAAAATGACGGAACTCCCTTCCTAAGTCTCAAAAGACGAGAGACTACATCTAACTGATTTAATACCATCTAATATTTTGTACATATTTTTTCTCGATGAGAAAGGTAATAACATCATTGAGTTTCGGTCGTTCCTTTCACTAGACTTTCTTAAAAGTGTCTTCACAGTCCTCACGAACGGAGAGACCCAAATTCTAAAAAAAAAAACAGATGAAAACCAACCGATGTAAAAGACTACAAAGTCATTACTGAATTTAACAAGATAGTGTCATTGTTTTTCTATTTTGTTGACCTCGAATTACTTTCTTTATCATTTTACATATAAAAAATATCAGTCCAACAAATTAGTAAAAACGATCGTATTCGTCGGATCTTCCTCTTATCGTGACTTTTATTTAATCTGTGTGTTTTACTTTTCCATCTGGTTTTAGGAGTTAAAACCTTTTTAATAAAATTTTGATATTTTGTGGTATTTATTAATATTTTCTCGAAGTTCCACACGGATCAATCGGTATGGGGGGTTTTTTATTTATTTATTTATTTTTGAGTGTCTCTTGTGAACTGCAGAACTTTAATTGATAACGTATCTATGTGTTTTGTTATAAATATTCGTGTACAATTCTACATCTGTATATTTCCGTGTTATTTATGAACACATGGATGGTGGGTTAATTAAATACTTTACCTTATACTAGTAATAAAGGTTTCGGGGGGACATGGATAGGTCAGGGTAGGTGAAAAGTGAGGAGACTTCATTGATGAGAAGACTTAAACTCCCAAAATAGGGAAACGAAAAGAAAATTCAAAATATGGTTATTTATTATTAACAAATTACACATGTAAAATACGAAATTTATGTACTTTAGTATCATACATATAATACATTGAACGATTCTAAGAAAGTACAATAATAAAATTAACATCGAGTGAAAACTTCAACACATTATAAGGTGATATACTTATGTGTTAAATAAGTAGGTAAAACGTCAACCAGTCAAAAATAAAGAAATGAAGAAAAATAAAAAAGAAAAACCAAATTGTTTGTCACGAGGATTGTTCAAATAGATCGTACCCCGTACGACATAGTATCCTATATATAAGTTTTTATTATGATTACAGTGTAATACTAGGTTTGTTGAATATGGAGAAATACAAAAATGTCACTTATTTTAATGAAAGGTCTCCTGAAGGGACCTCCAGGTCGTCAATTCTGAAGGTTACGTCCCTCACACCCAAATTAGGGATCAACCCCTTGATTTTCGGGGGGTACGGCACACCGTACCGGATTTTGTTATTTATTTATTTGTTTATTAAAGTTTTTTCTGACATTTTTACTTTCACAATCAGAGAGTTAACACAGGTAGAGAAACGTTGGGTTACCTGACATCGGGTGGTCCGAGGAGACAGGTACCTTAAGAGCTCCGTTCTTATGACCTCACCCAACGGTAAGGGAAGAGGTCCCCTAAAAGGGTTGGGTCCCCGACGTGGGCCCAGAAAACACAGAGGACGTAACCGTCCACCTAAGAAATGGTAATTACGGTGATAGGTTAATAGGTGCAGCAACGATTATAAACGAAAACAGGCTAAAGCTGTAAACCAAAAGACCACCACCGTTTCATCGTGGAGACACCGAATTTTAAAGTAAAGAGACCAATGGTTACTATTTAAATTCGTGGAAAACGTGCATAATCAAACGGTTAACACAAAGAAGTGTATATTTTACGACGAGATTGGACACGAGTATTTAGATGACACGGCCCTCGGTCGCACTCCTTAGGGCGGGTACCGTTTCCAGTACTCCTTCCTTCGGTCTGTATGCGTTACCGCACTAGACCGAAGTCCCCAAGGGGGATCCAAAAGAACTTGTAGATGGGGGGTTTTGGTCTCAGACGGACGAAATGATACAATACGAAAGGTGGATGAGAAGACTGTAATTGTCCCCCGATAGGGGAGTGGTGGAAAAAGACCTTTTTCAATTAAATTCTGAAAATCTAATATTCAGAGGACCTGTATTATGCTCACAAAGTTAGGTTTTTGGGGAGACTACCGAAAGATCGGACGGACGACCTGAGAATGTCGACTCGTACAGTAACAAACAACGGAGGTCTGACGCTCTCCGTGTCCTTCGAATTTTGTAGGATCCTTACGTCCCCGAAAACTCCTCAGTTTTAGTAATCTTATTTTGACTGATTTCCAAAGTAAACAACTCGGTTATGAACGACGGTTTAAAGGTATAGAAAATGAACAACTATATCAACCATATATCTTTTTTTATTCATCGTTGTAATCTAGAAATTCATGGAAGAAACAATATTGGGTGACACGGAAAAAAGATATCCCTACATTGAAATCACGAAACTCCCACTACGTCTAATTTCTTTTTGTGAAGTCCCCTTTACTCTAATTGTAAGTAATTCCTTCTCTCGGTATTTCACAATTGTCCGGAGAACCGGTCTTCTATTACATTTAGTGGACTCTGGAAAACATATGTTTTTCTATATGTTTTTCTCAGTCCTGACGACGGGGACGTACTGAGACATAGAAGGTAATACATTTTAAATGCCATATATTTGTGGAAAATTTATTATTTCAACTCCCCCAAAAACATATTCGGACCGGAGGGGGCCCAGCTGAGAAAGAGAATGAGGGAGAGGGAGGGAGAGGAAAAGTCCGACTAGGGAACCTTGTACCTCCGAGTGGTTCAGATGAATGATCGGGTCCGAAGACTCTGGGTGCACTCTCCCTCGGGTTCTGCCCCGTGGGAGGTGATAAGTTCGTCCACGGACACCGGGATGTATCTACCACGTTCAAGGAACAGACCTTGAAATAATCAAAAGGTGTATTTGGTTCAATTAGTCGGAGAAAAGAGGTGAGTAAAAGGATGATGTGACCAAAGAGGATTAGAGAGAAATTTAAAGATTTATTTAAAAAGGAACGGCTAAGACAGAGGGGAAGCTTAATGGGACCTAGGTGGCCCCGACCTGGGGCCGTGATGACCCAACAAACAGATAAAGAATGTCCAAATGTCTTGACGAAACTAATAAGACCTTATTTGAAGACAACCAATATACCCGGAAACATGTAGAAGAGGGCCAGAAATCGAACAAAAGGGTGAAAGAGACTACAAAATCAGTTGTCTTCCAGAGTTAAAATTATGTTACATGAAACAGTTGAAAAAAAGAGTACTAAAAGTAAGACATGGAAAATGTTGAGGAAGTATTACTTAAATAACAATATACACAAGAAGAATCTCGAAATTATTATAAAAGAAAGAGCAAATTCAAAAACTAGGTAAACTTCGACTAAATACATATTACAAAAAAGTAAAGTATACTTTGATACTCTTACTGATAATTACATCAAGGAAGGACAGTTTATATGTAAATATGTAAAATACAAAAGAGATATATAAGGTTTCGAATTTAAATACTTTTAACTGAAGTTTTTAAATAACACGTATAAAAAGACCAACAGACTATCGAGTCAACCATTTCTACCACTTCTTAGACGGACGTTACGTCCTCTGGGGCCAAACTAAGGAACCAAACCTTCTAGGTGACCTCTTCCCTATCCGATGGATGAGGTCATAAGAACCCGAAGGGAACACGGAGTCGACCATTTCTTAGGCGGACGTTACGTCCTCTGGACCCAACTAGGGACCCAACCCTTCTAGGGGTCCTCTTCCCTTTCCGATGAGTGAGGACATAAGACCGGACCTTTTAAGGTACCTGATATCAGGTACCCCAGTGTTTCTCAACCTGTGTTAACTCGTTGAAAATGAAAGAAAGAAAATCCGATACATTCTATAGATAATACAATTGGTTATCTACATTGGAAAGGGAACTAAGAAACACAAAAGTTGTTTAGATCATAAAAGAGACGAAGGTTCACTTACTATTTTTTGAGACGTCTTGTCTTGGGACTCCGTACAGAGAGGTCTAACAAGAAGGTTGACTTAAGACAAGTGTTTAGTTTTGACATCTCTACGTGGAAAATTTCGTCGATGTTTAGGTGGTTATTTATAATAGTTGAATAAGGAAGGTCCATTAGACAAAAACAATAGTACCAACAAGTCAACGATTCAGTACAGACTGAAACGTTGAGGTACATGACATCGGGTGGTCCGAAGAGTCAGGAGGTAATAGATTTCCTTAAACGACTTTAAGTACAGGAAACTTAACCACAACGATAGATTTGTTGAGTAGAAAACGGTGGGGGAAGAAGAAAACAGAGGTTAAAAGGGTCGTAGTCCCAGAAAAGGTTGTTCAGTGTAGTTCACCAGTTTTATGACCCTGAAGTCGAGATCGTTGTCAGGAAGGTTACTTATAAGTCCCAACTAAAGTAAATCCTAACTGACCGAACTAGAGGAACAACAGGTTTCCTGAGAGTTCTCAGAAGCGGTCATGGCGTTAAGTTTTCGTATTTAAGAAATCACGAGTCGGAAAAAGTACCAGGTTGAGATTGTAGACATGTACTGATGACCTTTTTGATATCGAAACTGTTGTACCTGGAAACAGTCGTTTCACTATAGAAACGAAAAATTATGTGACAGATCCAAACAGTAGCAAAAGAAAGGTTCCTCGTTCACAGAAAATTAATCGTTTATAGTTTAAGTAAGTGGGAGGGATCTTAGATTACACAGATTGATGTGTGGAGGTGACTGGGACCCCTTTAAACTTGTAGGAAATAATAATATATATCTTTCGTTTCTCCTTGATTTTTCGGAGAACTACTTTCACTTTCTCCTCTCACTTTTTCGACCGAATTTTGAGTTGTAATTTTTTTACTCCTAGTACCGTAGATCAGGGTAGTGAAGTACCGTTTATCTACCCCTTTGTTACGTTTGTCACTGTCTGAAATAAAAGAACCCGAGGTTTTAGTGTCGTCTACCACTGACATCGGTACTTTAATTTTCTGTGAACGAGGAACCTTCTTTTCGATACTGGTTGAATCTCTCGTATAATTTCTCGTCTCTATAATGAAACGACTGTTTCCAGGTCTGCCTGTTTCGATACCAAAGAGGTCATCAGTACATACCTACACTCTCAACCTGGTATTTCTGCGACCTCACGGCTTCTTAGCTACGAAAACTTGACACCACAACCTCTTCTGAGAACTCCCAGGGAACCTGACGTCCTTCTAGTTTGATCAGTTAGGATTTCCTTTAGTCAGGACTTATAAGTAACCTTCCTGACTACGATTTTGACTTCGAGGTTATAAAACAGGTGAAACACGTTTCTTGACTGAGTGACCTTTTCTGGCACTAAGACCTTTTCTAACTTCCGTCCTCCTCTTCCCCTATTGTTTCCTCCTCTACCAACCTTCCGTAGTGGTTGAGTTACCTGTACTCAAACTCTTTCGAGGTCCTCAACCACTGCCTGTCTCTCCGGACTACACGACGTCGTCAGGTACCCCAACGTTTCTCAGCCTATACTGACTCACTGACTTGACTTACCTTGACTATCGGTTCCTCCACTTAACTTTATTGTACAATCTGGAACACCTTAATATATACGGTAGTTATTATGAGGGAGATAAACATTTACGGTACTTCGATACACACACTGACATTCATACGTACAATTACAGAAAGGTCGTTAAATAAATACGTCTTCGTTTAACCATAAACCAATTTTAAAATCCGAGATCTCTTACTAAGTCAAGTCAAGTCAACGAGTCAACGTAGGTTGAGAAACGTTGGGGTACTTAGCGTCGTGCGGTCCGGAGGGACAGGTAGTGGTTGAGGGCCTCAAGTGAGTTTGAGTGCAGGTAACTCAGTCACTACGGTAGGTCGGTAGAGTAGGAACCAGTAGGGGAAGAGGAGGACGGGGGTTAGGGAGGGTCGTAGTTTCGGAAAAGGTTACTCAGTTGGGAATCGTAATCCACCGGTTTCATGACCTCAAAGTCGAAGTCGTAGTAAGGAAGGTTTCTTTAGGATCCCGACTAGAAGTCTTACCTGACCAACCTAGAGGAACGTCCGGTTCCCTGAGAGTTCTCAGAAGAAGTTGTGGTGTCAAGTTTTGGTAGTTAAGAAGTCGTGAGTCGGAAGAAGTGTCAGGTTAAGAGTGTAGGTATGTACTGATGACCTTTTTGGTATCGGAACTGATCTACCTGGAATCAGCCGTTTTATTACAGAGACGAAAAGTTATACGATAGATCCAACCAGTATTGAAAGGAAGGTTTCTCATTCGCAGAAAATTACAGTACCGACGTCAGTGGTAGATCCTAGTTTAAGAATGTGACATGAGTATAGAAACATTGGAGTCCTTTCATTGGATAGGAGAAATGTAGAATCATAGAGTCAGACCTGTATCTGTGACACTAACAAAGATAGGAATCTCAACACCAACCCGGACCTTTTATGTCCCTGTACGTCTGTGTGGAAAGGGGAGATTCGACGAACGTGCCCCGACATAAGAGTGAGGAGTAGGGGGGAAGTGACACGACATGGGGAGGGGGTCTAATCTCGAAGTCGGACGAAGTCAGACTAGTACACCCCACCCGTCTCTCACCCTCGGTCAGAGATTAGATATACTCACACCCCGTACAGAACATCCCAAACTGAGTACGGTCAATCCCGATTTTGACAATGTACGGTAGTGTTCTAGGTCGACGTACATACAAGTACTGTAAACCATGAACAACATATATAAAACATCATAAAAAGTCTATCGTGTAGTACCACTTGGCAAAGGATACAATATAAGAAGTCATGGTAAGACTACTGACCAGAGAATCAAAACAAGTCTTTTATAAAAACATTAAATGACAATTTTAACACAATCCTACTTGTCATTAAAGAAATCTGGAAATTTCTAAATGTAAAGAATAAAGAATTCCATTTAAGACTCTTCACCTAACGATCGAATATTAATAAACGAGAAAAAACAGCTCTTAGAACTTAAGTAACATTTTAGGTCTGACTGGATTGACAACACCGGATTGTTAAAGTGGAAAATTAATAAAGGAAAGAATTAAACTTACCTTCCTTTTCCCGATAAAAATCCCACTCGTAGACATCCGTTTAGTGGGAGAAATGAAGGACAATGGAACACATTGTAGTCCCTACTGTAAGTGAAAGAGAAGAAACACAGGAACTTCGGTGAGGTACTGTTTTGTGCAAATCTCCATTGTAGTCAAATTAACCTCTTCCTTTACCGTTGGGTGAGGTGATAAGAACGGACCTCTTAGGGTACCTGTCTCCTTGGACCGTCCGATGTCAAGTACCCCAGTGTTCTCAACCCGTGCTATATTAGTGATTTGGTGGTGGTGTTGGTCAAATTACCAGTGGAGAATTTCTCCCATAAAAGTTTCCTCTCCCTGTTTCGGTGAAAACAAAACCGTCAATAACCGTAAACTACTTGTGTGTGTGTGTGTGTGTGTGTGTGTGTAAACGTGTAGTAAATGACCTAGAGAGAATATGAAGTGTCCCAAAGGGACCACCGAGTCTGACATTTCTTAGACGGACGTTACGTCTTCTGGACCCGAACTAGGGACCTAGAAGGGGATCTCCTCCCGCACCGTTAGGTGAGGTCATAAGAACGGACCTCTTAGGGGTACCTGTCTCCTCGGACCTCCCGATGTCAGGTATCCCAGACTGTTTTTCAGTCTGTGTTGACTCACTGATTGTGTGTGTGTGTGTGTGTGTGTGTGAGAATATGAAGTCGGAGGATTCAATGAAAGGTTTATTTTCACACAGACCTCTCCTTTTGGAACTAAACCAACGAAACCAAGTACGATAGGTCCAACGAGGTTTTTATCTCTATTAGTCCTATGTTCATTATTAAACAAAATATTCATATATTAAACTATGTACGATGGGTGGGAGTCCGTATATACTACCATGACATTGAACACTTAGAAATTCCTAGTGTTAAGAAGGAGAAGAAGGGACTACCCTAGTCACTTTCCGAACAACATTATACTTTTTCCTTTCTACCTTGGGTCCTTCCGTACGGTACTCCTCGTACAGTGACACCTGTCTAAGACGGGACGAAAAAAGTTCCCAGTGTTGTTGTGTACCATAATTAGACTGACTCCTTTTCAAAAAGATAGGAGGAGTGAGTACTCTGGTTCTTACAAACTTATATCTGTGAAATTGGAGATAGAGTAGTAAGAAAAGAGACAATAAATTCAATGAATTAAAAAATAATTAGTAAAAAAAATGACAGAAGGATTTAAATTGTAAAGGAATCCTGTTGTGTTTGATTCGAGATATTCAAATTGTAACCACAACTCCAAAGAGTAAATCGTCACTAAATAGAAAGGACTACTGTCAGACATAGAAATGAGAGTACAAAAGTTAATTTCTTCTCTGGTTTTGTCTTTGTTCCAGTCATTCTTCAAGGACTTATTGTCCTTAGGGTCCTCCTCAAACCCGAACTCAGTAACTCTGGCTCTGTGAAATACGATTACACCAATTAATCTCACTTAAAAAGGATCACTTTTTAAAATAGTAGTTGAATTTTCTCTTAAAATGGGGTTTCACCCTAGTTTTTGACAACAGGGTTACCAAAGGATTTTAACTTGGCACGGATCGTATACAGACTACAACTATGACTAACTTTTTCTGGAGACAGATTAGTTGTATAGTCTTGTGATCTACTCATCGAGTTCCAGTTTTGTTTTTGTTTTGAAAGTTTGTGTTGGAACATTCTTTCTGATTGATAAAAGTGATACTTCTTAAGTCCATTTTAAAACCGGAACCAGATTTCACCACTTTCTTTTGTAGATTAATTCAGGATAATCAATCTCTAATTTTATTTTTTGACTTCCCGTCCCTTAAAAATAACACACTACTTTTAATGTTTCAACACTTTACACTTCACCAATGTGTGAGATCGTCGTATACTCCTGTCTCACTAACTAAGGGTTAGCGTATACTGAAAATGGAGGACCACAAAAAGACTCGATATATAGGTACACGAAACGACTACATATATAGAAATGTGACGTGAGAACGTAGAATAAACTTCACTGTTACAACGACCACTTAAACTCCAAGAACGAAACACTACTTTCTTAAGTCTCTACTTCACTATCCATTCTTCACCTAAATATATATCTCTTTGTGTGAAGTGTCTGTCTCACATCCGATAGAGTCTTCCTCTGTCTCACTTTCTCAGAACTTTATACCCCAACAATCGAAAATACCCGACTCATTAGAGTTTCTGATTATCCACCCTCCTAATAAGGTTAATAAAACCCTCTTCCCAACCCCTAAAAGTCCTTAACCCGATGTCGAGTTAAAAACTGGAAAATATCTTGACAGTACCAACCTTAGAGGACGGTAGAACCCGGATCAACCAAGATTGATCAGAAACAGTACAGTATACACGACCACCGAGTCGTCATTTCTTAGGTGGACGGTCACGTCTTCTACGTTCTCTGTACCCAAGTCAAGGACCCAGCCCTTCTAGGGAACCTTTTCCTTTACCGTTGGATGAGGTCGTAAGAACGGTCCTTTTAGTGTACCTGTCTCCTCGGACTGTCTGATATCCCAGTCTTTGTTGAATCGTTGATTCGTTGTCGTTGTCGTTATTGTTGTTGTTGTTGTTGTTGTTGTTGTTACCGATACAGTAAGAAAATTTCCAACACGTGATTGGGGAAGAGAGGACAAAGTTGTCATAGACACTTATAGTGACTGTGACTCAACTCATAACAGAATCCAACCCCCAAGGGACTCTTTCTAAGACTCTAAACGGACGTCCTCCGAACACGTTCCTATAAGAACATTGACTCGTCCTGGAATACCCCGAAGGGGTCTTGTTCGGAAGGGGGTTATGGAAGACGAAATCGAGGAGATAAATCATGGGTCTATTATCATAAACTCCGTGTAAAGGACTCGACAAAACGTCTACACTTTAGGGGAGAGGAGAATGTTTACCTTCTTCAATTGACGAACTACCGGTATTCGTGTATCGGGATCCGGAAGACCTCGGATTCTTTGCTATTACGATGGGTGTACTGCGTTGGACGATGGGGTTGTAGTCGGTCAGTCTCTTAACACGTGTTCGACTAGTGTATGGGAGGTTAGAGGTGGGGTAGGGGTTCGAAAATTTTCACGAAACACCTTTGGGAACCCTTCGAGTCCTGGAAAATCTCGTACTCGGTGGAACAGAGAAATGTACCGGGACGTTATTTGAAAAGAGACGAGGTTTGACTACATAGTCAAACAGACCGGAGTGAAACGAAACACGTACCTCGGTCACCTCCTCAGACACGGATCTCTTCCAACTAGAGTCCGACCACCTGAGGGAAGAAACTCGGGGGTCGTCGTCGGTCTCATGTAAACCAAGACCCCCAAAATCTTCCTGATAGGGACTGGCCACGACCGACGGGTACCGTACTCCAACAAACCTCGGTTCTTTGTAGACCTCGGTACCAGGTGTAAACCAAAACAACCTACTCAACGAGACAACGTCGTTTTTAGATTTACTTCGAAAAAAAGAGAACTCTTGATCTTTTCATTTCCCTTGTCACTTGTCCGATCTCTTCTTTGTATTAGCCCGGACTTTCACAATTAGTGAAGATCAAAATGAAATTGGCAACGATTAGACACCACAGACGTCGATCTAAACAGGAAGTACTTCGATTTGATAGTGGAGGAGGATTATGATACAGTTAATATAGAACGAGGACCACAAACGAGAGGAAAGAGAGAGCATCGTTAAGTGGGGTATATTGACAAACGTAAAGTCTTTCTTCCAGAGTCCGAGAATTGGGTCTCTGTTTGTCTGGGTTAATGACCCGACGGTCTACGCTCGACACTGACAAAACTTTATTCCGTCCTTCTCCTTCTTACATTCTTGGAGTAATGAAACTTGATATACTAGACGGATTCTGGTGTTCTGGGTCCCATATATTGTAGAGAGTTAAGTGGATCCTTCACCCGTCAAGAACTCAGTGATCGGACAACACAAGAGAGGGGAACGAGTCCTCTGTCTTATTTTCGGTGAGAAAGACAAAGGAGGTTTAGACAGAGACGTAAAGATAAACTGTAACCCGTCCCTCGGTTCTAAAACCGTCGTCGAGACCGAACGTGTCCGACCCTTAAGAGATGTGAGGTAAACCCTCCGAAGGAAACGTCATTCACTCAGTGACGTAGGTGAGAAAACTCTCGACCCGGCTAAACAAACCTCCGGAGGTAGACCCTCACCTTTACCCGTAAGATCTGATATGGAAGAGACTAAAAGACAGGTACAGTCGTGTCGTATCAACAATAAACACAAAAACACACATAATACAACTCCACCTCTGGAGGTAAACGAACTCCCATTCAGCGAGAGGACTCACGTTGGTCCTTGTTAAAGGGGAGAGTTAAACCCGAGAGGGAGATACTCTGATCAGTTAAACAACTAACCCCATGGGACAACCTCTCCCTTTGACAACATCCTGAGATGGGTAAAACTCTTGACTAAGTAAACGAAGACAAAACACACGTAAATACAACCTTAAACATGAAAATTAACGATAAACAAACTATAAATTATTATGACCAATACTTATTAATTCACACCTACTAGTCTCGAGACAAGGTAGCATGTCAGGGGACCCCATGAAAACGTTTTGACTCTCTAGAAATCGATACAAGTGATTTACTTTCTTTTATGGAGTTATGAAGGACTCTAGACCTCTCATTTCAGGGAACTACCGAGGTGATAAAATAACTCCACACGGAAAACGTTAACAAAAATAGAACCCCCATATACATACATATACACTTATCACAGAGCCATGGATACAAGTTTAGGAAAGGACTAAACGAAGTTCCCCCCGTTTGATTACACTCTCCTACTATACATGATAAAAAACAGATAATGACAATAAAAAAACAAACTTGACTCCACCTATAAACCCTTACCCTTATTTATTTCAAGGGACTTATATCGGGTTCTAACTGACCCAAAACATATTCGTCTATGTTCTCTTTAAACTCTACATTTACTAAATGGACCCAAGAGACCTCGAGTAAATTAGTTAGACTCAACGAACCTGAACTTCTCATAGATACCGTTTAAACAATCGTTCTTTGTATTGAACCATGCTACTTTAAAAATACTCACTTGATTTACGTTTACACTATTCTCGAAAATCCATTTGAGATATCATTATTAATACAAGACTTTTAATAGATTTTATCAGAGAGCTAAAACCATTGTCAATAAACGGAGAACCAAAAGGGATTTCAAGGGACCTCTTCCTTTACCGTCGAGTGAGGTCATGAGAACGGACCTTTTAGGACACCTACCTCCTCGGACCATCCGATCAGGTACCTCAACGGTTCTCAACCTATTTTGGCTCACTGAAGTGAAGGTAAAAGTAAAAAGTGATTTCAATTCCAAAAATTATCAATCCCTAAAAGTAAATTTATACATTAATTTCAATGACTTTTATTATTTTGTAAAGCGATGTGTCATCCTTTAACCCTATATACAAAACTCATTTTTCCTCAACACACGTACCAGTCCGACTCTGATCTAATGTGAATTAATCAGTTTACCTAAGACAATAATTTTGATCTGACCACTTCCTGATCTAAACCAAAGAGAGACGATTCTCTTGTTCACGTGTTCTTACGACGGAAACTCTTTTTTGACACACTTGAAAGAACGGAAATTGACTAGAGATACACACGACTCAGTGAAGTCAGCACAGACTGAGAAACACTGGGGTCCCTGACGTCGGGAGGTAGGTACCCTAAGAGGTCCATTCTTATGACCCCACCCAACGGTGCGGGAAGAGGTCCCCTAGAAGGACTGGGTCCCTAACTTGGACACTGAGGACACAGAGGACCTAACGACCGTCTAAGAAGTAGGTGACTCAGTGGTCACTCCCAAATTGACTAGATATAAACAAAAATTTATAAGTGTCACTGGATGCTAAGATAGACTGGTATATAAAACCACTTTTCACTTTCACTTTCAGTGAGTCAGCACAGGTTGAGAAAGACTGGGGTACTTGATATGTCAGGTACTTTAAGAGGTCCGGTCTTATAACCTCACCCATTCGGAAAAGGAAAAGGTACCTTACAAGGGTTTGGTCCCCAACTTGGGTCCAGAGGGTGTAACGTCCACCTAAGAAATGGTCGGTTCCGTGTTCCCTTCGGGTTCTTATGACCTCACCCATCGGATAGGGAAGAGGTCACCTAAAAGGGTTGACTCCTTAACTTGACCCCAGAGGACGTAACATCCGCCTAAGAAATGGTTGACTCGATACTCCCTTGAAGGGTAGTTTAAGATTAATTTCAAAAAACTGAAGTCGACGTCACATCCTCTGGACTCAAACTAGGGACCCAACCCTTGTAGAGTACCTACTCCCGTATCGTTGTGGGAGGTCATAAGAACGGACCTCTTAGGGTACCTGTATTCTCGGACCACTCAATGTCAGGTCTCCCAACGTTTCTCAGTCTGTACCGACTCATTGATTCGTGTCGTGTGTGTTGAAACCGTACGAAGTCGTCCGGGGACTCCGTGGAGTCCTTTTTTTTTTAATGATAATTTGTTTTAACAAATTATCTTAACACTCATACGATTTAATGTGTCTTTTGTAACAGTTTACTTACTATTCGGAGGAGTCTAATATGACATACTTAGTCAAGTCAAGTCAGCGAGTCAGTACAGGCTGAGAAACGTTGGGGTACTTAGCATCATGCGGTCCGGAGGGACAGGTAGTGGTTGAGGGTCTCAAGTGAGTTTGAGTGCAGGTAGCTCAGTCACTACGGTAGGTCGGTAGAGTAGGAGACAGCAGGGGAAGAGGAGGACGGGTGTTAGGGAGGGTCGTAGTCCCAGAAAAGGTTACTCAGTTGAGAAATGTACTCCACCGGTTTCATGACCTCAAAGTCGAAATCGTAGTCAGGAAGGTTTCTTGTGGGTCCTGACTAGAGGAAATCTTACCTGACCAACCTAGAGGAACGTCAGGTTCCCTGAGCGTTCTCAGAAGAGGTTGTGGTGTCAAGTTTTCGTAGTTAAGAAGCCGTGAGTCGGAAGAAGTGTCAGGTTGAGAGTGTAGGTATGTACTGGTGACCTTTTTGGTATCGGAATTGATCTGTCTAGAAACAACCGTTTCATTACAGAGTCGAAAACTTATACGATAGATCCAACCAGTATTGAAAGGAAGGTTCCTCCTTCGTAGAAAATTAAAGTACCGACGTCAGTGGTAGACGTCACTAAAACCTCGGGGTATTTTATTTTCAGACTGTGACAAAGGTGACAAAAGGGGTAGATAAACGGTACTTCATTACCCTGGTCTACGGTACTAGAAGCAAAAGACTTACAACTCGAATTCGGTAGAAAAAGTGAGAGGAGAAAGTGAAAGTAGTTTTCCGAAAAATCAAGGAGAAGTGAAAGACGGTATTCCCACCACGTATAGACTCCAATAACTCTAAAGAGGGTCGTTAGAACTAAGGTCGAACACGAAGAAGGTCAGGTCGCAAAGAGTACTACATGAGACGTATATTCAATTTATTCGTCCCACTATTATATGTCGGAACTACATGAGAAAAAGGATAAACCTTGGTCAGACAACAAGGTACAGGTTAAGATTGACAACGAAGGACTGGACGTATATCCAAAGAGTTCTCCGTCTAGTCCACCAGACCATAAGGGTAGAGAAAGTCTTAAAAGGTGTCAAATAACACTTTGCAATTATATCTGTTAGATCTTGAAAATATTTCAAAGACTTTACACATATACAGAACCATAATACAAAATGAAAATCAACAATAAAATTTTAAGACATACATACAGTGTTGTTGTACCTATTTGAAGAAACGGTTCTTAGTCTAGAAATTGGAACGGAAAAATTCTTGAAATAGTAAGTATCCATCGTTTCCACTATGAAACGTTTTGACGGTGTAGAAGTTCTTCTCAGTAACTTTCTCTAAAGACTATTGAAAATTTTATAATAACGATTTGATCCATTCTATAAAATTTTCAGATTACCTTTCTCCCAATAAAAAATGTACACCACATACTCTTAGTATATTAATTGTTTACACGTAGGTTCAGAATGATCTAAGGTCAGGGTCTCTACTAAAAAAAGAAAGTAAAAAATCTGTTCCATCTAAGTTATAGATGGGGATACCTCAAATATAGAGTCACTTCTTCCGTCTATAATCCGGAGTATTTCGTTATACTACTCTCACTGTTATGATTGTAATTATTATTACGTGTCACAAACGGTTCACAAAAACAGAAAGTCAATGAAACGAAACACGAAATTTACACACTTAAGTTAAAAGTGTCGTGGTTGTACCTAACCCGGGATGACCAGGAATCATCCCATTCTCTACAAAGGTGCGAGTGTGTCCATCACCTCATCCCTAAAATTAAAACACGTCTTGGTCTCGGGTCCGTGAAGAAACGTGTTACAATTATATATCCTCTAGGATTCAAAGTACCCATAACCATCATCCTAATGAATTGGGTCTAAATCCGACCCTACTGAACTTTATTAAAACCTTCTTCACTTTATATTTCTTTCTGGACCTCCACTTATCTTTAAGTGATTTACTTCCTATTCCTCCTTTACCTCCCGTCCATACTATTCCCATCGGACTCGAATCAGATAACCCCGTCTCTCTATACCCCCTTACGAACTGGTGTCTCGTAAGACCTATTCTACCGGTCCTCTTATCTTTCTACAGGCGTGTCGTGTTTCCCGGACAGAAGTACTCTATCCTTTCTCTCCTCCGTGACTCTTATATCCCTTTTCTTATACTAAGTCTTCGACCCTCTCGGAATCCCAGTCGAGAGTTCAAAAATAACAACGGAGTCGGTACAACATAAAAATGGATGAGACAAAGTCAAATAAGACTGAGTTGTATTGTCTAGTTTGGTCTGATTTCAATACCTTACTCCCTATTTTAAACCTCCTTCACTTATTAATGGATTATTGACTAAGATCTTTCCAGACGACCCAGACTTGGGATGGGAAGAACTTTACAAGAGACGGAACGGAAGGTCTTGGGGTAATTGACAACGAAGAAAAGGTAAGACGGGACTGGAAAGAAACAGTCAAGACAAACGACTGGGAAGGAGAAGACGAGTCGATAAAGGACAGACTCGAGGGACACCGAGGTTCCGGATGAAAAAGGGGTGAGTCGTACGGGACTGATAGAGTAGGACAAGATCTCCTAGTCGACAGTAGACATAAGACTGAGGTAAGTGCAATAATAGATCTCGAGAGTGAAAAGTAGATTCAAGGTCCCAGTCCATAAGTTAATTCGTAGAGGTAAATATAGAGTGTCCTTGGAGTTCAAGTTGTGAAACTCGTAATTTTGGTGCAGAGAAGTGGATAAGACTACATGAGGAGGAGGTGACGAGGGCAAGAGACATTACCCGGGTAGTAAGTAAGTGGATGCTAGAACTCGATCTTTAGTCACTTACTACACCGAGAATACAGAAAATTTAGCCAAATGTCATCTGTGCAGTTTAAGTACCGATGGGTTGTAGAAAATTTGTTAGGTGTACATCGTTAAGTGTGGAAGGTTGAGTCTTCAGTTTGAGAGTTCTAGAGAACTTTAGGTCAACCTATGTACACCGTATTCAACGGGATAGTGGACGAAGGTTCACTCCAAACTACATCTTCAGCAGTTGTCTTCTTGGTTCTATATGTATCCCGAAGGGAGACCACCTATGTCGACCAAAATTTATACATTCGTATAATCCACTGTCGTCGTTAGTGTTGCATTTTAAGGGATATACCTGGACCGTGATCATGACGTCTAAATCACTTATTCCAACTTAGTCCAAAACTGTAGAACATACTTCATCGTCACCTTGTTGTCTGACCAAGGTTTATCCTTTTCCTCATGCAGTTCCGACATATAACAGTGGGACGAATAAATTGAATATACGTCTCATGTAGTACTCTTTGTGACCCGACTTCCTTCGGGTTCGACCCAATTCTAACGGACCTCTTTCTAGTTATTGGAGTCTATACGTCTACTGTGGTGGGAATACCGTCTTTCGGTTATTATTGATTTCTCGGACAACTACTTTAACTTTCTTCTCTCACTTTCAACCGAATTTCGAGTTATAAGTCTTTTGATTCTAGTACCGTAGACCAGGGTAGTGAAGTACCATTTATCTACCCCTTTGTCACCTTTCTCACAGTCTGGAATAAAAAACCCGAGGTTTTAGTGACGTCTACCACTAACGTCGGTACTTTAATTTTCTACGAAGGAGGAACCTTCCTTTCAATACTGGTTGGATCTATCGTATAAGTTTCGTCTCTGTAATGGAACAATTGTTTCTAGATAGATCAGTTCCGATACCAAAAAGGTCACTAGTACATACCTACACTCTCAACCTGATATTTCTTTTGACTCACGTCTTCTGAACTACGAAAACACCACAACCTCTTCTGAGAACTCTTAGGGAACCTGACGTTCCTCTAGGTTGGTTACGTAGGATTCCTCATAGTCAGAGCACACAAGTAACCTTCCTGACTACAACTTCGACTTTGAGGATATGAAACCGGTGAACTACGTTTCTCAACTGAGTAAACTTTTCTGGGACTACGACCCTTTCTAACTCCCGTCCTCCTCTTCCCCTACTGTCCCCTACTTTACCAACCTACCGTAGTGGTTGAGTTACCTGTACTCAAACTCATTTGAGGTCCTCAACCACTACCTGTCCCTCCGGACCGCACGACACCAAGTATCTCAGTGTTTCTCAACCTATGCTGACTCGTTGACTTGACTTGACTTGACTTGACTTACGTCACCGTCTTCATGACTCGAACGAGTAATTCTTGTCAAAACGACGGAACAAACCTCACACACTTACACCCACCCTACTCCTCCATACACTTGGGACCGCCTTAAAAAACACACTCAAATCTGAATAAATAAATAAATGAAATGTCATAACATAACCAAAACGGTATGTAACTGAACTTAGGTGGTACCCACATGTACACAAGGGGTAGGACTTGGGGGAGGGTGGAGGGAGGGGTAGGGTAGGGAGACCCAGGAGGGTCACGTGGTCAGGACTCGTGGGAGATAGTACGTAGTTTGGACCTGACCACTAAACAAAGTGTATACTATTAAATGTACAAAGTTACGGTAAGAGGGTATATTAGGGTAGGAGCGGGAGAGGGTGTCTCAAGTGTTCTGACAAGGTATGTAGATACAGAGAAAACGACAGAGCGTATGTCCCAATAGTAATGGTAGAAAGATTTAAGGTATATATATGCACAATAATATGACATAACCACAAAAAGAAAGACCTAATGAAGTGAGACATATTATCCGAGGTCAAAGTAGGTGGAATAATCTTGACTAAGTTTACATAAGAAAAATTACCGACTCATTATAGGGTAACACATACACATGATAGGGAAAGAATAGGTAAGTAGACCACTATCTGTAAATCCAACGAAGGACCGATAATATTTGTCACGACGATACTTGTAACCCCATGTACACAGAGAAAGTTAAGACCAAAGGAACCACACATACGGGTCTTCACCCTAACGACTCAGTATTCCATCAAGATAAAGGTCAAAAATTTCCTGAGAGGTGTGAGAAGAGGTATCACCGACATGATCAAACGTAAGGGTGGTTGTCACATTCTCCCAAGGGAAAATAGGTGTGGGAGAGGTCGTAGATAACGAACATCTGAAAACCTAGCGTCGGTAAGACTGACCACACTTTACCATGTAGTAACACCAAAACTAAACGTAAAGAGACTATTACTCACTACAACTCGTAGAAAAGTACACAAACAATCGGTATACATACAGAAGAAACCTCTTTACAGACAAATCAAGAAACCGGATAGAAAACTAACCCAGTAAATAAAAAGACCTTAACTCGACGTCCTTAACGAAAATATAAAAACTCTAATTAAAAAACAGGTAACGAAGTAAACGGAAATAAAAGAGGGTAAGACTTCCGACAGAAAAGTGGAACGAATATCAAAGGAAACAACATGTCTTCAAAAATTAAAATCAATCCAGGGTAAACAAATAAAAACAAAAATAAACGTTATAAGACCCTCCACCCAGTATCTCCTAGGACACACCAAATACACACTCAAATCTGTATTTTAAAAAAAATTTAAAATAAAGTCGACGTGGCTCAGAAGTAACGACGTACTCCCGAAAAAGGATCATCACCGTTCGTGCCCGAAGAAAGAGAAGTAACTCCATACGTCGAAAGAACAACGTTATTGAAGAGGATAACTTTTCGTGTCAGAGATATCCCACGTCCCCGACGTGAACAACGACGTACGTCTGAGTCATGAACACCGTTTCCTTACTCGATTCAAGGGGACGAAGTACACCTTCCTAACTTGGGAACAGGGGACATAACGGTCCACTTAAGAATTGGTGACCTGGTGGTCCCTTCGGGACTCAAATCTTAACTCAAACGAGGAAGTCGAAAGTGCTCTAGTCTCTCTAATTATAGGAATTTACTTTGGGTAAACTAAGTGATTTAGTAATATAATATGTTGTTTGACCTTTTTGTTTATATTTTTGTTTTGGTTTTTTGGGGTGATCAATGTTAAAGGCCATTCCTAGACCTTGTCAGACTCCAACAACGAAGGACAGACCATCTTACAAATAGAGACAACTCGACACACTTTTGACTTCACCCCTTCCCACACCACTTTTTCCGGATCTTTCCCACCTACACCCACTTACACCCACAAGTCAAGTCAAGTCAAGTCAAGTCAATGAGTCAGCACAGGCTGAGAAACACTAGGGTACTTGACGTCGTGCGGTCCGGAGGGATAGGTAGTGGTTGAGGTCCTCAAGTGGGTTTGAGTACAGGTAACTCAGTCACTACGGTAGGTCGGTAGAGTAGGAGACAGCAGGGGAAGAGGAGGACGGGTGTTAGGGAGGGTCGTAGTTTCAGAAAAGGGTACTCAGTTGTGAAGCGTACTCCACCGGTTTCATGACCTGAAAGTCGAAATCGTAGTCAGGAAGGTTTCTTGTGGGTCCTGACTAGTGGAAATCTTTCCTGACCAACTTAGAGGAACGTCAGGTTCCCTGAGAGTTCTTAGAAGAGGATATGGTGTCAAGGTTTCGTAGTTAAGAAACCACGAGTCGAAAGAAGTGTCAGGTTGAGAGTGCAGGTATGTACTGGTGACCTTTTTGGTATCGGAATTGATCTGCCTAGAAACAACCGTTTCATTACAGAGACGAAAAGTTATACGATAGATCCAACCCGTATTGAAAGGAGGGTTCCTCATTCGCAGAAAATTAAAATACCGACGTCAGTGGTAGACGTCACTAAAACCTCGGGGTATTTTATTTTAGACTGTAACAAAGGTGAGAAAGGGTAGATAAACGGTACTTCACTACCCTGGTCTACGGTACTAGAAGCAAAAGACTTAAAACTCGAAATTCAGTTGAAAAAGTGAGAGGTGAAAGTGAAAGTGAAAGTAGTTCTCCGAAAATTCAAGGAGAAGTGAAAGACGATATTCCCACCATAGTAGATATTTAGACTCCAATAACTATAAAGAGGGGCGTTAGAAGTAAGGTCGAACACAAAGAAGGTCGGGTCGTNTCAGACTCCAACAACGAAGGACAGACCATCTTACAAATAGAGACAACTCGACACACTTTTGACTTCACCCCTTCCCACACCACTTTTTCCGGATCTTTCCCACCTACACCCACTTACACCCACAAGTCAAGTCAAGTCAAGTCAAGTCAATGAGTCAGCACAGGCTGAGAAACACTAGGGTACTTGACGTCGTGCGGTCCGGAGGGATAGGTAGTGGTTGAGGTGCTCAAGTGGGTTTGAGTACAGGTAACTCAGTCACTACGGTAGGTCGGTAGAGTAGGAGACAGCAGGGGAAGAGGAGGACGGGTGTTAGGGAGGGTCGTAGTTTCAGAAAAGGTTACTCAGTTGTGAAGCGTACTCCACCGGTTTCATAACCTGAAAGTCGAAATCGTAGTCAGGAAGGTTTCTTGTGGGTCCTGACTAATGGAAATCTTTCCTGAACAACTTAGAGGAACGTCAGGTTCCCTGAGAGTTCTTAGAAGAGGATATGGTGTCAAGTTTTCGTAGTTAAGAAACCACGAGTCGAAAGAAGTGTCAGGTTGGGAGTGCAGGTATGTACTGGTGACCTTTTTGGTATCGGAATTGATCTGTCTAGAAACAACCGTTTGATTACAGAGACGAAAAGTTATACGATAGATCCAACCCGTATTGAAAGGAGGGTTCCTCATTCACAGAAAATTAAAATACCGACGTCAGTGGTAGACGTCACTAAACCTCGGGGTATTTTATTTTAGACTGTAACAAAGGCGAGAAAGGGTAGGTAAACGGTACTTCACTACCCTGGTCTACGGTACTAGAAGCAAAAGACTTAAAACTCGAAATTCAGTTGAAAAAGTGAGAGGTGAAAGTGAAAGTAGTTCTCCGAAAATTCAAGGAGAAGTGAAAGACGATATTCCCACCATAGTAGATATTTAGACTCCAATAACTATAAAGAGGGGCGTTAGAAGTAAGGTCGAACACTAAGAAGGTCGGGTCGCAAAGAGTACTACATGAGACGTATATTCAATTTATTCGTCCCACTGTTATATGTCGGAACTACATGAGGAAAAGGATAAACCTTAGTCAGACAACAAGGCACGGGTCAAGATTGACAACGAAGGACTGGACGTATATCCAAAGAGTTCTCCGTACAGTCCACCAGACCATAAGGGTAGAGAAAGTCTTAAAAGGTGTCAAATAACACTACGTGTGTCACTTTCCGAAACCGTATCAGTTATTTCGTCTTTATCTAAAAAAAAAAAAGACCTTAAGAGAACGAAAAAGTTACTAGGTAGCCTTCAACCGTTAAACTAGAGACCAAGGAGATGGAAAAGATTTCGGTCGAACTTGTAGACCTTCAAGTACCAAGTGCATAACGACTTCGGACTCAACCTCTGAAAACTCGTAATGAAATGATCGTATACCCTACACCTACATCCCAAACAAATAAACTATACAGACAAGAGGGGGGTTTTTCTAAAGAAATATAACCACACAGTTTATATGTTTAATAAACGTTTATAAGGTTTTCCGTTCCGTGTCACTATATTTCTCTTACCCGTAAATTATCTTTTGTTGACTGAAATTTAAGACAGAGGTGATGATTGATCGACCCAACAACAATAACCAGCAAGTGAGTCAACACAGGTTGAAGAACGCTGGGGTACCTGACGTCGTACGGTCCGAAAGGACAGGAAGTGATAGAGAACCTTGAACGAGTTTAAGTACAGGTAACTCAGTCACTATGGTAGGTTTGTAGAGTAGGAGACAGTAGGGGAAGAGGAGGACGGATGTCAGAAAGGGTCGTAGTTTCAGAAAAGATTACTCTATCGAGAAACGTAGTGCACCGGTTTCATCACCTCGAAGTCGAAGTCGTAGTCAGGAAGGTCACTTATAAGTCATGACCAAAGGAAATCCTACCTGACCAACCTAGAGGAACGTCAGGTTCCCTGAGATTTCTCAGAAGTTTTGGTGTCAAGTTGTCGTAGTTAAGAAGCCGTAAGTATGAAGAAATACCAGGTAGATAGTGTAGGTATGTACTGATGACCTTTTTGGTATCGAAACTGATATATCTGGAAACAACCGTTTCATTACAAAGACGAAAAAATTATACGATAAATCCAAACAGTATCTAAAAGAAGGTTCCTCGGTTTTGGAAAATTAAAGTACCGACGTCAGTGGTAAACATCGCTGAAACCTCGGGTTCTTTTATTTTATATGAGACAGTGACAAAGGTAACAAAGGGGTATATAAACGGTACTTTACTACCCTGACCTACGGTACTAGAAACAAAAGACTTACAACTCAAAATTCGATCGAAAAAGGTGTGAGGAGAAAGTGAAAGTAGTTTACCGAAAAATCAAGGAGAAACGAAAGACAGTATTCACACCACAGTAGACGAACAGACTTCAATAACTATATAGAGGACCGTCAGAACTAAGGTCGAACACGAAGTAGGTCAGACCGTAAAACATACTATATGAGACGTATATTCAATTTATTCGTCCCACTGTTATATGTCGGAACGACATGAGGAAAGGGTTAAACCTTGGTCAGACAACAAAGTACAGATAAAGATTGACAATGAAGAGCAGGGTGTACGTCCACAGTGTCCTCCGTCCGTTCCACCAGAACATAAGGGTAGAAAATTTCTCAAAAGGTATCAAACAACAGGAACTCGTTAACGTAATTGGAGAAAGTTAAAGTCAAGGGAATAGTTACTCTAAATCAATTACAAATTACAGAAATGGGATATCATACAACACTTTAATGAACTCTTTTATAAACCTTCCGGGATCCTGAATCACCGATCTCTATTTCAAATCGAGAGACACGGTCTCCCTTAGTCTCTGAGGTCCTTTATATACCGCATAACTGACATACGTCCAGTCCTACGTTGTCAATCTTGACCTGTACCTTGTTGTCTGACCAAGGTTTATCCTTTTCCTCATACAGTTCCGACATATAACAGTGGGACGAATAAATTGAATATACGTCTCATGTAGTACTCTTTACGACCTGACCTTCTTAGTGTTCGACCTTAGTCCTAACGACCCTCTTTATAGTTATTGGAGTCTATATGTCTACTGTGGGGAGAATACCGTCTTTCACTTCTCCTTGATTTTTCGGAGAACTACTTTCACTTTCACCTCTCACTCTTTCAACCGAATTTCGAGGTGTAAGTCTTTTGCTTCTAGTACCGTAGACCAGGGTAGTCAAGCACCATTTATCTACCTCTTTGTCACCTTTGTCACAGTCTACAATAAAAAACCTCCCGAGGGTTTAGTGACGTCTACCACTAACGTCGGTATTTTAATTTTCTGTGAATGAGGAACCTTCCTTTCATTACTGGTTGGATCTATCGTACAACTTTTCGTCTCTCTAATGAAACAGTTGTTTACAGGTAGATCAGTTCCGATACCAAAAAGGTCATCAGTACATACCTACACTCTCGACCTGAAACTTATTTCGACTCGTACCTTCTTAACTACGGAAACTTGACACCATAACCTCTTCTAAGAACTCTCAGGGAACCTGATGTTCCTCTAGGTTGGTCAGGTAGGATTTCCTCTAATCAGGACCCACAAGAAACCTTCCTGACTACGATTTCGACTTTCAGGTCATGAAACCGGTGGAGTACGCTTCTCGACTGAGTAACCTTTTCTGAGACTACGACCCTCCCTAATACCCGTCTCCTCTTCCCCTGGTGTCTCCTCCTCTACCGACCTTCCACAGTGGCTGAACTACCTGTACNTTATCCTTTTCCTCATACAGTTCCGACATATAACAGTGGGACGAACAAATTGAATATACGTCTCATGTAGTACTCTTTGCGACCTGACCTTCTTAGTGTTCGACCTTAGTTCTAACGACCCTCTTTATAGTTATTAGAGTCTATATGTCTACTGTGGTGAGAATACCGTCTTTCACTTCTCCTTGATTTTTCGGAGAACTACTTTCACTTTCACCTCTCACTTTTTCAACCGAATTTCGAGTTGTAAGTCTTTTGCTTCTAGTACCGTAGACCAGGGTAGTTAAGCACCGTTTATCTACCTCTTTGTCACCTTTGTCACAGTCTACAATAAAAAACCTCCCGAGGGTTTAGTGACGTCTACCACTAACGTCGGTATTTTAATTTTCTGTGAATGAGGAACCTTCCTTTCATTACTGGTTGGATCTATCGTATAACTTTTCGTCTCTCTAATGAAACAGTTGTTTACAGGTAGATCAGTTCCGATACCAAAAAGGTCATCAGTACATACCTACACTCTCGACCTGAAACTTATTTCGACTCGTACCTTCTTAACTACGGAAACTTGACACCATAACCTCTTCTAAGAACTCTCAGGGAACCTGATGTTCCTCTAGGTTGGTCAGGTAGGATTTCCTCTAGTCAGGACCCACAAGAAACCTTCCTGACTACGATTTCGACTTTCAGGTCATGAAACCGGTGGAGTACGCTTCTCGACTGAGTAACCTTTTCTGAGACTACGACCCTCCCTAATACCCGTCTCCTCTTCCCCTGGTGTCTCCTCCTCTACCGACCTTCCACAGTGGCTGAACTACCTGTACTCAAACTCACTTGTGGCCCTCAACCACTACCTGTCCCTCCAGACCGTACGACGTTAAATTTCTAACATCTTTGACTTGACTTGATCCAACCAGTATTGAAAAAAAGGTTCCTCATTCACAGAAAATTATAGTACCGACATCAGTGGTAGACGACACTAAAACCTCGGGGGATTTTATATCAGTCGGTATCAAAGTTAACAAAGGGGTAGATAAACGGCACTTCACTACCCTGGTCTACGGTACTAGAATCGAAAGACTTACAACTCGAAATTCGGTTGAAAAGGGAAAGGAGAAAGTGAAAGTAGTTCTCCGAGAAATCAAGAAAAAGCGAAAAACAGTATTCCCACCATAGTAGACGTATAAACTCCAATAACTATAAAGAAGGCCATTAGAACTAAGGTCGGAGACGAAGAAGGTCGTGGTGTAAAGAGTACTACATGAGACGTATCTTAAATTTATTCGTCCCACTGTTATATGTCGGAACTACATAAGGAAAAGACTAAACCTTTGACAGATAACAAGGTACAGGTCAAGACTGACAACGAAGGACTGGACGTATGTCCAAAGAGTTCTCCGTCCAGTCCACTAGACCATAAGGGTAGAGAAAGTCTTAAAAGGTGTTAAAACACCACTAGAAGTGTCAGTTTCCGAAACCGTATTAGTTATTTCGTCTTATTTACAAAAAAGACCTTCAGAGAACGAAAGAACTACTAGGTCGTATACAATCGTTAAACTAAAGACCAAGGAGACGGAAAAGATTTTGGTCGAACTTGTAGACCTTAAGTACCAAGTACATAATAACTTTGAACCGAACCTCTTAAAACTCGTAATGAAATGATCGTACACTCTACTCACGTTACACGCCATCAAACGTGTAAGAAACCGTAACGGAAAGAAACCCTGACCTTACTTTTGACTGTAAAAGGGTCAGGAAACCGGTCACGACTCAAAAGGTTTAAACGGACGTATAACTCACGTCGTGAAAGTGTCGTAGTAGAAAGTGATAAACTTTATCGAGTTGACCTTAGGGTAGTGGAGGTGATCGAAACAAGTATCACTACGAAAGATTCCGGGTGAACTTAAGTGTAAGGTCCTACAGACCGAGATCCACTCACACTCACTAGTGTGGTAATACTAATAGACACAGTACTTCTAGAAGAAACTTACCAAGAAAACACATAAGAAAGGTGGAGAAGAATTATAGAAGAGGAAGACAATCCAGGCATGGTAAAGACAGGAAATAGCTCGGGTAGAAACGGACTTTATAAGGGAACCATAGAGATTAAAAGAACCTTTCTAGAGATCAGAAAGGAAAAGATAACAAAAGGAGGTAAAGAAACGTGACTAGAAACTCCTTTCGAAAGAGTAGAGAGGAACGATAAGAATCCTTGAGACGTAAGTTTACCCATATGGAAAGGAAAAGAGGAACCGAAAAACGAAGAGAAGAAAAGTGTCGATAAAATTCCGGAGGAATCTATCGGTAACACGAAAAAACGTAAAGAAAAAGAATCCCCACAAGAACTAGGGACAGAGGACATGTTACAGTACATTGAGGTAGGTATAAAGTAGTCCGTAAGATAGATTATTTAGATCAGGGAATTTAAAAAAGGGTGAAGGTGACATATTAACATTCCATAAACTAAATCCAGTATGGACTTACCAGATCACCAAAAGGGATGAAAGAAGTTAAATTCAGACTTAAACTGTTATTCAACAAACACCAGACTCGGTGTCAGTCGAGGGTCAGAACAAAAACGACCGACATATCTCGAAGAGGTAGAAACCGACGTTCCTTATATTAGTTAGTTTAAAACCACAAGTGGTAGACCACTACAAGTACATATCAGAAGAGAACACAACAACCTTCTTACACAAACGATACTGGTCAGGTAAGAGAATCGTTTTGAGATAATCGGAAACGGGACGAAGTAAGACATAAGATTCCGGTTTAAACGGACAATGAGGTACATAAAGAACTGAAGGATGAAAACGTAAGGTCAGGGGATATGACTTCTTCTGTAGAAAAAACCCACAATCAAGATTTTCCAGAACATCGAGAAGTATCTTGGAAAGTTGAAGTCGAAGAAGTCGTAATGAACCCAACCCCGTATCCGAACCTAATGGCACTATAACTTACCAAACGGAACCTTTGCTTATCTCTAGTAAGACAGCAAAAACTCTAACGTAGGTTCATGACGTAAAGTCTGAGAAAAAAACTGGTACTACCGATGAGGTAAAGAAGACTCCTTAAGGACGGGCGTCATCATCCATATTACCAGTAGACTCAATTTAAGTGGGTAAGGTCAGGTAAAATCAAACGACTAAGTATCTTACAACTACAAGTGAGAACGGTAGAGACCAAACTGGTGAAGGTTAAACGGAACTAAGTACCTGGTTCCAAGGATCCGTTATAACGAGAAATGTCGTAGTCTGGAAGAAAGGTAGTGGTCAGTGTAGGTCTTGACCCACAACAAAAACGAAACCAAGACAGAGAAGTAAGAAAGATCTTAATAAAGAGGTGACTAGAGGTCATCGTATAACCCGTGTACGGCTGGACCCCTCAAGTAGAAAGTCACAAACTTTCACAGAGGACACCTCCATGCCCAGTCGTCACCTGACGGTGTCCCTTTCCCCGAACCTACGTCGTCTGAACCATATCGTATTCAGGAGAACCTCCTCCATCGGTAATTGGGGTGGTATCTGTCGGTCTGGAATGTGTCCTGACCCTTTTTCTGAGAACTTCCCGTGTTTTGCTTGGAACACACGAGTCCTGGGTCCTCTTTCCTCGTCACTGGGGTGTTTTCTGACTTGGTATGAACGGACACCAACAGATCCTGAGAGGTCGTCTCCGAACCCATCCACCAACGGACGACGTCCCAACCCCCGACACTCACATCGTCATGTACGTACCCTAGAAAACTTCCTCCAACGGTAGTAGAAGTAATGGAGGTGATATCAAACTTTCACTTTCACTTCAGCGAGTCAGTACAGACTGAGAAACGGTAGGGTACCTGACATCGGGTGGTCCGAGGAGATAGTCACCCTAAGAGGTCCCTTCTTATGACCTCACCCAACGGTAAAGGAAGAGGTCCTCTAGAAGGGTTAGGTCCCTAGCTTGAGCCCAGAGGGCGTAACATCTGTCTACGAAATGGTAGACTCGGTAGTCTCAAACCGGAGTCATTTATGGTCTCTCCCTTGTGTCGAGACAAGTTAGCGAGTCAGCACAGACTGAGAAACGTTGGGGTACCTAACGTCGAGTGGTCCGGAGGGACAGGTAGTGGTTAAGGGCCTCAAGTGAGTTTGAGTACAGGTAGCTCAACCACTACGGTAGGTCGGTAAAGTAGGAGACAGTAGGGAAAGAGGAGGACGGAGGTTAGGGAGGGTCGTAGTCTCAGAAAAGGTTACTTAGTTGAGAAGGGTACTCCACCGGTTTCATGACCTCAAAGTCGAAATCGTAGTGAGGAAGGTTTCTTCCTTCCTGTGTGTCCTGACTAGAGGAAATCCTACCTGACCACCCTAGAGGAACGTCAGGTTCCCTGAGAGTTCTCAGAAGAGGTTGAGGTGTCAAGTTTGTGTAGTTAATAAACCCTAGTCGAAAGAAGTTTCAGGTTGAGCGTGTAGGTATGTACTGGTGACCTTTTTGGTATCGGAACTGATCTGTCTGTAAACAACCGTTTCATTACAGAGACGAAAAGTTATACGAAAGATCCAACCAATATTGAAATAAAGGTTTCTCATTCACAGAAAATTAAAGTACCGACGTTAGTGGTAGACGTCACTAAAACCTCGGGTCTTTTTATTTCAGACTGTGACAAAGGGGTAGATAAACGGTACTTCACTACCCCGGTCTACGGTACTAGAATCAAAAGACTTACAACTCTAAATTCGGTTGAAAAAGTGAGGGGAGAGTGAAAGTATTGCTCCGAAAAATCAAGAAGAAAAGAAAGACGGTATTCCCACCGCAGTAGACGTATAGACTCCAATAACTCTAAAGAGGGACGTTAGAACTAAGGTTAAACACGAAAAAGGTCAGGTCACAAAGAGTACTACATGAGACGTATAATCAATTTATTCGTCCCACTGTTATATGTCGGAACTACATGAGGAAAAGGATAAACCTTGGTCAGACAACCAGGTAGAAGTCAAGATTGACAACGAAGGACTGGACGTATATCCAAAGAGTTCTCCGTACAGTCCACCAGACCATAAGGGTAGAGAAAGTCTTAAAAGGTGTCAAATAACACTAGGTGTGTCAGTTTCCGAAACCGTATCAGTTATTTCGTCTTCGTCTACAAAAAGAACTTGAGAGAACGGAAAAACTACTAGATCGCCTACACCCGTTAAACTAGAGACCAAGGAGACAGAAAAGATTTAGGTCGAACTTGTACTCCTTCAAGTGCCAAGTGCATAACGACTTCGGACTCAACCTCTTAAAACTCGTAATGAAATGACCGTACACGACGATGACGACGACGACGATTCAACGAAGTCAGCACAGGCTGAGACACGTTGGGGTATCTACCTTCGGGTGGTCCGAGGGGGTAGGGACCCTAAGAGGTTCGTTCTTGTGACCTCACCCAACGGTAAAGAAAGAGGTTACGTATTTACACTTTTCACTTTCACTTCAGCGAGTCGACACAGGCTGAGAAGCACTGGGGTGCCTGACGTCGGATGGTCTGAGGGGGTAGGTACCCTAAAAGGTCCGTTCTCTTGACCTCACCCANAGACTTACAACTCTAAATTCGGTTGAAAAAGTGAGGGGAGAGTGAAAGTATTGCTCCGAAAAATCAAGAAGAAAAGAAAGACGGTATTCCCACCACAGTAGACGTATAGACTCCAATAACTCTAAAGAGGGCTGTTAGAACTAAGGTCGAACACTAAGAAGGTCAGGTCGCAAAGAGTACTACATGAGACGTATATTCAATTTATTCGTCCCACTGTTATATGTCGGAACNATTTATTCGTCCCACTGTTATATGTCGGAACTACATGAGGAAAAGGATAAACCTTGGTCAGACAACCAGGTAGAAGTCAAGATTGACAACGAAGGACTGGACGTATATCCAAAGAGTTCTCCGTACAGTCCACCAGACCATAAGGGTAGAGAAAGTCTTAAAAGGTGTCAAATAACACTAGGTGTGTCAGTTTCCGAAACCGTATCAGTTATTTCGTCTTCGTCTACAAAAAGAACTTGAGAGAACGGAAAAACTACTAGATCGCCTACACCCGTTAAACTAGAGACCAAGGAGACAGAAAAGATTTAGGTCGAACTTGTACTCCTTCAAGTGCCAAGTACATAACGACTTCGGACTCAACCTCTTAAAACTCGTAATGAAATGACCGTACACGACGATGACGACGACGACGATTCAACGAAGTCAGCACAGGCTGAGACACGTTGGGGTATCTACCTTCGGGTGGTCCGAGGGGGTAGGGACCCTAAGAGGTTCGTTCTTGTGACCTCACCCAACGGTAAAGAAAGAGGTTACGTATTTACACTTTTCACTTTCACTTCAGTGAGTCGACACAGGCTGAGAAGCACTGGGGTGCCTGACGTCGGATGGTCTGAGGGGGTAGGTACCCTAAAAGGTCCGTTCTCGTGACCTCACCCAACGGTAACGGGAGAGGTAATGATCGTACACTCTACTCACGTTAACACGCCATCAAACTCGTAAGAAACCGTAATGGAAAGAAACCCTAACCTTACTTTTACCTGGTACAAGATCAGGACACCGGTGACGACTCAAAAGGTTTAAACGACTGTATCACTCACATCGTGAAAGTGTCGTAGTAGAAAGTCCTAGACTTAATCGAGTTGACCTTAAGGTAGTGGAGGTGATCGAAACAGGCATCACAGAACTGAAGTGTAAGGTCCTACAGACCGAGATCTACTTACTAGTGTGGTAGCACTAATAGAATCAGTACTTCTAGAAAAAACATGTCAAGAAGACACATAAGAACGGTGGAGAAGAATTATAGAAGACGAAGACAATCCAGGTATGGTAAAGACAGGAAATAGCTCGGGTAGAAACGTACTTTAAAAGGGAACCATAAAGATTAAAAGAACTTCTCTAGAGATCAGAAAGGGTAAGACAACAAACGGAAGTAAAGAAACGTAACTAGTGACTCCTTCTGAAAGAATAGCGAGGAACGATAAGAAACCTTGAGACGTAAGTCTACGAATATAGAAAGGAAAAGAGGAAACGAAAAGTGAAGAGAAGAAAAGTGTCGATAAACATTCCGGAGAGGTCTGTCGGTAGAACGAAAAAACGTAAAGAAAAGGTACCCCTACCAGAACTAGAGACAGAGGACATGTTACAATACTTGGAGTAAGGTATCAAGTAGTCCGTGAGACAGACAGTCTAGATCAGGGAATTTAGATAAAGAGTGAATGTGACATATTAGTATTCTCTAAACTAAATCCAGTATGGACTTACCAGATCACCAAAAGGGATGAAAGAAGTTAAACCGTTATTCCTCAAGTACTAGACTCGGTGTCAGTCGAGGACCAGAACAAAGACGACTGACATATCTCGAAGAGGTAGAAACCGACGTTTCTTATATTAGTTAGACTAAAACCACAAGTGGTACACCACTACAGGTACACATCAGAAGAGAACACAACAACCTTCTCCCATAAACGGTACTGGTCACGCAAGAGAACCGTTTTGAGATAATTAGAAACGGGACGAAGTAAGGTATAAGGTTCCGGTTTAAACAGACAATGAGGTCCACAAAGAACTGAAGCATGAAAACGTAGGGTCAGGATACATTACTTTTCCTGAAAAAAAACCCACAATAAAGACTTTCCAGAACATCTAGAAGTATCTTGGTAAGTTGAAGTGGAAGAAGTTATAACGACCAACCCCGTATCCGAACCTAATGACACTATAAGTTACCAAACGGAACCTTTACTTGTCTCTAGTAAGAGAGTAAAAACTCTAACGTAGGTTCATAACGTGTAGTCTGAGAAAACAACTGGTACTACCGATGAGGTAAAGAAGATTCCCTAAGGAAGGACATCATCATCCATATTACTAGGAGACTCAATTTAATGGGTAAGGTCAGGTAGAATCAAGTGACTAAGGATATTACAGCTACAAGTAAGAACGGTAGAGGACAAACTGGTGTAAATTAAACGGAACGAAGTACCTGGATTGTAAGGTCCGAGGATACGTTATAACGAGAAATGTCGTAGTCTTGAACGAANCATCATCATCCATATTACTAGGAGACTCAATATAATGGGTAAGGTCAGGTAGAATCAAGTGACTAAGGATATTACAGCTACAAGTAAGAACGGTAGAGGACAAACTGGTGTAAATTAAACGGAACGTAGTACCTGGATTGTAAGGTCCGAGGATACGTTATAACGAGAAATGTCGTAGTCTTGAACGAAGATAGTGGTCAGTGTAGGTGTTGACCCATAACAAAAACGAAACCGAGGTAGGGAAGTAAGAAAAAGTATGTGTCTGTTATCCTAATTTCTAAATGACTCGTACAGGATCGGGTAGTCTTGTTCTAGGTCAAAGGGGGACAGTCAGAGAGGGTAGTCCTTCGAAGGTACGCGGAGAATTGGAAGGGGTAGTCTCCCGTCTATCTGACTTTTGCTGTCAGTGTATTTTGATTGGTTAAATTGGTGTATCTGGTGTCTGAATAGATTGAGTTACTTTGATACTCGGTATGGCACTTCTTAGTGGGTTCTATCTACCCAGTACCACTTCTCAAGACTGTTTTACACCTCTTCCCTTACCGTTTGGTGAATTCATAAGAACGGAACTCTTGGGATACTAGTCATACTTGTCTTATCATAGTCACTAAACACTAAGGGTCTTTATTTCAGACAGTGACAAAGGTAACAAAGGGGTAGATAAACGATACTTCAATACCCTGGTCTACGGTACTAGAATTAAAAGATTTACAACTCGAAATTCGGTTGAATAATGAGAGGAGAAAGTGAAAGAAGTTCTCCGAGAAATCAAGAAGAAGTGAAAGACGGTATTCCCACCATAGTAGACGGATAGACTCCAATAACTATAAAGAGGACCGTTAGAACTAAGGTCGAACACGAAGAAGGTCGGATCACAAAGAGTACTACATGGGACGTATATTCAATTTATTCGTCCTATTGGAACTGTATGAGGAAAGGGCTAAACCTTAGTCAGACAACAAGATACAGGTCAAGATTAACAACGAAGAACTGGACGTATGTCTAAAGAGTCCTCCGTCCAGTCCACCAGACCATAAGGGTAGAGAAAGTCTTAAAGGATGACAAACAACACTAGGTGTGTCAGTTTCCGAACCGTGTTCGTTATTTCGTCTTTATCTACAAAAAAACCTTGAGAGAACGAAAAAGTTATTAGACCGTCTACAACTGTTAAACTAGAGACCAAGGAGATGGAAAAGATTTTGGTCGAACTTATAGACCTTTAAGTACCAAGTGTATGACAACTTTGGACCGAACCTCTGAAAACTCGTAATGAAATGATCGTACACTCTACTCACTCTATTCCCACTTACAAAATCCAGGATAAATTTGGTTATCTATTGAATATCTTTTTAGTGAGGGTCCTCAAAATCTGGTTTTTTTTTTTTTTTGCTCTTTCTACCGAGGAGGTTGCAGAAGAGAACGGCGACGATGTGGCTTTTGTCCTTTGTTCACATTCGTCGACAACTTCAGGAAATTACCTGGTCTTGGACCACCAGGCCTCAGCTGGCTATTCTTTCATTCCCTCTCTCTTTCTCCGACTATAAGGAACCAAATGGGTCTTTCGGTTATTTCGGGGACCGAGTCCCGAACGAGAGAAGTGTCTCCGGAGTCCTCGGGAGAGCTATCCCACTTCCACGTCTCGTGGAAGAACTCTCCCAGAATCTTCGAGCCCGTCCTTTCACTTGAGTCCCTCGGAGACGCGAGGTTTCTTTATCGGACTCTCTCTCTCTTTCTTTCTTTCTGTGCCCCTGGTTTCGAGACTACCTCGTTTCCACAAAATTAATTGTACCACACCCGTATATATGACATCAATAAGAGTCGTTTCTATTTCTAATTTTAAGGTCTGAATGTTTTGTATCCTCTAGGTATAATTTTTCTCTCTCTGTCTCTCAAAATTTATTAGTGAAAATGGTATACTAAGTGTTCTTCCTTCTCCCCTGAATAGTGACATATCTTTTTGATTGCTTCCTATACGGACCTAAGAAGTCGGAACCCCTCTCCGAACGGAGAGGAGAATTAAGGACTTATAAGTCCTTAATTATTCCTTATCTCCTAAGGACTGTCTAGGTTTTGTCGTGTATCCTTACAAAAGACTGTTCATCGGTCTACTGAGGAGAATGAAGAGAATATAAACTCTCAGTAAGTTCACATATATCTAAAAATTACTGGGCGTACATTCAGAAGACCTATTTTTTTCAAGATTAGAACCTTGAGAAGAGTAGATGGTTGTAAGTATTATTTTTTTAAACTCACATTGGAACGGTATTAAAAAAAAAAAACAAAAACTCATTCTATAAATGTCCTTTATTTGACAAAAGAGACTGACTCCTTTAGCTTTCGATTCTCGTAACCACCCTCCTCAGAGTTATGACAAAGTATTGCAGGAGGAGAGACCCTTTCGTGGTATACTCCATCGGTCGTGAGTCAGTTCCCAAAACTGATCAGTCACGGGAAAAAGGGACAATAGAAAGTTTTATGAAGGAAAGGGAGACGGGAAGTCCTCTAATGTGTTAAGACATCAAGTCAGAGATTCTCGAAATGACTAAATAGTAGGATGAATTTGTCACTAAGAATATAAAAATTTCTATTGGAGTTCTAGACCTGACGACACCTTCTGTAGAGGTGACTCCATTCTACTCATCCTTAAGAACAACTCTCGAGACCCACAGACCAACCATTGGAGTTCTCCTGTTCCCCTCGAAAACTACTTCTTAAACCCCCCTTACCTAACCTTAGTTGGTATAAGTCTTTTCACTTTTGTCGTGATTGAACTAAGATTTGTAAATGACGGATCTGTTTATTATCTGTAAAGTAAGATGGTGTTGACTTCGGACTTGTTTCCCTCCACGTAAAACTGTTATCTTCTATAATTTTACATAAGGGGTCCGTTGATACCCGCACTCAATATAAATCTCTGTCATAAACGAAAGGAAGGGATTTTCTGCGTGTCCTTTGGATCACCGACACCACCCCCGGACCTATTTTCAGGTCTATTCCCGTACTATTTTATAGTATTTTATTATAACTCATTTTATATCTTGGTCTATATTTTGATATAACACACTATAATAGGATTAAAAACTTTTGTGTGTGTGTGTGTCTCGTCTCGTCTATTCAAAGCTAAGGTGTTTACGTCAATATGTTTCGTACCGAAGAAATGGAGGGAATTCTGTCAATTAAAAAGAAAGTCTGAAGTAAGATATACACGAAGGTCTCAACAATAAAGTGAGAGAAAATCTTAATGAAAGACGAAAGGACTTTTAATTATTGAAAAAAAGACCACCGTGTCGTATCCTCTGTACGTCCCTCTCCGTTAATGTTCGTCTAAAGATAACGGATGAAAATCTTAACAAATTCTGAAAGACGTACTGGACCACGTTATTATAAAATATACACGAATTGATCTTATATTCTAAAAATTACAAGTAAAGTCTTAGAAGACATACAATCTATTGGTTAGAATTAGCATGATAATATAAATGAAACTCATCCATTTATCTGTTACTTTTGACAACATAGAGGGATCCTCAACATAGAAAATAGTAACACAACACGCGACTACTATAAAAAATAAAGTCTAGACAAATTTCGATCTGATGTGTCTGTTTGATGAAAAGAAAATCCATGCGAAATGTATAAAATCCATGAGAAAAGTATAAATCCATGAGAAATAGTATAAAATACTGTTTTATAAAAAGAAAATAAAAAGGTGGTAGTTTACTAGAAGACAATTTTTATGGAACCGTTTAAAGGATTTAGGTTCAACTGGTTTAAAAGTGAATTCAAATTGGAGAATCTAAGAAACACAGATACGACTGTCTATTGTATATAATAGAACAAAGAAGACAAGTAAAGTTAAATACTACGAAGATATAAAAGAAAAGAACTTAAAAAAAAGTCCCCCTCCTCAATCATAAAGACCAAACCCAAAAATGAGTATGGGGATAGAATGAATTGCAAATTCTGTTCATCCAATCACACGACAGTACAAGAAACAGAAAGGAGGGAGGGAGGTGGTACAACTATATGAAGGACAAAGAAAATAGAAGTTTGACTCGAAATAATTAAAATTCTGTATCTATCTGTGTGGACTAGTCCAATTCAAAAGTGAAAATAAATGGAAAGTTGAATGTCAAAAAGAACTGAAGGAATATTAACCACACATACGAGTCAACGAGTCGGTACTGAAAAACACTAGGGTACCTGATAGTGGTTGGTCCGAGGAGACAGGTACGTTAAAAGGTCCGTTCTTATGACCTAACGCATCAGTAAGGGAAGAGTCCCCTAGAAAGACTGGGTCCTTAGTTTGGACACAGAGAACATAGAGGACGAGACAGTCCGTCTAAGAAATGGTGACTCGATGGACCCTTCGAGGTTGAAGGAATATATAATGGGAAAAAAACTGATCAATGAAGGTCATCTACAGAGGTACACTTGAAACGGACAGTTTTCATGATTCCGGAACTTATGTCCTTTTATCAAAAACTTCGGGAGTATAAATTTATAGTAAAACTGACCTAATTTTTAGGGTGAGATTTTTAATAAAAAGGGAGTTCCATTTAACCGTCATGGAACAGATTATGGCGACTCTGATCTATACAACACTTTAAGGCTAGACCTTTCGAGTCTTTTACGAAAGATTAATGAGTTAGATTAAATAATAAACCCCTCTTCCCCGATTTCAAACGTAAAATAATAAAAAGAAGGTCAAAAAAACTCGGCATTAACTGTATGTGGTGGTATATTTAAATTCTATATGATGTATCACTAGGCTAAATATGTGACGACGACGACGACGATTCAGTGTAGTACTTCATTATTCGTGTTATTGAAATCACTCGTAGGTAGTAGAGTATATCCACGTTTTAATTTCTACATGTTTTTTTTAAAAAAAGAACATTACTCTTGGGTCAAATGAGAGTGTTATTAAAAATATATATTGTACGTCGTCAGTATTAATATAAATAGTACAACATATAATGTAGGGATCATGAATAAATAGGATATCGAAACTTCAAACATGTAAAGTGGATGGAAGTAGATTAAAGGGAAGGGGGATGGTGTGGGACTAATGACCAATGGTAGAAAACGATACTCAAACAAAAACGTCATATTAACTGGATTCTTTAACATAACCAACGATATTGTACTGTATCAATAAATTATAAAGAAAAAAAATAAAATTTACATACATTAACCTCTTATTAATGAAATGTTATAGCACTACCAAAAACGGTATGTCGTCGTACTTAACCGGTGTTCATATGTGCACTGGGGGGGTAGGACTTGGGTGAGGGTGAAGGGAGGGGTGGGACAGGGAGACCCAAAAGGGTCTGGTAACCCACGGGACGAAGTATGTAGCTTGAACGGGACCGGTAGATAAAATGTATACTATTACATGTACAAAGTCACGACAAGAGAGTTTAGTAGGGTTGGAGTGGAAGAGGGTGACTCAGGTTTTCAAACGAGAAATGTAGACACAGAGGAAACGACGGGACGTACGTTCTAGTAACCATGGTAGAAAGATTTACTATAAAGATATGTAAAGTTTGGTTAGTGGTATTCAGATCGATACTAACAGTGGTATGTATGAACAATGGTATAATGTAAGAATAACTAATATAAGGTATGTGACATGTAAATATAATGTAATACATGTAATAATGTAATACATGTAAGGGATGTGTACTGAGTAAATAAAACGTTGACCTTCAAACGTGTACAATTAGAGGGAGTGGATAAAGAAACGAAGATGATATGAGACGGAAACCTCTTATGGATAAACAAGAGACATGGATATTAACAAACAAAAACTATACAAATAAGTAGACTTAAAAAATCTAACATGTAGTGTACTTTAGTATTTTATGAACAGAAACAGACAGACCGAATAAAGTGAGTCTTATTATAGGAGATCCAGGTAGGTACAACAACGTGTGTCGTTCTGACGTAAAAAAAAAATTACTGACTCATTATTGGGTAGTATATATAACCGGTACATAAGAAATAGATAAGAAGGTGACTACTCGTAAATCCGACAAAGACATAAAACCAATAACGTTTATCAGGACGGTACTTGTAGTCCCACACATATACTAAAGATTATCATAAAAATAAAACAAACCTATCCATGAGTCCTCACCATAAAGACTTAGTATACCATCAAAATATAAGAAATAAAAAACGTTTAGAGGTACAACAAAAGGTATCACCTATGTGGTTAAATGTAAGGGTGGTCGTCACGTGTTCCCAAGAGAAAAGAGACGTAAGAGTACTTCTGAACAATAAACAGTGACAAACTGTATTATTGATAAGACTGTCCACACTCTACTATAGAGTGCCATTAAAACTGACGTAAAGGGACTACTAATCATTACAATCCGTTGAAAAGTACTCGGACAACCGGTAGATATACAAAGGAACCTTTTTATAAGGAAGTCAGGGAGATGACTAAAAAAAATTGACATAACGAACGAACAAACTACAACTCAACATACTTAAGAAACATATAAAACCTATAGTTAGGTAATAATCTATATAACAAGTGTTTATTTCAGAGGGTAAGTCATACACCCGAACACCAAAACAACTATCAAGGGAAACGACACGTTTATTAAAAATCAAACTACTTTAGAATAGAAAAATAAAATTAAAAACAAAGGGAATGGGTCTTCTATATAGGTTTTTTGGTATTACTTCTGACGACAGTTCCTCATATCACGATCAAAAGAAATCTTCAAAATACCAAAATTCAGAAGTTAAATTCAGAAATTAAGTAAAACTTAAATAAAAACATGTACCACAGTCTTTCATCTGGTCAAACTGAAAAAAAAGTGTATCGACAGGTGAAAAGAGTTGTGGTGAACAAGTCCAACAGAAAATACGTAACATTAAGAACGGTGGAAATAGTCTAATTAATGGGAATTTCACACCTAAGTAAAGACCTTAGATAAAATAAGGTAACTAGATCCATATACAAAACCTCTTCCTTTACCGTTGGGTGTGGTCACAAGAACGGACCTCTTAGGGTCCCTGCCCCCTCGGACCACCCGACGGCAGATACCCCACCGTCTCAGCCTGTGCTGACTTCGGTGAATCGTCGTCGTCGTCGTCGTGTATATACACAAACAAGGTAGAAAGAAGACAAAACCAATTACATCGAAACATCATATGAAACTATAGTCCCTTACAACATGGAGGTCCGAACAGGAAGAAAGAAATTTAACAAAACCAATAAACTCCGCAGAACACGAAGGTATGTTCAAAAATTTAAAAAACAAGATCAAGACACTTTTTACGATGACCATTAAACTAGTCCTAACGTAACCTAGACATACCACGGAACCCACCTTTTCACTGAAATTATTATAATTAAGAAATTTAGGTATAAAAAGGTAGACAATCACAACAGAAGTTAAAGAAAGTAGTCACAAAACATCAAAAGGTTTTTCTCCAGATAAAGGAATCAGTTTAAATAAGAATCCATAAAACAAGAAAAACTACACTAACATTTACCCCAACAAAAGAATTAAAGACAAAGACTATCAAGTAACGATCACATATCTTTACGTTGTCTGAAGACATGATTGACACTCCAAAAAAAAAAAAAAAATTAATCAATTAAATAAAAAATCAACCTCCTTTTAACGAAATGTTAAAAACACAACTAAAGACGGCATGTTGTTCCACTTAGCTAGTATTAACATACACATAGAGAGGGAAGAACTCGGAGAAAGGAGGGGGTTGGGATGGGGAGGTCTATTAGTGTCTCACGGTCCGACCCGAGGGACACAATACATCGTCGAAGAGTGGACGATAGACAAAATGTATGCTATCAACATCATACAACTACGATGAAAGAGGTAAACAGGGTGATAGAGGAATGGGCAGAGATAGGTGTTCAGGAAAGAAATGTAGACACAAAAGTAAGGAAGGAACGTTTATTAAAGTAGTCATGGTAGAAAGATATAGGGTATATATACGCAATTGTATACTATAAACAAAAAGAGAAAGATTGAATGAAGTGAGACATACTATCCGAGATCCAAGTAGGTGGAGTAATCTTGACTGAGTTTACGTTTCAATCTCGAACTCGTTTAAGGCCCTCTATCACTTTCTGTCCGTTCGGACCGTACGACGAGAAGTACACCAACGGTTCTCAGTCTGTACTGAATCACTGATTTGTTGTTGTTTACCACAATTTTTCACAAGATCAAACTTGTAAAAAAAAAACAACAAGATAAGACACTTTTTATGGAAACCATCAAACTATCCCTAATGTAACTTAGACATCTAACGAAATCCATCATATCAGTAAAAATGTTATAACTAAGAAGGTCAAATCCTTATAAGAAGACAAACACTGTAGAAAATAAAGAAAGTAGTCACACAATATCAAAAGACGTATGTCCAGAAAACAGAGAAATCCACCAAGTAAGGATAACATAAAATAGGAAAAACAACGTTTTCACTTACCTTAACAAGGGAATGAAAGAGAAAGACTAAAAAAAACCCCCCCCCAATCATATATCCTTACGTTCCCTATTGACACATAATTAAAATATAGGACTTTTAAATGATATAAGTAACTAATCGACATCATCGAAAGACCATCGTAGAAATCTCAAAAGATACATATCGTAGTCCGAAGGGTACACCGTGATCACCATTTCTTAGACTAACGGTCACGTCCTCTACTTTCTCTGCGTCTAAGTTAGAGACCCAACCCTTCTAGGGACCTCTTCCCGTACTGTTGGGTGAGGTCATAAGAACGGACCTTTTAAGGTACCCGTCTCTTCGGTGCACCCGATGTCAAGTATCCCAGTGAATTCTCAACCTAAGTTGATTTTACTGAATCATACGTGCGAACGTACATATCATAGTTCAGAAGACGTTGTTACTCTCAAAATGAGGAAAAGGTTAGACCTAAGAAAAATAAATAAAAAGAAGAGAGTAATGGTACCGATTCTGAAGGTTTTGATACACTCTCATCCGTGGGAACAGAACAGAACTAGAATCTCCTTTATTAAAATCAAAAAGTGGTAACTCTTATTATAAACGACACCCAAACAGTATATGCCGGAAATAATACAACCCTATGTAAGGAAGACACGGTTGAAAGACCTCTCGAAAATAGTATTTACCTATAATTTAAAACAACTTTTTGAAAGAGACGAAGATAACTCTACTAGTATATCAAAAATTGAAAGTCAAACAATTATACTACATAGTGTAACTAAACGTATATACTTCTTAGGAACGAAGGGACCCTATTTGGGGTGAATTAGTACAATATACTAGGAAAATTACAGAACAACCTAAGACAAACGATTTTAAAACAACCTCTATAAGTGTAGAGACAAGTAGTGACTATAACCGGATATTAAAAGAAAAAACCACCCCAAAAACGGAACAAAACCACAGTAAAAACGGAATAAAACCACAGTCTGATTACCATCGGAACATCTTATTCACCCTACAAAGGAAGGAACCGTTAAAAGACCTTCTCAAACTCGTCCAACGTATAATCGAAAAAAGATTCACGAACCATCTTAAGTGGACACTTTGGTAGACGGGGACCCGAAAACAAATAACTTTCTAAAAACTAGTACCAAAGTTAAAGTCACGAGTACAAACCAGACAATTATAAAAGACAAAGAAGGACCAAGTTAGACCTTCCAAAATGAAAAGTTTCGTAAACAGGTAAAGAAAGTCCAACAGGTAAAATAACCACATATCAACGAGTATCGTCAAAGAATACTAGGAAACGTACAGACGTAACAGACAACGTTGAAGGTGAAAAAGTAAAAATTAAAATAACTAAACTTGGAAGAGGGAATAACAGAACTCCTCAGTCCGATTACCAAACAGTAAAAAATCTTTTTAGAAGAGTTTCCTGGTCGAAAATCAAAAAAAAAAAAAGGGTTAGAAACGATAACAGAGGGAGTAAACAAAAAGTAAATAAAGACGAGACTCGAAATACTAACCAAAAGAAGATGATTGATAAGATAAGAAGAAAAGGATCAACTAAATCCACATACCAATCCAATAAATTACAAAAAGAACAAAAAACTCCGTCCGAACATAACGACATTCGAAGGGAGAATCGTGACGAAAACAACGTAGGGTATCAAAACTCAATCGTTCAAAAGTAGTAATAAACAAAGATCCATAAAAAAAATAAAGGAGAAACTAAAGGGTCACTAGTGAACCAATAAGTCTTCGTATAACAAATCGGAGATACACAAACACAAAAAATGTCAGGGGGGGTGGAACATCAACTATAGATTAGAATACCGTAACACCAGTCTTTTTTACGAATTACGTCAAAATAAAAATTTTTTAAATAGTTTCGAATTAAACACTGGGTTCCACAATAGATAGGACCTGTTGCAAGACACACACGAACTCTTTTTTTGACTTTTGACAAAAACCTACTTTACAGAATATCGATAGTTAATCCCAGATCACATAGTAAATTTCGAACATAGAGAAATATTTAAAAGACGGACCTACTAGACAGACAACCACTCACCTTACAATTTTCAGGGGGTGATAATGACACAATGACAGTTAAAGGGTAAAATATTAATAATCGTAAAAGGAATACATGACTCCACGAGGATACAACACACACATATATAAATATTAATAATATAAAAGAAGAACCCAACTAGGGAACAAGTATTACATCACAGGAAGGACAGAGAACATTACTAGGAATCCAATTTCAGATAAAATAGACTATGCTCATAGCGGTGGGGGTGAAAAAGGTAAAAGTACTTTAGGACAAAAGGTAGGGAGTGAAAGTCAGACATACACAGGGATCCAGACTTCACCCAAAGAACATATATATCCTTGGAACAAAAACATAGTTAAGTCGGTCAAACCAACTTCATTAACCAAGTAAATGTAAATATGATTAATAACTATACATACTAGGATAATGGTGGTAAATCAAAATAAAAAACGAAACAAAAACATCGAGAAAAGAAAGAGAACACAAAGAACAGATCTCTTCAAGGAAATCGTAGATAATATTTCGACCAAACCACCAAGACTCAACAGAATTGAAACGAGTAGACATTTTGAAAACTAAAGAGGTAGTTTAGACTTACTATCGAAACGACCCATCTCATTAGAACTAGTATCTGTAAAAAGGAAAGTAGTAAAATTCTTATAGGACTGTGAGGGAAGACCGGACATCTCAAAGACAACTTTCTAGTCGAAGATCGGAATACCCTTAGGGGTATACAACTCCAGGAAATTACCTGGTCTTAGACCACCAGACCTCAGTTACTATTCTTTCATTTTCTGTCTTTCTCCGACGATAAGGAACCAAATGTGTCTTTCCGTTATTTCGGAGATCATGCCCCGAACGAGACAAGTGTCTCCGGAGTCCACGGGAGAGCTACCCCACTTCCGTGTCTCGTGGAAGAACTCTCCCAGAATCTTCAGGTCAGTCCTTTCACTTGAGTCTCCCGGAGACACGAGGTTTCTTTATCGGACTCTCTCTCTCTCTTTCTTTCTCTTTCTTTCTGTGTCCCCCGTCTCGAGACTACCTCGTTTCCACAAAATTAGTTGTACCACACCCGTATATATGACAGAATGTTCCATCAATAAGAGTTGTTTCTATTTCTAATTTTAAGGTCTGAATGTTTTGTATCCACTAGGTATAATTTCTCTCTTTCAACATTTGTTAGTGAAAATGACATACCAAGTGTTCTTCCTTCTTCCATGAATAGTGGTATATCTTTGTAATTACTTCCTTTACGGACCTAAGGAGTCAAGACCCTCTCCGAACGGAGAGGAGAATTAAGGACTCATAAGTCCTTAATTATTCCGTGTCTCTTAAGGACTGTCTAGGTTTTGTCGTGTTCCTTCGGAGAACAATTTACGAAGGACTGTGGGTATATACAATAAACAACGAAAAGATAGCGATGAAAAGTATAAGAAAGAAATACAAATTAAGAACAATCAAACTGATTATACATAGAACTACATAAAGAGAAACACAAATAACACATACTCTAAGACTCGAAGGACTTGAACCCATCGATAAATGAAAGGGTACAAACCCTTGAAAAGTTGATATTTGAGTTTAAAAAAAAAAGTATGAGAAAGAAAAAGAAAAAGAGAAGAAGATCCTGGAGATATTAAGTTTACAACCACACCAATTACAACAGGGTCTCCAAATACTCCGACAGGAGTAAAGAAAAAAGAAATAAGACGAGATAAAGTCAATAGTGGTGGTAAGATAGAAGGTCAAGTGAATAGACAAGATAGAGTCAATAAAAAAACCAAGGGAACTCACGTAAAAATTAGAGTCAATAACACAAAGAGTAACGACTAATAGATAAGAAATAAAGAAACTCTAGGAACAATTCGTAAAAAACCATAGAAGAGTTAGACACGGAGAAGATAAATACACACGGAGGTAAAATAAACCTTCTAAAACCTAATAAAAATGATGGTAATGAGACTTAAGAAAAAATCCATCTAACGGACAAAGAAATAAACAAACCAGAATACCCAAAAATGTTATAAGGAAGTAGACGACGGAGAAAGAGAAAAGTTAAACAAACTAACTAACATAAACGGTAGAGGAAAGATGACCAACGTTCCAGCACAGGGAGAATAAACACTTCAGACGTGGGTCACCCACCCCTACCTAGACACGAAACACTCTCAAAGGACAACCCCTCTGACCACAGACAGGACCACTCACCTCGACCTAGAAAAGAGAGATCTCCCGTCACGGCACGAGTCACCAAACAAAAAGCCCCACAGACACCCAAACCATACCGGAACCCGTCGGACGACGATTACCCGTTACAATATAAGAACAAATTGACTACCAAACCATACTCCGTAGACTGTGGCTTGAACGATCGGAAACCCACTTCGGACCAGAATGACAACTTTACCTCTGGAAATCCTCTGAAGAATGACTAATGACAAGGTACCCCAGTCTTCAAGAGACCACTAGCTTACAGGACATGAGACTAGAGGGTGGAGTCCCCAAGTCCGGGTTTGGGAATGATATCTGAGTTCTGAGGTGTTCAGTATGTCATGTTTTTCTTTCTATATCTTCTTTCTTCTTCTTTTTTTTCACACACACACATATGTATATATGTGTATGTGTATATATTTTTCACTATCATTCTTCTTGTAGGAGGAGTCAGAAGACAACAGGAGTGGTGTGTCACTCGTAGTCGGTTAGACGGACGAGTCCTTCGGGTAGTTATAAAGATCCTTCCACCAGAGACCTGCACGACACCCGTGAGACCCGAGTCAAGTGTGAGTGTAGACCGGATTAAGGTCGAACATGAACGAAGGTTTAGGGTATTAACGGGGGTTTCAGGTGTTAGAGTTCGACTAATACCTATGAATTAGGTGACGTGGACACCGACGTCCTTATTAAAGGAAGGAGAAGGAACCAGTGTGTTGGAGACCAGGAGTCGAAACCAAAACCGGGACGGAAACCACGGAGAAACCAAAACCGGGACAGGAGAATTTAGATCTAAATTCCCTGATCTAGACTATCTGTCTGACGGACTACTTGACACCGATCTCCAAACATTGTAACATGTCCTCTGTCCCTAATTCTGGTAGACGTTCTTTTTATTTACTTTTTTTTTAGTTTTACCGACAGACTCCTCCGGAATGTTTATAGACACTTTTCTTCTCTTCGTTTTTCGTTTCCTCTTTTCCTTTCTATATGGGTTGACTTACTTCGTAAGGTTTCTTATCGTTCCTCTCTATTTCTTCGGAAGGAGTCGATAGTTACGTTTCTTTATCTCCGTCTGTTGTCTTACCCTTTCTGATCTCTAGAGAAGTTCTTTTAATCTCTATGGTTCCCTTGTAAAGTACGTTTCTACCCGAGTCATTTCCTGTCTTTACCATACCTGGATTGTCTTCATCTTCTATAATTGTTCTCCACCGTTCTTATGTATCTTCTTAATATGTTTTTTCTAGAAGTACTGGTTATATTAGTGCTACCACACTAGTGAGTGGATCTCGGTCTGTAGGACCTTACACTTCAGTTCACCCGTAATCTTTCGTAGTGATGTTTGTTTCGATCACCTCTACTACCTTAAGGTCAACTCGATAAAGTTTAGGATTTTCTACTACGACACTTTCACGACGTGAGTAATACAGTCGTTTAAACCTTTTGAGTCGTCACCGGTGTCCTGACCCTTTCCAGGCAAAGTAAGGTTAGGGTTTCTTTCCGTTACGACTTCTTACGAATTTGACGGTGAATTAACGTGAGTAGAGTGTATGATCATTACGAGTTTTAAGAGGTTCGGTCCGAAGTTATTATGTAATTGACACTTGAAGGTCTACAAGTTCGACCAAAATCTTTTCTGTCTCCTTGGTCTCTAGTTTAACGGTTGTAGGTGACCTAGTAGCTCTTTCGTTCTCTCAAGGTCTTTTTGTAGATAAAGACGAAACAACTAATACGGTTTCGGAAACTGACACATCCAGTGGTGTTTAACACCTTTTAAGACTTATGGTCTGGTGGACTGGACGGAGAACTCTTTGGATATACGTCCAGTCCTTCGTTGTCAGTCTTGACCTGTACCTTGTTGTCTGACCAAGGTTTATCCCTTTCCTCATGCAGTTCCGACATATAACAGTGGGACGAATAAATTGAATATACGTCTCATGTAATACTCTTTGCGACCCGACCTACTTCGTATTCGACTTAGTACTAACACCCCTCTTTAGAGTTATTGGAGTCTATATGTCTACTGTGGTGGGAATACCGTCTTTCACTTCTCCTTGATTTCTCGGAGAACTACTTTTACTTTCTCTTCTCACTTTTTCAACCGAATTTCGAGTTGTAAGTCTTTTGTTTCTAGTACCCGAGGTCAGGGTAGTAAAGTACCGTTTATACAACCCTTTGTCACCTTTAAAACCGACTGAAATAAAAAACCCCGAGGTTTAGTGACGTCTACCACTAACGTCGGTACTTTAATTTTCTACGAATGAGGGATCTTTTTTTCAATACTGGCTGAATCTGTCGTATAATTTTTCGTCTCCGTAATGAAACGGTTTTTTTCAGGTAGATCAGTTCCGATAACAAAAAGGTCATCAGTACATACCTACACTTTCAACCTGATATTTCTTTCGACTCGCGGGTTCTTAACGACGAAAACGTGACACCACAACCTCTTCTCAGAACTCTCAGAGAACCTGACGTTCCTATAGACTGGTCAGTTAGGATTTCCTTTAGTCAGGACCCACAAGTAACCTTCCTGACCACAACTTCGATTTTGACGTTATGGAACCGGTGGACTACGCTTCTTGACTGAGTAAACCTTTCTGGGACTACGACCCTTTCTAACTTCCGTCCTCCTCTTCCCCTACTGTCTCCTATTCCACCAGACTACCGTAGTGACTGAGTCACCTGCACTCAGACTCACTTGAGGCCCTCAACCACTACCTGTCCCTCCGGACCACACGACGTCATGTACCCCAGTGTTTCTTAGTCTACGCTGACTCTAGGTCCCTAGACAAGGGAGGGGTCTGTGTTACCCCACTTTCATCGTTGAATAATTCCGAGTGAATGAGTCAACCTGAACCTTCTCCCTCTCCATACAGTCTGTATCAATACCATACACGCCTCACAGGTGACACCGACTCTAGACGCCGGTTAACGGTGTCAGACTCCACCCCACACACAAAGGGGTCCCCTTGACCAGGGTACAGAAGCCAGGGAGTCGTCCCGGTTCAACGTGTCTAAGGGTCCTTCCATACTCGTTACTGAACATGGACTTGCGTCGAACCACTGTCGACACTCGGGACTCCAGTTCTGACGTCACCGGAGGACAGGAGACGGAGACCGTAGATGTGTCCACGTAGGGGGGAGACCCTAGTGTTTACGTCAATACACATCAGAGTGGAGACCGTGAATCCGGCCTAAACCCTATAGATAGAGACCCCAACGTCAGGTGTCGGTACCGAGTACGGTGAATGTTGTGAGTGTTTCCGCTGTAGATACTAGACGCTCGTGTGTCACAATCTCCCAGACAACGGAGACACCGTCCGGGTCCGAAAAGGGACCTGAGGGATTCGACAGTATGATCGTAGGAGTCTCATAGAAGTGTCGTTGAGTTAGGGTCAGTAGAGGGATCCCAGGTTGGAGGTTTTGAACTCGGAGTCGTGGGTTGAGGGTGAGTAACGTCACTCACACGATTGTCAGAACTGACCTTTCACGACCAGTCGTTACTATAGACACCACTTAGTAGAGGTAAGACGGAAGACTCCTGGACAACTACACAAGGAGAGACTCCAAGGGTTCGAGGCGGGTAGGGACGGGTACTTCCCCAAAGGCTCATACTCCTTTGAAAAGTAGGAAGAACCGAAGGAGGGGTTCCGTGTCCAGGGACAGGGTTCAGGAAACAGAGAAGTAAAAAGATATAGAAGACAGGATGGAGTAAGACACTTCCAATCGAACGGCAAAACCTTCAGACCCCAGAAGACGGTCACAAATTTTCAGAAGACGTTCTCCAAAAGGTATACATCTACATAAAAAAAAAATTATATATATTTACACCCCTATTTATATATAGAGAAATTATGTATATTTAGAGAGGTAGAACGAGGAGGTAGTAGAACTTTCAAGGAGGACATATAATTAAAACATAGGAAGTTGAATTCACTTAAGTAACTACTCAAAATCATCCAAAAAACACTACAGAAATAGAGTAGACGTTTGTCATTGGTAAAATTTAAATGGAAACGTTAAACTTAAGGAAAATAAAGAAACAAAGATCAAACTAACAACACTGATCCTGAGATTATTATACAAGTTAAATTCACCCCTCTCACCTGTAGGAACAGATCAAGTATGTATATACCAATAATATTCAACGATTAGATTCAAATTTATGTAAAATTGTTTCGACTTAAAGGAGGGGTGATGGTACAAATTTTAAAACTGTAGTATAAAGTGTTGAAAAACAAAACATATAGGAAATTGTAGAATACATATCTACTAAACTGTTGAATATAGAAAATTGGAAGGATGATCGAAGTATATAATGGAAATGACATATAAATGTAAATGATTATTCTAAAAAGGAAGATACAAATTACAAAGAAAAGAAAAATGAACTTTTTCAGGGAAATCGTAAAGAAAATTGTGACCAAACGACCACGACTTGAGAAAATAGAAGACGAACGGATACTTTGAAAATTACAAAGACACTTTAGATTTATTTACGAAACGGTCGATCTCGTAAGAACCAATGTCTCAAAAGAAAAAGTAGTAAAATTTGTATAGTACAGGGAACGAAGGACAGACGTCTCAAAGACGACTTTTAAGTCGACTATCGGAATTTCCTTAAGGGAACATATATACAACGAAAAGGGAACGACTAAAATTATAAAAGAGGAATGGAAATTACAAACGGTTGAATTAATGTTACATAGAATCGTACCAGGAGAAACGCAAATGAGACAAACCCTGAGGCGTACGAAGGACCTGGGTCTACAGACAAAGGAATGACCTCAATCCCTTCAAAAATTGATAATGTAGAAATTTATACAAGAAACGGGGGGAAAGAGAGATAAGAGGAGGACCCTGGGTGATATTACTATACTGTTTACTATTGTACGAACTGTAAGAGGTCTCAAGAGAATTTGACAGGAGTTAAAAAAAGAAAAAAATAAGACGAGTCGAAGTGACTAAAGGTAATAAGACAGAAGGTCGAGTTACCAGAAAAGGTGACATAGCAAACTAGATGACAACTGAGGAAGACGACATAAAAAGTTAATAAAATGAGAAGTAGAGAAACAAGAAATATAAAAGATCAAAAAACAATTTTTAAAGATTGAAGAGTGAGACATGGAGGACAGAAGATGGTTCAAAAAAACTCGTAGAAACGACAGTAGAAATACTTGATAAATAACCCATCTAACGGATAGAGGTAAAGTGAATGAAGACTCCAAAATCGAGGAAAGTAGTAAACTTTGTATAAGAAGACATCGGAGTAAAACAAATTGAAGGAGGAAATAAAGACACATAAACGATGTAAACAATGTAAAGGACTGGAATCTCTTTATCAGAAAACAACTTGTATGGGATGAAAGACGTAGGAAAGACCAGTGGTCTCGATATTCGAGATCCTCGTGTTTGGGATGACACTTAAGACAAACACTCCCTAGGTCCAACACAAAGGGAGCACACTGAGATTGCGGACTACTAGACTCCACCTCGACTCTACCACTCCGGTCACGGTGTCTCGCCGACGTTTGCGTCTGACAGAAATCGTCTCTCCAAACTGACGTGTCTCTGGTACTATTTAGTTAACGAACGTCTGCATAGTTTTGGGAAAATCACTTACCGTTTTCTGTTCGACATAGACCACCGTCCGAAATATCACCATTCGCTCAACTACATGAAATTCAGTCTTAAGTTGTGAATAAAATCAGGAGTACACCGGACAGGTAATAAAATAAATGGTGATGGTAATTCCAGAGAAAAGGAGTGACACACGATCAGAACCAGTGTTAAAAACATTCAGGTATTCAATTGGGAACGGTTTTACTAACTTTATGTTTACAGGATGTATGACCTCTCGGTGAAACTTTTCAACCTTTCTGGGTTACTACTCTATCGTCTTCTGAGATTCTAACATCCGGTTTTCTTTTGACTTAAATTTTCTTTCATAGTTCAGGAGAATTTAATGTTCGAGTAACGTGTCCATTAAGTGTAAGAGGTTCGGACGAAACATATTATACACCATTGATTGATAGGTTACTTCGGTACTTTGGAAATTTTAAAGGAATGTTGTGTCTCTTTTTCGTGGGACGTAATTTACGGTGGAAACCTAAAAAAGTTTTCTTTTTGTATAATGTGTTTCTTTTCTTTGTCAAAAACATCCGGTGGTGAAGTAGTTTATACAGACTTGACTCTTATAGTAAGAATCACCGATTGGTGTAACGATTTCGATTCTTCGGGAAATGATATAATAACCATTTCTCAACTAGGACGGACGACGATTTCTGTAAACAACACTTGAAAATCCTCTCCGACGTCAAGTTTTCCCCTGTCAACTTTTCTTTCACAAGAGAGTCGATCATAGTATTGACCTACTCGACTACTTTATGGTCTTCTATAACTGTGTTATAACAACCCTAATTACTTAGTGGGACCATGGATTAGGTCTGACCTCTCAGATGACCTCACCCAACGGTACGGAAAGAGGTTTGAAAGTTTAGAGGTATGTAAGACCACCTTATAGACCTCTAACGGAGTTTTCGTAACTTTTCGGACGAAGGTAAAAGTTGTAGGATAGAAACACCTCGTCTCAAAAGAGGTCACTGACCTTGATTTTACTCTAATGTCTCATCTGACTCTTATTCGTTGTGTGAGGTTCACACTGACAAAGAGTAGTGGCGGTTTACCCTGATAGATACATGATTACACGATTCAACGAAATCAGCACAGGTCGAGAAATGTTGGGATGCCTGTTATCGGGTGGTCCGAGGAGACAGGTACCCTAAGAGGTCCGTTCTTGTGGCCTCACCCAACGGTACGGTAGGAGGTCCCCTAGAAGGATTGGGTCTCTGACTTGGGTACAGAGAATACAGAGGACGTAAACATCCGTTAAGAAATGGTGATCGTGGTGGACCCTTAGGGGTCAATCAACGTCCTTTTATTCGAGTCCAGAGGGTGACTAAGACGTAATACCACTCAATATATTAATAAAGTAATATATAGTGTCGTATTATTATCTATGTTTCGTGTGTTATTTACATTATACGAGTCTAGTAGGACTTTGTTAGGGAGGTGGGGTGAAACACCAGATATATTTCCACATTGTGATATACAATAAAAAGAGAACATCCGTGTAGGGATTGAACTCTCTACCCCTTACTGATGTTCTTTTAATAGGACGATTTTCCTAAAGTCGTGTAGTTACTATTTACAAAATTGTACTAATTCAGAAATGAATTTCTTCTAAATTTTGACTGATCATTTTACGTTCTACTTATGCTGTCTCAATTTTAACGACTGAACTACCTTTACTTCAAGGCTCCCGGACGTACACAACTGTTCGACTATCTCAACCAGTCTCTGTATCTACTTTAATTTCTGGAACGGTTGTCAGAATCTTTCCTCTTCAATTTTCCATTGACCTTCTTGGGAATAAATAGTGAGAGAGAATGACTGGAGTTGAACTGGAACTTAACCAGTTTCAAATCTGGAGAGAAAGGGTTGAACTCTGAGTCATAGGTACTGTTACCATCGTAAAATCTACGGTTTTTAATTGTTGAATCTCCTACACAAAGGATGTTTCTCTAGACTACACAAAATCTCCCTCATAAAACCCCCACACCCGTTTCTTTTATCATCCTTAACTACTCTTTCAGACTCCGAAGGTACGTAATCTTCTAAATCTGTTACTTCTTTGTTTTAATCTTGTACATCCTAAAACTTCATAAATTTAGTCAATTATACGTACGAGATAATAGTGTAAATGAAGTAGTAAAAATATGAAAGATCTTTATTTATACTCTGTTTTTGGAATTCGTTTTTGGATGGAGAGTCTCTACACTTCTTGAGTGGAGAATATTTTGGTGACCTAATCTTTTGTATAAACTATTTTACTTTAGATCATAGTGGTAAAACAGGGTAGTGTTCAATCTAATATAAAAGGAAGAGACCAAAATTATTAAGTTTATCTAGAAGATATCTGTAACTGGGTACTGATCGTAGTACTTTAAAATCAAATAATTCTCCTTCTATTTATTATACTCTCAACATTTTCCTAAGCTGACTCTATCTACTCAGGTCTCTTATCCTACTCATACGAACAACATGTCCCCTGTTCTTTCCTTTGGCGACTCCTATAAGCTCAGTCTTAGACATGGATACAACAATGAAACCGGTGGAAACCGGTTCACTCCGATTACGCCATCTCCATCTACGTTGGTATGGGTCTAGGCGGTCGTCCTTGACTCTCCTTTGTGATAACTTCCACGAAACACATAGAGCTGGTCGAGGAAACCTAAATGGTACAAGAGAAAATACTGTAGTCGATATTCCTCTTTTTTCCATTTTCCTCGTTGAGGTCACCTTTTGGTCCCATGCAGGTCAGAACCCGTTAGGTGAAGGTGGCGCTTACTTCGAAGCCCTAGACTTAGTCAGTTCCTATGTGGACACTTCCATCCTACCGAATCCAGGGTGTCTTCCTCAAAAAGGATACCGAGAAAAATACTTTTGAACCAAGAAATAAGTAAAGAGTTACACGTTTATCTTCTTAGTCTCTTTTCCCCTTGGTCCCCGTCCCACTTTTACTCAAAGTCTCAGTCATTTAATTATCCATGACTTGGTCAGGTAAGACTTCCTCTAGTCTGGACCCTAAAGAAACCTTCCTTACTACGACTTCGACTTTGAGGTCATGAAACCGGTGGAGCACGCTTCTCAACTGAGTAACCTTTTCTGAGACTACGACCCTCCCTAACCCCCGGCCTCCCCTTCCCCTGTTGTCTCCTACTCGACCGACCTACCGTAGTGACTGAGCTACCTGCACTCAGATTCACTTGAGGTCCTCAACCACTACGTGTCCCTCCGGACCGTACGACACTAAGTACCCTAGTGTTTCTCAGCCTGTGCTGACTCGCTGACTCGACTTGACTTGAACTGATGAGTAATACAAAGACTTGATGACACGTGAAATTGAATATATTATATTAAAACTTACTACCTTTATACCTTAGTAATGAGGAGAAGATCTTCATATAATTTTGTTAGTATAATCCTTTTGTCAAATGATTTCAAACGGTTTCGGATGGGTCTATTGGTGCTACCATACCAGTGAGTGGATCTCACTCTGTAGGACCTCACACTTCAGTTCACCCGAATCCTTCGGAATGATACTTGTTTCGATCCTCCACTACCTTAAGGTCGACTCAATAAAGTTTAGGAATTTCTACTACGACAATTTCACGTCACGAGTAATACGGTCGTTTAAACCTTTTGAAACGTCACCGGTTTCCTGACCTTTTCCAGTTAAAAGTAAGGTTAGACTTTCTTTCCATTACGGTTTCTTACAAGTTTAATGACATGTTAACGTGAGTAAAGTGTACGGAGGTTCTAATACGAGTTTTAGGAAGTTCAATCCGAAGTCGTCATACACTTGGTTCTTGAAGGTCTACATGTTTCGTCTAAATCTTTTAAGTCTCCTTGGTCTCTAGTTTAACGGTTTATGACGACCTAGTATCCTTTTCGTTCTCTTAAGATTATTTCTCTTTGTAGAGTCTACCATTTCTTAGACGGACGTTACGTCCTCTGGACTCAAACTAAGGACCCAACCCTACTAGGAGATCTCTTCCCTCATCGTTTGGTAAAGACATAAGAACGGACCTCTTAGGGTACCTGTTTCCTCGGACCACCCGATGTCAGGTACCCCAGTTGTTCTCAACCTGTACTGACTCACTAATTGTGAAATTTGAAACTTGAGACGAGGTGACTGATACGATTTCGGAAACTGATACACGTGCGAGTCAGTGAGTCAGCACAGGCTGAGAAACACTGGTATACCCGACATCGGGTGATCCAAAGAGTCATGAACCCCAAGAGGTCCGTTCTTATGACCTCACTGAACGGTAAAGGAAGAGGTCCCCTAGAAGAACTGGGTCGATAACTTTGGCACAGAAGACGTAGAGGACGTAACCGTCCACCTAGGAAAGGTGACACAGTGGACCCTTCAGGAACAGGGTGTCGGGAACGACATGTACGTACGGTAGGAAGAGACAACGACGGTCGGGAGGGGGTGAAACTGACACACTCAGTATTGTTTGACACCTTATAAGAATCACTCTACCCTTATGGTCTGGTGTAATGAACGGAGGACTCTTTTGACATACGTCCTTTTCTTCGTTATCAATCTTGACCTGTACCTTGTTCCCCGACCAAGTTTAAACCCTTTCCTCTTGGTGTACCGACATACAACAGTGGGACGAATAAATTGAATATACGTTTCATGTAGTACGTCTTACGGTCCAACCTACTTTGTGTTCGACCTTAGTTCTAACGGTCCTCTTTGTATATTGGAGTCTATACGTCTACTGTAGTGGGAACACCGTCTTTCACTTCTCCTTGATTTCTCGGAGAACTACTTCCACTTTCTCCTCTCACTGTTTCGACCGAATTTCGAGTTGAAAGTCTTTTACTTCTAGTACCGTAGGACAAGGTAGTGAAGTACCCTTTATCTACCCCTTTTTCACCTTTGTCATCGTCTGAAATAAAAGAACCCGAGGTTTCAGTGACACCTACCACTGGTGTTGGTACTTTAATTTTCTACCAACGAGGAACCTTCTTTTCGATACTGTTTGGATCTATCGTATAATTTTTCGGTTCTGTAGTGAAACGGCTGTTTCCAGTTTGGATACAAAAAAGGTCATCAGTACATGTCTACACTCTCAACCTGGTGTTTCTACAGACTCACGACTTCTTGACTACGAAACTTTAACACCACGACTTCTTCTGAAACCTCTCAGGGAACCTGTCGTTTCTCCAGTTTGATCAGCTAGAATTTACTTCAGTTGGGACTTTTAATTAACCTTCCTGACTGCGATTTCGACTTCGAGGTCATGAAACCGATAGACTACGTTTCTCGACTGAGAAACCTTTTCTGGGGCTATGACTCTTTCTGACTCCTGTCCTCTTCACTCGTTGTCTCTTACTCTAATTGATCTTATTCATATTAATCTTAGATCATTATTTTTCAACTAAAAGATTCATCACTTCTACATAAAGTAAAGAGTAATTTTTGATGATTGGTCCGTCCCCTTTAGGATGAAAAGTCTTTTTCTTTTGGTGGCTTTGATCACTTAGATTCTCCTACTTCGATTGGTTCCTCCTCTCAGTCGAAGGTCCTAACAGTCATTGCTCGTGTCTCAGTTGATTCACGGAAGAGGTCTGAGGAGTTTACGGAAGTGGTTTCGGTAGGTCGTCAAGGAGTTGGTTCCACGGTAAAAGGACAAGGATTATACACAGGGAGGAATGTTGTATAATATTCTTATAAGTACTGGGGCTTGCTTAGAGAGTCATAAGGGAAAGATCTATGTTTGAAGAAATACGTTAGTTTAGTGGGGTTTTGAATAGTTTATTTTATAACTCCGTTTAATTTATTTACTTAATTTTTTCACAACTCCAGAATCACACAAGATTCAGGAACCTGAAAACCTGTAAAAATGTAAATACTTATTAACGACTGGAATGTTTACACTGTTCGGATACCTCCACCGGTCCGTTAATCTGTCCTTGTATTCCCATACAAATAGGGGCTGTAGAACCAAAGGAAAGCAGGGAAAAGAGAATTGGTGTGGAGATCTAATCAAGAGTCGTAAGATACGAGGAAGGGTACAGTCCAGAAACGAGTGTCCGATTAAGGAACTAAGCGTGAGTACTAAGTACAACGAAATTACCGATTTAATTAAGTTGGTAGTCCATGGTCGGACTTAAGGAAGGAATCGTACAGGAGTGACTCTGTGGGGAGGGGTTTTGAATATCTATCAGAGTAAAAAATAGCGGCAATGTCTTAGGAAATGATAAGGAAATATCACACATAGTGTTGACATTATTTAAACAAAAAGAAGAGAAGATCTGTTACTAGAACCTCATATCCATGAGATAGTTTTCTCTTATGTTCTGTCCCCACCCTTTCACTCAGGTGTCAACATCCGTAGTTGGAGATAGGGTTGGACGAAAAATAAAATGGGACCCAATGTACTTTGGACCTTGATACCTCACACACAGATTCTACTTACCCGTCCTTTTCTAAGGGGGTTCTATTCACAGTTCCCATCCGTTTCCGTTCTAAATTTGGTGTTAGAGATTGGGTCAAAGAATGGGTTCTGGGTTCGAAGGGAGATTGAGTCCGATATAGGAGTGGTGGTGGGACGTGTAAGGTGAACTTCTGTCTTGAGGATGCATTCCCCTGAAATTTAAACACCAAAACAACACCAACAACAGTAACAAGAATAATCAGTGTCCTCAGGTATAAAAAGGGTCATTATAAAGAGTCTTCTAGTCATCCAAACATCTTCGGATATCTTATCTATGATCTTTGGGTGAACACAGAAAAGAACTACTTTTTCAGCATCAATTGTCTGTAGGAATTCACGTCGGTTGAAATCTGACTCTAAATGAAGAGAATATCGGTCCCTTCAAATAGATGAACGAAACCGGTCAAACGTAGTCTACATCCTGGGTCTAAGGTAGGGGTTTAGTTACTTTAAAACAGACTCGACAATCATAAACCTCTCACTTTAGACATTAGTATCAACTCCATCCATTTCCTATTCATTATGTCCATAACCTTATACACGATAGTCAGGTCTTTTTTTAACTTTTCAAGTCTAAGTTGTAACTCTTTCTCTTTTCTACGATATAAGACACACTAAAACTTTTAGTAAAAGTTCTTGATTCTTTTTTTAGATAAAAATAGGTCTTTTTTTCACTGTGTCGGTGGTGTGGATTCCTGAATTTTTCCTTCTACTATAGAACATTGGTCTCAGTCGAAGGTCCTTGAAGTCGTTGGTCGAACACGGGTTGACACTCGTCACCGGTCAACTGAGGTTAACAAGATGGTTTTGGTGAGTCGTTAAAGAGTTCGTTCCATGGCCGAAAAACTAGGGTAAGGAACGTGAAGAATGTTGTCTTCATGTTCTTAATAGTAGTAACTTGAAGGGTAAATCAGTAAATAATATGAATGGGAAAGTAAATAGTCACAAATTAGACACTAGGGTAAGATAAGATTGAGGAACAATTAAACCGACAAATGGTTTCGTACTCAAGTACTTTGGAGGTTAAAACTCTCCAAATGAGAGAACATAACTTATCTTTCTCCTCCCTTTCCACTGATTTGTTCAGTTTTACTCACACAGAAATGAAGTATGTAAGGTGAAAGGAAACCGGGAGAAGGGTAAACGAGTGACTGGTGTACCGTCCCAAGTAAAAGTTTCAGGCCACGAGGAAGAGTCCAGACTATAAAACTGTATCTGTGAAAAGTACAAACTTTAGTGAACAGAACTCAACGTTTGAAATTAGAGAAGGATCCCGTTCAGGGGTGACTATGGACGGGTGAGAGTCTTATATAATCCATAAGGAGAACGAACGAAAGTTTCCAGTCAAATGAAAGGGAAAAAATCGTGAATGACTTTGATATTATTTACATGTAAAAAGAAACAATGACCTGATATTATATTTAATATTCCACGGACAGTTGACTTTTTTACGTGTTGGATTTTCAATTCTTAATACGAAATAAGTCGTCTGTTTATACTCCTGAATTCTACCCCTGTGTCTAAGAGTCCATCGAGACTCTCTCGACGAGACTTCTTCGTTCGCCCCCTCCGTCCAATATGTCCTTAGAACATTGTTCCTGGTCCGTCAGTCTTGTAGTTTTACAATGACAAACATTTCTCTTGGACTACAGAGTTCAATTTTAAATTGTGTAAAAATATATGTCTTTCTACGTTTCTATACCCGAGTGTCTGGGAAACGATATTTCAAGTCGATAGACCCCGGTCATAGGAATTGGACTCAGAGGACTCCCCCGTGTCAGTCCTAACCGACTTCGTCAACTGACGAACGACCTCCCGTAAAACGAAGATAGGACTCAAGGGAGTCCCGAATGTCACACCCGTCGACATTACGCTACCGAACTACCGGTGTTGTAGGAGTCAAATGACTATACCGTCCGTCCCAAAAAGTAAGTATCACGGGATAAGGGTCCTATTCTGGCCTAGTCCCACCTTTTTACTGTGTGTGTGTACACGTAGCTGAGGATAGGAGCGGACGGAAATAAGACAGAACTATACTGGGAACACCAATGATAGTGCGACCCCATGTTGTGGATAAGGACGTCGTTTATTCGTTCACTGTCCTCTTTATCCGGTTTCGTTGTAAATTTAGTGCTTTTATCGAACAGTGGGTTCAAGGTTCGACGGATCCGACTTCGGGAGATATGCTTAGGTTCGTATGGTCAACTTCTGTAAAGAAAATTGTATTAACAAGTTCAAAATAGTACAATAACAAAAATAATGACAATTGAGACTATTAATCATTACGGAGTGCATCAGAGACAAAATAAATACCCTATCTCGATCATTAGACACGGATAAACGGAGATCCAGGTCTACCGGGACCAGATCAGTAACTTTGGAATCTGGGTGACAGTCAGACGACACTGTTACTGTACGTACATGTGGTGTTCAGTTGATACGAAAAGATACGTATGTCCGAATCTTAACTGTGAAAGATTCCAGGGTAGACGGATTTAAACACTTTATCAGTAAAGATGAAAGTATACTTAGTAAGACGATGGGGGGTTTAGGGACCCTCGTATCCTTAGGGTCTCTCGGGGTAGATAAGGGAACCGAAGTATGTGGATTTTTGTGGAACGTCAGTAAAGAGGAAACCTCGGGTCGGTGAAGTTATCCTCCGTACCTTGTTTTTCCTAGACCGGTAAGAAGACCCTTTCTCGTCCTTTCGTAACGAGGAAGTAGTCTCCTAGAGGGTTGATAAAAAAGACACTATATCCGATACAAACCCTAAGTCTCTGTCTTCGTCTGGTTATAAAAGAAACTAAGTATGACGACACAGAGGCACTTTCGTTTATGGTGTATAACCGTACTAAATTCTTGGTCCACCTCAACACTTCCTGTATTCGGTTCCCTTTTTTTAGTTAATGATAAAAATTTATGATAGGTGGGTTTATCATATAAAATCCCTAGATTTAGGACGAAAATACTACCTTCGAAAACGAAATTGACTAATACTTTTGGTTAGTACTACGAGAACAGTTACACTAATTTAATCATCATCTCCAATTATCTTTTCAAAGAAATTATTTCAGGAAGGTTATGGTGGAGATAGACCCCAAAGGTAGTTTTTCTGGCCTTAATTCGTACTTTGTAGACACCTAGTCTCGTCTTTGTCTTTGGGGACACAGATGACATTTTATTATTACGTCATTATAAAGATACATACTCGTGAATTACCACAATCTGAAAATTCTACACCCAAGAAACACATGTAATAGAGTAAATAAGAAATATTGTGGTGTACTCCTACGATAACAATTAGGGTGAACTGTATACTTTTACGACTTCAAGGATCCCCAATTTTTAGAGGATTCAGTACGTCCTTCTCAACTGAGTAACCTTTTCTGACACTACGACCCTCCCTAATCCCCGTCCTCCTCTTCCCCTACTGTCTCCTACGCTACCGACCTACCGTAGTGACTGAGCTACCTGTACTCAGACTCACTTGAGGCCCTCAACCACTACCTGTCCCTCCGGACCGTATGATGCTAAGTACCCCAGCGTTTCTCAGCCTGTGCTGACTCACTGACTTGACTTGACTTGACTTCAGTATGTCTTTTATTTGTAATCTCGGTCCTAAGTTTAGATCGAATTAACTTAAGATTTTGTACTCGTAAATTACCGTATATAACGAGGGTGTCAGTCTCCTATCTGATGAAGTTATAGACTTTAAATGGAGATTTTTAAATATAGTCTATTACAATACAGAGTCTAAACAAAAGTATAGGATCCGAGAGTTCGGAAGATTACTCTTTACTTCACTGTTCCCTCCACTCTCTCATAAGATTAGTTCTTCGATGTACAGTCTCTGTCAGTAAATTTAGTCCAGGGAGTAGATTTCAAAATAGTTGTTGACTATGAAATACTTAACCAATTTACCTACGAGCTTCACCATTGACACCGTGAAGATATGACACGCACAATTCAGCGAAGTCAGCACAGATTGCGAAACGCTGGGGTACCTGACATCGGACGGTCCGGGAGACAGGTACCCTAAGAGGTCCGTTCTTGTGACCTCACCCGACGATACGGGAGGAGGTCCCCTAGAAGGACTGGGTCCCTAGCTTGGACGCTGAGGACGTCGAGGACGTAAAATCCGTCTAATAAATGGCGACTCCGTGACCACTTCGGGAGATATGACATCTTACAATCTTTATCAGAAAGTACCCATTTTGGACTCTACCAGTTCTATGTAATAAAGTATCTGTGAAGGACGGGACCGAATTTGTTGATATTTTTGAGTTCAGGATTTTAACAAATACATACCCAGACATGGGACCCACTTTAACGTTTACCTATACACGTAACAAGTATCACTACTTTCTAAACCGACGGACTATCTCTGATACGTTTCTCTTAGGGCGGATTCCCAAATACTTAAACTCCCTTATAGAGACCATACACCTGTTTGTTTCGTAACTTTACTTTCCTCTGGACCCAAAGGATCTAAACTTCTCACCTTCTATCTTTGGTAAAACGAATAAACCATTTATGTACTCCATTACTTTCTGAATTACTCATTTTTGCAGGTACTTACGTCGGATACAACAAAACTCTGGTAATATTGGACCGTCTTAAAAGGTGATAAAATAATGAGGTTCACAACAGAATCACTTCAACGTCGTCTCCATCCCGGTCTTAAGTTTTTGTCTGGTTACTGTAACGTTAATGGACTCAAAATTGTAGACGTCTCTCTTCAAACGTTAGGATCACCCCTCGGTTCGACCCCTCCGTAACCCTCACAGTCTTCTACACGAGAATAAGGTCTCTTTAAACAATAAGGTCTCTTTTAACAGTCTCACACCTATGACACCACACAGACACTCTTTCTTTCTGTCTCTCTATGTCTCTTTCTACCTCCTATTCTCTCTTTACAATAACAAGTATACTATAACTTTTAGTAATTGGTCTTTCTTCTTTTACGTACAGAAAGTTGACCTTTTTATCTTCTGTATTGGTGATCTTGACGACTGGGGTCCTACTTTGATAGGGACCTCGTCTCAGTCGAAGACGTTTAAGGTTGTACGTCGTATTACGGTTGATTTTTAACGGAGGTCTGAGGAGTCTTCGACGGTGGTTGGTGTAGGTCGTCAAGGAGTTAGTTCCATGGTCTAAGAGTAAAAGTTATAAAGGGAGAAGGATGTCATATTACTGTCCGTGGTCATCTTGGTATATTCTTGAAGAGTGATTAGGGAATGTCATAGGTTAAGAAATAAGTAATCCATCGTGTACAACAATGACTCACACATGAAACTCCTAGATAACCGTAAGTTTAAGACTGAGAGTGATACGACAGGGAACGGAATCCTATTAGATACCGGATCACACGTGGATTTAGTAAGGAGAAGTCATCACCCATATTAATCATTGAACAAATTAAAATAAAAACACAAAGGAAGTTATGATACTTTCTGTCTTTCAAAGGAATATCAAAAGAGTGATACTTTCTCTCTTGAGTTCCTCGTTATCCCATCTCTTTATCTCTTTGTGTCGTGATAGCAGAAAAAGAAAAAAGAAAACCTTTATTATAGTAGGTATAATCCTACGTCTTTAAATCCTTTACTTCTATGTACCTGTTTCTATTAATGACAATTGACAGACTTTAGAGGGGAGATAGTTTACGAGAAAAAACCATTTATCTGAAAGACTAACATGGAAAACAACACATATATATTTCTTATAATTAAACAAAGTCCAACTAGTGTAATGTGTATAAAAAGATATTAAGTAAGAAAAAGAAAGTAGAACTTTACGATAAGTTCTTTACATCTAAATTTAATAATAAAATTGTATTTTTATTAATGGACTAATAAAACATTTAATTTATTATTAAGAAACGATAAACTGAAATCCGAGAAAGTCACAAGGTGTTTGTATGTTACTCGTATTATTCTCGGAGACAGGTAGTCCGGATGAAAGTACTGGGACACATATCTTATATTAAAAAAAGAGTTCAGGACACATGAAGAAGAGTTCCACGACGAGTATAATGATCATTCTTTAAACAACAATGACCAATTGAACAGGACCCTTACTCGGGGAACTGTGGACTGAAGAGAAAACCGTAAGAAGAGGAGTCCCAGGACGGTAATAAGATGGTGCTCACACATCTCCTCCTTTTTGTTAAACGGGAGACGTGAAGACTCTAGAATCGACTCTAGAGAAAAAATTTTGTTTCCACCAACAACAACAACAAGTCAACGGGTCAACACAGACTGAGAAACACTGGGGTACCTAACGTTGTGTAGTCCGGAAGGACAGGGAGTGGTGGAGGACCTCAAACGGGTTCAAAAACAGGTAACGTTGTCTCTACGGTAGGTCGGTGGGTCGGTAGAGTAGGAGACTACAGGAGAAGAGGAAGACAGGGGTTAAAAAGGGTCATAGTCCCTGAAAAGGTTACTCAACCGATAAGTGTAATCCACTGGCTTTATGACCTCCAAGTCGAAGTCGTAGTCAGGAAGGTTACTCATAAGTCCCAAATAAAGGAAATTATAACTGACCAAACTAGAGGAACGACAGGTTCCCTGAGAGTTCTCAGAAGAGGTCGTGGTGTCAAGTTTCCATAGTTAAGAAACCGAGAGACGGACGAAATGCTAGGTCGAGAGTGTTGGTATACACTGATAACCCTTCTGTTACCTTACCCTCTCTGATCTCTAGAGGAGTTCTTTTAAGTTCTATAGTTCCTTTATAAAGTACATTCTTACCCGTGTTATTTCCTGTCCTTCCTATTCTCGGATTGTCTTCGTCTTCTCTAATTCTTCTTCATCATTCTTATGTGTCTTCTTGGTGTGTTCTTTCTAGAATTACTGAGTCTATTGGTACTACCACACCAGTGAGTGGATCTCGGTCTGTAGGACTTCATACTTCAGTTGACCCGGAATCCTTCGTATGATATTTGTTTCGATCACCTCCACTGTCTTAAGGTCGATTCGATAAATTTTAGGATTTTCTACTACGACAATTTCACGACGTGAGTTATACAATCGTTTAAACTTTTTGTATCGTCACCGGTGTCCTGACCTTTTCAAGTCAAAAGTAGGGTTAAGGTTTCTTCCCGTTACGGTTTCTTACAATTTTGATGGTATGTTAACGTCAGTGAAGTGTACAATCGTGTCAATACGAGGTTTAGGAAATTTGATCTAAAGTTGACATGTACTTGATTCTTTAAGATCTAAATCTTCGACCCAAAGTTTTTCCGTCTCCTTAGTCTCTAGTTTAACAGTTGTAAGAAACATAGGACCTTTTTTGTTCCCTTAAGGTTTTTTTTTTTTAGATGAAGACCAAGTAACTGTTACGATTGCTAAAACTGACACCTAGTGTTGTTTGACACCTTTTAAGATTTCTCCACCCTTATGGTATGGTGAAACGGACACTGTACTTTGTTGATTACCCAAGTTTTAACTCTTTTCTCATATTGTTCCGACATAGGACAGTGGGACGAATAATTGAAGACACGTCTCACGTAGTACGATTTACGGTCCGACCTACTTTGTCTTCGACCTTAATTCTAACGGTCCTCGTTATAGTTGTTGGAGTCTACACGTCTACTATGGTGAGATTACCGTCTTTAACTTCTCCTTTCTAAGAGAACTACGCCCACTTTCTCCTCTCACTTTTTAGACCGAACTTTGAGTTGTAAATTTTTTAATTCTAGTACTTTAGGTTAGGGTAGTGAAGTACCTTTTATCTTCCCCTTTTTTTTATCTTCGTTACTGTCTTAAATAAAAGAACCCGAAATTTTAGTGACACCTACCACTGACGTTGGTACTCTATGTGAACGAGGGACCTTCCTTTCGATACTCTTTGGGTCTACGACTTAATTTTTTGTCTCTGTAGTGAAACGACGGTTTCTAGTTTCGATATTAAAAAGGTCATCAGTACATACCTATACTCTCAACCTAGTATTTCGTCCGACTCACGGTTTCTTAACTACGAAAACTTAACACCACGATCTCTAGAAGTCTTAGGGAACCTGTCCTTCTTCTAGTTTGGTCAATTGGGGTTTCTTTTAGTTAAGACTTTTAAGTGACTTTCCTGACAACGACTTCGTCTTCGAGGTTATAAAACTGGTGAACCGTACTTCTCGACTGGGTAACCTTTTCTGAGACTACGACCCTTTCTAACTTCCGTTTCCTATTCCACTACCGACTCCTACTCTACCTATCTATTGTAGTGGTAGAGTTACCTGTACTTAACTCCTTTCAGGTCCTCCATCACTTCCTGTCTCCTCGGACCGTACGACGTCAAGTAACCGAACGTTTCTCAACTTGTACTGAACCACGGATTTGTGGTTGTCCCTACTGTAGTCACCTAAGATTGACCTCGGTAAGAGATGAGAGTCACGATGACTACGTCTTTCGAGTTGAAGAGACATGTGGACACGACTTGGTTTAGAGTCTCTGTCTCAAAACCCGTTACATCTTTTTCTATCGAAATAACGAAACGGTCCGTTTTCCCCTGTGTCACCCGATTACGGGAGTTTGGATATACAGAGTTGAACTCCTTCTATCACCGTTCAAAATATCATTTTCTTCCGTACTATTCGAGTACCTGTAAGGATATTACTCAACCACTACTTGATTCATCCTCAGTCGTGTTTGTTGGAAGTTCAGGTCGACCAGACCCTAGATGTACGAACATCCGTCGTATAGTAACAATTAGTAATTAATTGAAGAGGGTAAACCTCCTTCTAAGTCATAGACGTTTTATCTAATTTCTATGAAGACAAAATAGGAAACTACCCCTTTATCATGGAACGGGGTTCCGATGTGAACTCAGAAAGAAGAACCAGAGGGTAAATGAAGGAAGGAGTTAATTGTCAACGAACTTGAGTCCCTTCCAGTACCTCCAACTTACTTCCGACGAAGGATATCAGTTTCTTTACCCCGTGTGTTTTCAGAACACGGGTCTTCGGGGAGTTCCGGACGTGTCATAGTGATAAAGTAGTAACTTTACTTTACTTCAGCGAGTGAACACAGGTAGAGAAACACTGGGGTACCTGACATCGGATAGTCCGAGGAGGCAGGTACCCTAAAAAGTCCGTTCTCCCGACCTCACCTAACGGTAAAGGAAGAGGTCTGCTAGAAGGGCTGGGTCCTTAGTTTCGGCCCAGAGGGCGTAACGTCCGTCTACGAAATGGCAGACTCGGAAACATATAATTAGGCACGTGCTTTTATTCAATTACCCTATTAATTCTACTAAAAAAAGTAAGAGTAGAGATGATCCTTAGTGATGTGTCGTTGTAACGATGACAGATGCCGGAGACTGAGATGTATCGAAAAGAACCCTTTTTTTTGAAAAAGAAAACTCGATTGTGAAAAATTTCTTTTTATAAGAAGGATGGTGTGAGTATTTCCTTACCTTTTTTTTTTTTTTTTTCTCTCTCTCTCTCCCTCTCTCTCTCTCTCTAGTGACTAATTTAGAGGTCATAAGGTAAGAAAATAAATATGGTACAATCACTAGAAACAGATCAAAAAAAAAAAGGAGGGAGTTCGAGATGGGCTAATACGAGAAATAACTCCAAGTTGTAATTCGGTATCTACCAAAAGTAATCCCTTACTTTGACGTAAGGAAAAGAATTAACACGGACAAAAACCACACATGAAGATTCATCTTTGGTTCTAACTTCAGACATGGATTTCTTCGAAGGTCTCTCCTCCCGAAGGTCTCCCCGGGGTTTCTTCACTACCACGACTTCCGTTGCCTTGGTAAATGTATACTACAGTGTCCTCCGTTCTACTACAAAGTACGGTGTCACCGATGACTCTTAGCCAAGAAGGTTCACTTCTAAAAATTACAACGGGACTTCCTCTTCAAGTAGGGGTTATTTCAGTAACGGTATAGTCTAATATAACCGGCGTTACCCAAAGACCTTCACAAGTTACAGAATAGACACAGACTACAATTGGGACTGGCTTTCTACCTCTAGAGATTTTCGGATTAAGTTTTCCGTTTCCGTTGAGGATTTTAGTCAGTAGAAATAGACGTTGTGGATCCTTGTAAACACTTACCCCAAAAACACCACGTATTCCATTCAGGTGTAGTAACAAAACGTTATAAAGAAAACGTTAGAGTCTTAAGTTTTCAGAATTGACGGTTTACTTATTTCAATTATTTATGTCCTTGAGTTTCGGGAAGACTGATCCCTATCAACCCACGTCAGAAAGTGAAGTCTTATATCCCGACTATTAAAGAATTGTAAGAAGAACGGTATTATTGTACGTTCAAAAATTCTTTCACTAAGTGGTCTTTAGTCTCATAAAATACTCGACATGACTAGGTAAGTGTCGGTGGGACACGTCTTAAATATAAATAGATAATTGTATAATAATTGTACAATTGTATCTCTCTCGTGAGGAATATTAACACACACACAAAAAAAAATTCAAGATGGATGGATAAAGTCACTGTCAAATTCAATTAAACACTTATTTATTAACAAGAAAGTTCGAACCTAAAGTTGAAGTTGTTTGTTCTACTCTTTAGTCATCTGACGAAACGGGATCTTAAACGAGAATAGTTGTTAATCGATTCTAAGACTAGTAGACTTGACATTTCACAAGAGTGTAGAAGTGTAAGAAAGTAGTTTTTTAGTGACTCGGTTTTTGAAATCGTAATTAATTCACTCTTTATACCTATAACTTTTTTACACTCTTTGGTTCAGTAAAGTAAAAAGTTAAATAATATACCTGTTATTTTCCATCTTAAATCCACTTAAGAATCTTAGTCTCATCCATAAAATCAGGGTTGTGAAGTGTCTTTATGATTTGAATCGACTGGATTGAAAATACACTTCATACAAAATATAGGATAATATATACAGAAGATCTCACAGAGAAATGAATAGGGTCAAAAAAAAAAAAACACGTGAGATAATATCTTTGACACGTATGTACTCGTAATCGTCTTAACTACTCATTTCATTCACTGTTACTTTAATCTTGTTACCTTGTTCTACTAGATCTCAGTTCTAAACCCGTCTAATCCCTTCTTACTTATCTATGTCTTCTATCTCCTTTCTTAACGTATAACTTCATTGTTAGTTGACTTCCTCCTAAACATCGTTAGAAAAATCTGATTCGCATTCTGTCCTTATCGGAAAGAAGAGACAAGAAGTAGCACTTCAGTGAGTCAGTACAGGCTGAAAAACACTGGGGGTACGTGACATCGGATAGTCCGAGGAGACAGGTACCCTAAAAGGTCCGTTCTCACGACCTCACCTAACGATAATGGAAGAGGTCCCCTAGAAGGACTGGGTCCTTAGCTTTGGCCCAGAAGGCGTAACGTCCGTCTGCGAAATGGTAGACTCGGTGGTCCCTTCGGTCCCTTTAGTTTTTTTCGGAGACTACAAAGAGTCTGGTATGGTGTAGATTCTAGGAATTCTTTAGAGTCGATAAGAATCTGCCTTCGTCCTTTTTAATCCCTCCATTAGGGAAAAAGATCTTACTGGGTCGTGTGTTTGTGGATTTCCTTCTTTTCTATCTCTTAAATTTACCCTCTTATTTGACTTGTTCTATAGAATGTGATAAACTATGGACATTATGAATCTGGAGGTCGAGCATAAGTGATAAGACTCTCTTTTCAAAGGTGATTGTGAGAGGTAAAAAGTTTCAACACCATTAAGGACTAGGTCAGGAGTTTTCTACTTACGATTAAAAGAAAACGTCTTTACCCATATATTAGTTAAGTATATAATACTTTATGCTCTACTATGTCCTCACTACCTTCAGTACCAAATACCTGTCGCTGATTGGTCATAGTCGACACTTCTCCCACTGTCTGAGTGTGAGCACACGAAACTTAACCGTCTTTCGTCCCGATTCTCCGTCGACTCTAGACATTAAGTATCAATGTAGTTCCACTCTTGAAGACCACCCAGTAGTAACAAGGTTTCATCTTCAGAAATTCTTTTGATATGACGACGATAATGTGTCTCTCAGGTAGTCCACTTTATTGATTAGGAACAGTAAATCACACACACTTCAGGGAAAAGTAGTAAGAAAAAAAAAAATTCCTATAAAATTTTACATCCAATTTCACATGTCGTTTCCCTAAGTGAATGTGTGTGTGTGTGTGTGTAAATATATAACATAAGTGTGTATGTGCACATATATATAAGTAAAGTCTAAGAAAAGGTAACATCCAATAATATTCTTTAGTTCATATTAAGAGACTCGATATGTCATCCAGGAACAACAAATGGATAAAATACATAATATTACACATATACAATTAGGATTTGAGGATTAAATAAAGGGGAGGGGGGTGGTGATAGGGGAAACCATTGGTATTTAAAAAAAGACACAGACAGTCAGAAAAGGACAAACCATTCAAGTAAATATAGAAAGAAAGAAAGAAAAAAAAAAAAAGAAAAAATCTTAGGTGTACATTCATTATAGTATACTATAAGCAGGAAACAGACTGAATGAAGTGAGTCATACTTTTAGTGATCCAAGTAGGTACAATGACGTTTACCGTAATAAAATAAGAAAAATACCGATTCATCGTAAGGTAACAATGGGGGCTAGAAGATATAAGTAAGTAGACAGTTACCCGCATATCCAATGCAAGTACAGAACCATGACATTTATCACGACGATACTTGTAACCCGACGTACATAGAGAAGTTTAATCAAAAGAGGTCTATAAACGGGTCCTCTCACTAACATCCTACTATACCATTGAGATAAAAATCAAAAAATTCCTTGGAGGTATGACAAGAGGTCTCACCTACGTGGTTAAATACAAGTGTGGTTGTCACATTCTCCCAAAGTGAAAGAGGTGTAGCAGAGGTCGTAAACAAGGAAATTCTGAAAAATCACTAACGGTAAGACTGACCACACTCCACTGTCAGTAACATAAAAACTAAAAGTAAAGAGGTTACTATTCGTTATAACTCGTAGAAAAGTACTCAGACATAAGGTAGATATACAGACGAAATCTCTTTACGAATAAATCAGGAGACGGGTGCAGAACTAACCCAAACTCAAAACTATAATTCGACATACTCGACAAACATATAAAACATTTAATTAGGGACAAAAATCGTAGGTAACGTTTGTGAAAGAGGGTTAGACACCCAACAGAATAACAAAATAAATACCAAAGGAAACGATACGTTTTAGAAAATTCAAATTAATCCAGGTTAAACCAATAAAAACAAAAATAAAGGTAATGAGATCCCCCGACTAGGTTTTTTATAACGAAGTTGAATGAAGTTTCTAACAAGACGGATATAAAGACTATCCTCAAAATCACATAGGTCTGAATGTAAATTCAGGAATTAGGTAGGACTCAAATTAAAAATTACCACAATCTCTTACAAGACCAAACTAAGAAAATCTGTATTGATAGTTCAAAAGGGTAGTGGTGAATGACTCCTCTGACAGAAAAGAGGTAACATATAAAAACGGAGCAAACAGTAGGTGATTAACCGGTATTTAAACATCCGAAGAAAGACCCGAGAGATCGGACACGGCAACTAGATATGTAGAAAAAAACACACACACACCGTCATGGTATGATAAGACTACTGATATCGAAACATTATAACAGACATCAGTCCCTCGTACTAAACAGGTCGAGGTAAAAATAAAGAATTCTAGTAAAACCGATAAACACCAGACAACATCAAAATACGTTTAATGTTTGAAAACCTCAAGACATTTTTTACGATGACCATTAAACTATCCCTAACGTAATTTAGACGTGTAACGGAATCCATCATATCAGTAAACTTGTTATAACTAAGAAGATTAGGTCCTTGTACCATATAGAAAGATAGACAAACACAGTAGAAGTCAAAGAAAGTAATTGTAGATAATCAAAAGTAAATTCCTATAAAAATTAGTATAATTTCTCTCTTTGAAGTCTTTCAGATAGTTTTCGATATAGATTCGACTTATAATATTTCAACAAACTTAAAATTCTAGTCCACCTAATTAATAATTTAAAACTGAAAAATTCCGTTTAAATAAAGCTTATGACCAAGATACTGAACGATAAACTGATGATTGAATTTATGATTTTTGAAGACTAAGTTGTAGATATTTTACTCCTTATAGAAAATAGAGTCTCCTATCAATGAACGGGTAAAGTCTAGATAATTATTTATTTGTTCCTACGGAGACTCGGAAAGTCTTGTGTTTCAATGGACGGAAACCACTCTATGTGTACAACCAGTTGTTGTCTCCACTAACTAGGATACCCTGTTTAAGGTACTAAAAACAGTTTGAGTTGTAAGTACACCTTACCTAAGAAACTTATGATTGTTTCCGATGATTACCGTATGAAACGAAATAATATGAAGTGACAGAAGACACAGTATCTATAAACGAAAAAGAAACCAAACAACATGTCTATTTCCTAAACATCGTTAGGACACATCTCGTTCAGAGGACCTCAGCAAAAAGGTTTTGTAAAAAGTGCAACTCACAGACACAGTATAAACCGTTAAGAGGATTATAAAGTTCGAAAAAGAACTTAAGAACATAAACAGTAAAACTAGACCCCAATCACTAGAAACTACAATGATAACTTTAGTAAAACCTCACGGTACTTAACGTGTGAACATATTCTGCCCCTTAAGAAACTATTTACAATAGGTACAAGACTGACGAGGTGACTACCTGTAAAGGGGGTAGACAGAGGGAGAGGAACCAGAGGGTTAAGGGACTCCGTTTTGTTACAACTTTAATCCGGTAAATTATTGAGATATCTTCGACGATTCACAAGTTCACTTTCCTTCACAATATGTAGAGAGTGTAATTTATTTTTTTATTCTTTACTAATTCGAGTCACTCTTTCCTTTTTTCGACAGTTTTCAATCCGAAGAACATTGTTTATCTGTTCAACACTTACGTTTTTAAAAAATTTATTTAATTTTTACAATACGGTCACTTGGATACTTACTATTCTGTTGTTTTGTTGGAATAACAACTGTACCTTTTAAAGACACCAGACCTACCTTTAGTAAGAATCCCATTTCGGGATTGTGAATTTACGGTACTTCGGACTCTCTGTACTCTTTAGACGTCTTCCTTTCAAACCTTGATCGTCTTTAACTAAGTAATCCAAATTCCTTTCTTCGGTAGAGATTGTGTTTACATGTTCTACTTCGTCGTTCCCGACGACTATACCTTCGACGTCGTTCAATAGGTCTTCTGGATCGTCTCTACTAATTATTACTAACGATGTGAGGTGTTGTCTAAAAGTTTCTTCTACTTCGTCAGAATATACATTCTTCCATAGTAGCTCCTAAAGGTGTCTACCTCTTCTCTTCAATCACGGACCGAATTTTCGAAGTTTCCTGTCTGACTGACATGACAATACCCGATTACGTCGACCACTGATTCAACTTCGGTTACGAGTGACTGGTAAGACTTTTAGAATCCCAGGAATTCTTACGATTTAGAAAAGACGAAAACGAGAATATTTACCGTGTTATTTCGGACCTACTATCGTGTAGACAAATGTTGTACAAAATGACTTATAAAATTCAGGTGATGACTCTGGATGACAAATCTTTTTCTTTTTTTTTTCTAAGAAAAAATTTTATAACGACGAGTAACTGTTATGTGGACTAGTGGGTTCTACAGGATACCTCTATGTACTTTTTTAATTACAATAGTACGATTGTATTGTAGGTAAGACGTCGGGTACCTAGTACTAAATTCTTTATGTAAAGTGGTCCGATATTGACGTCGTCTATACTCAGAAGACTACCCAGATCCGTTTCAGTTTATTTTTGTAAAACCTTTCCTAAGTCGTAAGATCTACAGTAGTTCTTGTAAGTATAAAGTACCCTTCTCTAGTTTTATGGTTCTACTTATTCGTAAACTTCCTTTAATTAAGGTAGGGAGTACCTACTAAAACTTTCCAAGTACTGAAGTCACTTCCTTCATTACCGGCTACACCATCTTTTACTTGATCTCAATCTTCACCTCGTACTTCTACAATGACTTAATAACCTGAAACTACTATTGAAATTATCTACACCACAACGAAGAACAACAAGAACAAGTCAGTGATTCAGTACGGGTTAAGCAACACTGGGTTACCTGACGTCGTGTGGTCCGGAGGAGGAAGAGGGTCTCAAAGGAGTTTAAGTACAGGTAACTGAAACACTACGATAGATTGGTAGAGACCCACTCGTTTCTTCTATCGAAGAACTTTACAGTAGATGAGGACTCCTACTACGACACTTATAACAACTTTGTTGTTTCCTAAATCTTATAATATGTTTGAATCAACTATTTTGTCACCGTCCGAAACTCTTCAAACCGAGATTAAAACCTTTTTTCAATATGATACCAATAACAACCACTCTTTTCTTTTAAAGAAGATGAAAAGATTCAAGAAATCTGACCAGATTCTTAATTTTACTCTATCTAATTGTTCTCTTTACGTTTGTTTTTAAATTATTGTACACATGTACCTCTCCTGTGTACAGGACGAACGAACGAGGGACCTTCTTTTCAATACTGTTTGGATCTGTCGTATAATTTTTTGTCTCTACAATGAAACGGTCGTTTCCAGACATATCAGTTTCGATACTAAACAGGTCAATAGTACATACCTACACTCTCAACCTGGTATTTCTTTCAACTCACGGTTTCTTAACTACAGAAACTAGACACCAAACCTCTTGTGAGAACTCTCATGGAACCTGTCGTTCTCTAATTTGGTCTATTAGGATTTGATTTAGTCAGGACTTAACCTTCCTGACTACGACTTCGACTTCGAGGTTATGAAACCGGTGGACTACACTTGTTGACTAGGACTAAGACCCTTTCTACCCTCCGTCCTCCTCTTCCCCTACTGTCTCCTACTATACTAACCTACCGTAGTGGCTGAGCTACCTGTACTCAAACTCGGTAGAGGTCCTCTACCACTACCTGTCCCTTCGGACCGCAACGTCAGGAACACAAGTGTCTGTCAGTCTGTGCTGGCTCGTTGACTTGACTGACTAAGTACTCTCTGGGTCTTTTTTACTTATCGAATGGGTTTACCGACTTTGGGAGTTAAATTTATGGTAGAAGTCTATCTATGGTATGATCAATTACTATTTTCTCTTGCAGTCCCCATCAATAAACTCTGGAGGTGACCCCTCTTTCTGTTAAGTGTACCTCTACCTTTTTGTTTACAATATCATTTGTTTACAAACGACCTGTAGGTCTCTTCTACCCTGTCTCTCACTTGAGATACCTGGGACGTTTCAAAGGAGATGGTGTGAATCGGGTATAAGAAACGTCTATGGAGAATACTCTGGAAATAAGACCCTTGTCGGAGAAATTGATTTAAGAAATCCATCGATTCAAGTCAACTCAAGTTAGTGAGTCAGTACAGACTGAGAAACTCTGGGGTACCTGACTTCGTGAGGTCCGGAGGGACAGGTATCGGTCGAGGGACTCAAATGTGTTTGAGTGCAGGTAACTCAGCCACTACGGTAGGTTAGTAGAGTAGGAGACAGTAAGGGAAGAGGAGGACGGAAGTTAGACAGGGTCGTAGTCCCAGAAAAGTTTACTCAGTCAAGAAGTGTAGTCCACCGGTTTCATAACCTCGAAGTCGAAGTCGTAGTCAGGAAGGGTAAGCCCTGACTAAAGGAAATCCTACCTGACCAACCTAGAGGAACGTCAGGTTCCCTGAAAGTTCTCAGAAGAGGTTGTGGTGTCAAGTTTTCGTATTTTAGAAGACACGAGTCGAAAGAAATATCAGGTTGAAAGTGTAGGTATGTACTGATGACCTTTTTGGTATAGAAACTGATTTGCTTGAAAACAACCGTTTCATTACAGAGACGAAAAATTATACGACAGATCCAACAAGTATTGAAAGGAAGGGTCCTCGTTCGTAGAAAATCCATGATTTCCCCGACACTTTTCTTTCTAAAGGTCTCCGAAAACAAAGAATTTTTATTAGTTATATTCAATTAGGAGTACGGACTTTCTGTAGAAAACCCCCACTATTTAAAGGAGATGTGATACTTTGTCGTAACATATGATGTCTGTCTAAAAGGTACTTTCCTTTACAGTTAGTAACGTTGTTTTAGGTAGTAACAGAATAAATTCTTTAACGGTGGTGATTGGGTTCGAAGTCGTTTGTAGTCGAAGTAGTAAACCGTCGGTAGTTATAGGTCCGTTCTAGGAGGAGGTCTTTTTTTTTTTTCTTTTTTTTTTCTTTCTAATACTGGGTGACTTTTAAGTCTACTACCAAGTACAAAAAATCATTATTTCATAAAAAACTAAGTCAATACATGTAACTACGAGAACGTGTCAATTATCTGACGTCATATCATAATATATTTGTATTGAAAATATACATGACCCTTTCGTTTTTTTTTTTTTCACAGTAAAATAACATTATAAGAGGAACAGTGTCACCAGACCTTGACTTGGGTATGATAGAGACTCCACACGGACATGACCTTACGTTTGTCTAGTCTATGTTTCCCACCGTATAGGTTCGTGAGTCTTTACGTGTACGAGAAATCAGAACGGTCAAGAGTCGGAGAGTCACTCTGTAGGGTTAGGAAGGAAGTGTCGTACCGTGGTCCTTATGGAAAACGGGGAAGGAAGGTGGAAAGGAAGGTCATTCTTGAAAGGGAAGTTGAGAACCGGAACTCATATTAACTAAGAAGAGAGACCAAGAGGTTTTGAGGACGGACAGATGTACGTGAATACGACCCATACTCACGGATAGAGTAAACTCCCAAGGTTGTTTCTTAACCCTCACCACCGAGTTTTCTATCCGTAAGTGATTTATTCGATCCACTCTGAGTCTCTTCTCGGAGAATCCACCCTTCTCCTTTTCCCTACACTGTCACACTTATTTCCCTCTTTATATATTAGTCCAAGTAGAGTAACAAATAGAAAAAGAAGAAGTTCCAGTGGTTCCAGTTCGTTTCTTGTTGGTGTGTTAAGACTAAGTATATACCTTTGGAGGAGTCTCGACAAGAAGATTTTTGGACCTACAGTAATTATAACTACAAATACCTTGATTCTATCTTAATTTCGTTTTTACACACACACATATGTGTGTGTGTGTGTGTGTGTGTATATCACATGAAATAATCGGTAATGAAGAATCCTTACTTTTCGAAATGTAAAAAAATATGAAAAGACATTATAAAGTTACAGGGAAAAACGTAGATATTGAAAATATTGAACCTTTTTTTATTATTTATAATACAAAAAGAAAGGACTTTAATACATAGCGATCCTCAGATTAAGTAACCAAAGAACGAATTTTCCTTTATCAGTAGACACCGGACTTTTAGTCTATCTCTGTGGATTCGGAGTTCGTTATAAACTTAAATATGAAACCCACACTAGAAATGTCCTATATTGAGACCAGTTCTTACTTGTCCAACTCGTTCGACACGAGTTTCTTGGGTCCTCCTTTCGTCTGGTTGACTTTAAGGTTGACAGGAAGGAAGTAACGGTTGGGGGTAGGGTCCCACCTCGACGAAATCAGATTTTGTTACAATAGAAAAGTCTTAACTAGAGGCCCTCCCCGGTACTAACCCATTAAACGAATGTTTTATTTCGTCGAAAACCGATAAACGGGCTTCGATGATCATGTAAAACTTTAATTGAGACCAGGGAGAGTACACTTTATTGACCAAGGTGAATAAATAGGTTCATGGTTGTCGAGTCACCAAGAGGTCAATATGAAGTACCAGGCGTGCACATACCCAGGATACTCTTTCAACGATGTCCGTTTCTGGACCTAATCCGTTTGTGACTTCTTATTACCATGGGGTGAGGTCATGAGAACGGACCTTTTAGGGTACCTGTCTCCTTGGACCATCCGACGTCAGGTACCCCAGCGATTCTCAGGCTGTGCTGACTCGCTGAAGTGAAACTGAAAAGTGAAAGTACGTAACCTCTTCCGTTACCGTTGGGTGAGGTCACAAGAACGGACCTCTTAGGGTCCCTACTCCCCTCGGACCACCCGACGGTAGATACCCCAGCGTGTCTCAGCCTGTGCTGACTTCGTTGAATCGTCATTGAATCGTCGTCTTCTTCTTATTAATTAAATGAAATGTCATGTCACTGAAGGGACCACCGAGTCTCCCATTTCGTAGACGGATGTTACACCCTCTGGGCCCAAGTCAGAGACCCAACCCTTCTAGAGGACCTCTTCCTTTACCGTTGGGTGAGGTCATAAGAACGGACCTTTCAGGGTATCTACCTCCTCGGATCATCCGATATCAGGTACCCCAGCGTTTCTCGGTCTGTGCTGACTCGCTGAAGTGAAAATGTCACCGTCTTTCATTGATTGTGACTAAATTGTCACACAAGAAACCGTCTTTCATTGATTGTGACTAAATTGTCACACAAGAAAATGTAAATAAAAAAACTTCATGTCAACTAAATATTACAATTAAAGACGACATGTCGTGTGACTAAGTCAATATGTATAATTACATAAGAAAAAACATAATAAATTATTTGGTGATACCAAATAATGTCCTATAACTCATATCAAAAGAATCTCACATAAACAACTAGGGCGTAAACCATGAACTATAAAACGTTAATAAAACACAGTGAATTAGAATATGGTCGAGATCTCCCAACTATCCTAAGAAAAAAAAAAAAAATTGAGAGGATTATTTTTATTCTCTGTCTTACCGTTCTAGTACAAAAATTACTAATCTTGTCAAGGTAGTATTTTTCTTAAAGGGGGTACGGTGAAAAAACGGTTACGAAAGAGATTAGGTTCGAGGACCTTTGGTGATTATATCGAAAAATAAAAATCAAAATCAATAAAATATTATACTCCCTTTAACGAAAATTACGACACGACCTAAGACACATGTTGAGCTCAGTCATTATTAATATGTATAGGGGAAGGGAGCGGGGTTGACAGATCCAGTAGTTTCTCGTGGTAGACCCGAGGAACATAATGTCGTCGAAGGGTGTCGATAGATAAAATGTGAATTATGACATATATAAGCTACGATGAAAGAGTTAAGTAAGGTGAGAGAGGAAGGAGACAACACAGGTATTCAAGTAAGAGACGAAGGCGCAGAGGTAAGGAAGGGACTTTCATCCGAGTAGTCATGATGAAAGGATCTAAGGTTTTTGTTTTTTTTTATGTATAATTACGTATACATCCCTTAGATCTTTTCGAATTTCACTTTCAACAAGTCAACGTAGGTTGAGAAACACTGGGGTACCTGATATGTCAGGTACCGTAAGAGGTAGGGTCTTATGACCTCACCCATCGGAAAGGGAAGAGGTCCCCTAGAAGGGTTGGGTCTCTAGCTAGGGTCCAGAGTGTGTAACGTCCGTCTAAGAAATAGTCGACTCGGTGGTCCTTTCGGGTTCTAATGACCTCACCCATCGGATGAGGAAGGGGTCACCTAGAAGGACTGGGTCCTTAACCTGGTCCCAGAGGACGTAACGGACACCTAAGAAATGGTTGACTTAATAGTCCCTTCCGGGAGAATTGAAATTGAAAGAGAAAAAGGTTTCAAAGGATTCTACCTTAAATTTTACCCATATCGTAAAACTCAGACCGACAAAAATGAAACATATCACACAAAATTCTAAGTAGGTACATCAACACACATAACAAAAAAAGGAAAAATAACGACACATCTTAAATTACACACCTGAGTGACTTCAAATAGGTAAGGGGTTCACTCCTTACTAACCTAACAACTGTGAAAGTGTTTCAATGTTTATTTTGTCTCCGCTTATGAGTGTACGTCTAAAAACACACTTAGATATAATAGTAAGTTTCTGATTTTGAAAACCCCACTGTAACAACCAAATATACCATTTTCATAAAGTTCATACGTTCTTTAACGGTTTGACAAAAGAGTCCACTGATATCTAAAAATTAAGGGACCTCGTTAGACACTCTCAAAGTCAACGAGACATAGGTAGAGTTTTAAATCGTAACATCCACTTACAATTAATTTTTGTTTGTTTGTTTGTTTGTTTGTTTTGACAGGTTGAGAAAACTTTTCGTCACATGGTAAATTACAAAGACGATGGTAATATGCCGTCAGAATTGAGGGGGAATAGGAATAGCCAACGACCATACCAGTCAGAAAATTTTAAAATCAGTAAGATTAAAGACGTATCACCACAGAATGACATCAAAATTAAACGTAAAGGGATTTCTATTTAATCAACCTCGTAGAAAAATACACAAATAATCGGTGGGCACATAGAAAAAAAAAAAAAAAAAAAACGAGTAGAATTTTTAAATTGACAAACAAGAGTGTTATGACTCAAAACCCTTAGAAAATATTTAACATCAAAATCTTAGGAATCATCGATACACCGATCGTTTATAATTGTAGAGTTAGATGCCGAACAGAAAGTACGAAAATTCCATAAAAAACTTTTCTGCACAAATGAAACTACTTCAAATTTAACAGTTTTAAAAAGAATACTTCTAGAAAATTATAAACCCCCCTTTAGTTTTCTGTTTACACTGTGTCCTTTTAATATATTTTAAGTTCAAAGTCACTGATGGTACGTCAAAATAATGTGTTTGGACGAGTAAGTAGATACCTGACAGATACCGACGAAAACATCGGTTACGTTTCGTTCGTAGACATTATCTCTGATATCCCGAGTATATCTAATTTTGTAACCCAACCGGCACTTCAAACAAGTCCAAAAAGACATAATGGGATGTCTTTTAGAGGTTTATTGACAAACCGGTTGGGTTATACATGATAACCTACAAAATGACTTTTTTTCAAAGGTTAGGAAGAAAAACTTGGAGTCAATAGAACATCTTGTCAATTTGTACTCTTTTATTAAAATCTAATCGAAGTAAAAAGTATAATAGTCACTCTGACTGTTAATAAAGTACGAGATTTGGAAACTATAAAAAGAACACTTAAACCAAGAAATATCACATACAATTGAACATATCGATGTTTATCATGTATAAAGGGTAATTAACAAAAAAGTAAGTTATCTATAACTTGTAGATATTATAAGGACTTATAAATGTATCTCGTCTTGGAATAGTAGTGGGGTTTGATTTGGACCGATATCCGAAGTTATTTACTCTTTATGTGAAAATAACACTATTGTACAACTTTAAAACCTTACCAAGTAGGTCCTTAATAGGATAGGACTGAGTAGACCTCAATCCTTCCTCGGACTCACGACGACGAGAGGTCATTGAGTGATAGACCAACTTCTCCAACATGTAAAGTCTATAAGAAGTAAATTTACGACGAATCTGGTCAACTAGACTTAACTAGGAAAAGTGAAGTTAAAAAACTGGAATTATTGAACCTACCTCTGTTTTATGTATACCAGACTCCACTTCGACTAGTCAATAGGGAGGAGACGAAAGTCACTGAGACAGGAGAATTTCACGTAAAAAGAAAAGAAGCGTATTTTAATAGAAGAAGGAAAGGAGGGTTACCCGAAGGGACCACCGAGTTTACCATTTCTTAAGTGGACGTTACACCCTCTGGACCCAAACTAGGGGTCCAACCCTTCTAGGGGACCTCTTCCCTTGCCGATGGGTGAGGTCATAAGAACGGACCTCTTAAGGTACCTGTCTCCTCGGACCGTCCGATGTCAGGTACCCCGTCGTCTCAACCTGTGCTGACTCGTTGAAAGTGAAAGTGAAAGAAAGTGAAGGAGAGTCATGTGATAAGTGAGAACCTATTAAGAGGACTTCAATGATAGATCGACCTCTATATGTGAGGATGAATGGTTCCCGTGTATATGGTCATAGAGTTCAGAGGTGGGATGAGAATTTTTCCCTCTATCGTCGATCCTGTTTGTCACGACTCTGTACCCTACTTCTCGTCCATCACCGTCGTCCTACATGACTATACTCCCTCTCTACTTACCAGTCCTCATTCCCGAATGGGACTGAGTCAAAGGGACCTGATACACATTCCTACCGACTTCACGGAGACTGTTTACACAAGAATTCCATATGGACCTGATACAGATAAAATTCTATGTAGAAAGTCTTATTAAATTCGCTGAAACCCGTTAACAAACGTAATCTGAATGTCACAATGGTCACTTGCGAAACACCTGGACACACCCATAGTGTCCCACACAGATACGGAATACTTCGGGTACAGGAGAATTAACACACAGATCCCATACATAGAAGATTTTACCTCCCAGGATTCCACTACGACACACGAACCGGACTTGACACCATGTATGTAAGAGAGTCAATTTACCGGTCAAAAAAAAAAAAAAAATTAACTTCATATCAACTTAATATCGCGTCCACCGACGTCGGTCGTGTGATTCGTGTCCACCGACACCGGTCACGTGATTCGTACCGACTCTCCTCGATGGGGTACAGGCTCCAGTCCCCGTCGCCGGATCTCACGGTCCGACTTTACCGCGTCATTGCCGACTCTCCTCGATGGGACACAAGCTCCAGTCCCCGCCGCTGACCTTCCTCGGTGTGGCACAGGCTCCGGTCCCCGTCGTGGGTTCCGGTCCCCGCCACCGGCCCTCCTCGTTGGGGTGTGGGCTCCGGTCCCCACCGCCGACCCTCCTCGTTGGGGTGCAGGTACCTCGCCACCGACGAGGTTCCTCGTCCTCCTGGATCTCCTCGGTAGGGTGCAACTTCCAGTCCTTCCCACCGTCACTCCTCTATGGGGAGTAGGTTCCATTCCTCGCCGCCGACACGAAACGACCTCGTCGGTACTTCTCTATGGGGTACGGGTTCCATTCTCTTTGGGTTCATTCTACCATCCATAACGTTCTCCCGTAGTCTCCTGTCTGTGTGACTTTGGTATGCGTGTCTTTTGATCAGTTAGATTAGTGTGATCCTGGTGTCGGAACAGCTTGAGTTACTTTGATTCGGTACGGGCACCCCGTTGGGTTCTGCCCACCCAGTTGGGTTCTGCCCACCCAGTACCACCTCTCGAGACTATCTTACACCAGGTGACCTCTTCCCTTACCGTTTGGTAAAGTCATAAGAATGGAGTTCTTAGGGTACTTGTCATACTTTTCCGTTTTACTATCCTATGACTTTCTCCTTGAGGGGTCCAGTCATCCACGGGTTATACGATGACCTCTAGTCACCTCTCTATTGAGATCCTTCTTACTTCCCTACCTCGGTTTCGTTTTTGTTATAGGTCGACACCTACACTGACCACTATCTTCGTTCCAGACTACGACACTTCTCGTTATAACGTATCCTTGGAGCTTACAGTCCGGGTACTTAGTTTCGTTTAACCTTCACCAGTTTGTTCTCTACCGTTCTCACTTGTACCTGTAAGATCTTTAGTCGCTTGATTTTACCTGACGTTACCCACTTAAATTGAGTCTACTGGTAATATAGATGATGACTCCCGTCCTTAGGGAATCTTCTTTACCTCATCGGTAGTACCAATTGTTTTCTCAGGTTTTACGTCCTGAACCTACGTTAGAGTTTTAACTGTCTTACTAGAGACAAGCAGAGGTTCCGTTTGGTAAGTTATAGTGCCATTAGGTTCAGATACGGGGTTGGTCATTACGACTTCTTCGACTTCGACTTGCCAAGATACTTCTGGATGTTCTGGAAAATCTTGATTGTGGGTTTTTTCTACAGGAAAAGTAATATCCCCTGACCTTACGTTTTCATCCTTCATTGCTTTGTGGACCTCATTGTCCACAAACCGGAACCTTACGTCTTACTTCGTCCCGTTTCTGATTATCTCAAAACGGTTCTTTTACATGACCAGTATCGTTTGTGGGAGAAGGTTGTTGTGTTCTCTTCTGAGATGTGTACCTATAGTNTTACGTTTTCATCCTTCAGTGCTTTGTGGACCTCATTGTCCACAAACCGGAACCTTACGTCTTACTTCGTCCCGTTTCTGATTATCTCAAAACGGTTCTTTTACATGACCAGTATCGTTTGTGGGAGAAGGTTGTTGTGTTCTCTTCTGAGATGTGTACCTATAGTGGTCTACCAGTTGTGACTTTAGTCTAAATGATAGAAGAAACGTCGGTTTCTACCCCTTGGAGATATGTCAGTTGTTTTAGTTCTGGTCCTCGACTGACACCGAGTCTAGTAGTTGAGGAATAACGGTTTAAGTCTGTTTTTAACTTCTTTCATCCCTTTTGGGGATCTGGTAAGCCCATACTGGATTTAGTTTAGGGAATACTAATATGTCACCTTCACTCTTTGTCTAAATTCCCGGATCTAGACTGTCTATCTCACGGACTACTTGATACCTGACTCCAAACACTGTAACATGTCCTCTGTTCCTAGTTCTGGTAGGGGTACCTTTTCTTTACGTTTTTTCGTTTTACCGACAGACCCCTCCGGAATGTTTATCGACACTTTTCTTCTCTTCACTTTTCGTTTCCTCTTTTCCTTTCTATATTCGAAGACTTACGTCTTAAGGTTTCTTATCGTTCTTCTCTATTCTTTCGGAAGAAGTCGTTAGTTACGTTTCTTTATCTCCTTTTCTTGTCTTACCCTTTCTGGTCTCTAGAGAAGTTCTTTTAATCTCTATGGTTCCCTTGTAAAGTACGTTTCTGTCCGAGCTATTTCCTGTCTTTAACATACCTGGATTGTCTTAGTCTTCTATAATTCTTCTCCACCGTTCTTATGTGTCTTCTTGACATGTTTTTTCTAGAAGTACTGAGTCTATTAGTGCTACCACACTAGTGAGTAGATCTCGATCTATATGAACTTACACTTCAGTTCCCCCGGAATCCTTCTGAGTGATACTTGTTTCGATCACCTCCACTACCGTAAGGTCACCTCGATAAAGTTTAGGACTTTCTACTACGACACTTTCACGACGTGAGTTATACGGTCGTTTAAACCTTTGGAGTCGTCACCGGTGTCCTGACCTTTTCCAATCCGAAGTAAGGTTAGGGTTTCTTTCCGTTACGGTTTCTTACGAGTTTGATGGTGTGTTAACGTGAGTAGAGTGTACGATCATTTCATTACGAGTTTTAAGAGGTTCGGTCCGAAGTCGTTATGTACTTGGTACTTGAACGACTACAAGTTCGACCAAAATCTTTTCCGTCTACTTGGTCTCTAGTTTAACGGTTGTAGTCGACCTAGTACCCTTTTCGTTCTCTCAAGGTCTTTTTGTAGATAAAGACGAAATAACTGTTACGGTTTCGGAAACTGACACACCTAGTGTTATTTGACACCTTTTAAGACTTTCTCTACCCGTATGGTTTGGTAGACTGGACGGAGAACTCTTTAGACATACGACCAGTCCTTCGTTGTCAATCTTGACCTGTACCTGGTTGTCTAACCAAGGTTTATCCTTTTCCTCAGGCAGTTCCGACATATGACAGTGGGACGAATAAATTGATATACATCTCATGTAGTTATCTTTACGACCGGACCTTCTTCCTGTTCGACCTTAGTTCTGACGGTCCTCTTTATAGTTATTGGAGTCTATACGTCTACTGTGGTGGGAATACTGTCTTTCACTTCTCCTTGATTTTTCGGAGAACTACTTGTACTTTCTCCTCTCACTTTTTCAACCGAATTTCGAGTTGTAAGTCTTTTGTTTCTAGTACCGTAGACCAGGGTAGTGAAGTACCCTTTATCTACTCCTTTCTCACCTTTGTGACAGTCTGAAATAAAACCCCCCGAAGTTTTAGTGACGTCTACCACTAACGTCGGTACTCTAATTTTCTACGAATGAGGAACCCTCCTTTCAATACTGGTTGGCTCTATCGTATAAGTTTTCGTCTCTGTAACGAAACGGTTGTTTCCAGGTAGATCAGTTCCGATACCAAAAAGGTCACCAGTATATACCTACACTCTCAACCTGACACTTCTTTCGACTCACGGCTTCTTAACTACGAAAACTTGACACCACAGCCTCTTCTGAGAACTTTCAGGGAACCTGATGTTCCTCTAGGTTGGTCAGTTAGGATTTCCTCTAGTCAGGACCCACAAGTAACCTTCATGACTACGACTTCGACTTTGAGGTTATGAAACCGGTGGAGTACACTTCACAACTGAGTGACCTTTTCTGGGACTACGACTCTCCCTAACGTCCGTACTCCTCTTCCCCTACTGTCTCCTACTTTACAGACTTACCGTAGTAACTGAGTTACCTGTACTCAAACCCATTTGAGACCATCACCACTAACTGTCCCTCGGGACCACACGACGTCAAGTACCCCAACGTTCCTCAACCTGTGCTGACTCGTTGACTTGACTTCACTGACTTCAAGACAATCGATTTATAGTCCCAGAAGGTGTGGTATAGGATAAGTTATCGTGGACAGGTCAAACGACTTTCGTTTGTGTTTCGTCATAGGGAAACCTCTCAACTGAAAGGAGGTACTTAAAGGGTGGAATTACTTTCATATTTGAGGTCTAAAGTCCACATCAAAGAAAGGTCAGAAACTGTCAAGTTTCTTATATTCCACTTCAAAAAGGGGAAGGAATGTGACCTAAAACAAGAGAAAAGGTACGTTGTTATAAAGATAGGAGGGACACAACAGTAAATCTAATATATTACATATTAAGGAGACAACACGAAAGACTTTTCTATTTTAGTTTTAGGTTGAAAACCATTAGATTAATTCCTTACGGTGTAGTTAGTCTGTAGTCTTCACGGTCATTGTCAGAGGTCTTTCTCTATATTCCCTTTTTTATGTCCGAACTTTGACCGTCTATGTATCAATCACACGACACGACACAAATACAATCATTTAAGTCCATCTCTTCTGTCAGGACGAAATGAATCTAGGATAACGGAGAATCCAGGTGGAAAGTCTAGGGTTCGAGGAAAGGGAATCTTCCGGTCGTACCGGGACACTCGGTCTTTAACTAGTCCGGTCATCAACCTTATCAATTCCCTTTATTTAGGACTCAACCTTCTGTTAGTGAGTTTCGTTCTTTACATCCTCTATCTACTCGTTCACACTATTTTGGTTATCTCAGATTTATTCTCAATCCTTACTCCCCTTCGTCTTATTCAGTGGGGGTTTATAAGGCGAAACTGAATACCTAAAAATCAACTTCTATTAATTCTGGGTCGTCTAAGTCCTTTTCGAAAAGTGGAGAGGGACTTGATGGATTTTATTAAATCTATACCCCTGGGATGGTCTTTCTCGATAATGATTTCTATGGAAAAATGTCGTCTTTCTAGATAGACATACCATCCTGTTTGTCGATAAATTGTTTGTAGACGAGAAAAGTAAAAGGACACTTAATATAAGGAGGGGAAACTACTAGGTCTGTGGATGGAGGAAGAGGAATCAAGTCCTATCACATATTCTGAGTGAACGGACTGGGACGACCTCAGTATAAAAAATACCGTGAGGGTATGTCAAATTTAATGTCTGTCAAGGACGGTGTAACATAACAGGATCCATGACTATATAGGACTCGGTATGAGGTAGAACAGAACAGAGAAATTTACATCAAGGTACCTTACGACTACAGAGGTCGTCTTGTTTGGAAAGATGACTCAGTCGTGGGTCGAAGGAGAGGTGAGTAGAGTGGACCAAGGAAGGAGATGAAACTAGACACACCAAGTTTTAGAGTTCGGTGAATTAAATAAAGTCGGTTCAACAATACTTCGATTTAGTCTTCATTACTTCACTACTCCCTTCGTCCTTTTATGTACTGGTCCCTATTTTTTGTCCATTAGTTTTACTTCTTGTGTAATGTACCCTTTCTTGTATCACTCAACCCGGTACTTGGTTAACCTACGAGCATATAGAACCGGGATTTCAGTAGAGTTTGAGCTATATAGTTTTGAAGAGGGTATGTATGGAGAATCTGATACCATTTAATTGAGAAGAATAAAAACAAATGGTGGATTACAAGGTGTGATCTTTGAACTTTATTAACGAAAAAAGAGAGAAAGTGGAAGTTAACAATCACTCACGGACACCTAGTTGGAGGGATTCGAGGTGAGGGGGGAGAAGTTGTTACAACAAAGACAGAAAGTTAAGAAATTTCAGAATCACATGTAAGACCTGAGAGTTCTAGGTTTGTGTTCTTCCTTTTAGATAACACTCGATCTAGGTAGTACGTTTTATACTAAGAAACCGGTCTTTCCTTGAACTCTTCCGTGTTTTAGATATGTAGACTTAGACACATCCGGTGTGTAGTTAGTACTTGGAAAATCAGGAATTTCTGTGATGTCATCTTTCTCGTACCAAAACATTAGTTTATTTATCTCTAATTAGGTCCGAGACCGTGACTGTCACACAAGAACTTGTTTAATATGTCAAAGACACTAAACATTAACGGACCGAACATTTTACCTCTATTGTTTTAATAGATATAGTCCCGTGACAAGACATCTAATTTAATCAATTAATTAAATATTTTTTTATTGGTGACTCGGGCACAAGACTCGGTCAGTGAAACGGTGTACGACCCTTATATTGTACTTTTCTTTATCTTTTTATAGAAATGGTAATACTTCACATGTAAGATCACCTATCTCTTTTTATTTACATTAACTTATTTTATTTATATTATCTTTCGTTCTCTCAAGGTCTTTTTGTAGATAAAGACGAAGTAACTGATACGGTTTCGGAAACTGACACACACACCTAGTGTTATTTGACACCTTTTAAGACTTTCTCTACCCTTATGGTCTGGTGGACTGGACGGAGAACTCTTTGGATATACGTCCAGTCCTTCGTTGTCAGTCTTGACCTGTACCTTGTTGTCTGACCAAGGTTTATCCTTTTCCTCATGTAGTTCCGACATATAACAGTGGGACGAATAAATTGAATATACGTCTCATGTGGTCCTCTTTGCGACCTGACCTTCTTCGTGTTCGACCTTAGTTCTGAAGGTCCTCTTTATAGTTATCGGAGTCTATACGTCTACTATGGTAGTAATACCGTCTTTCACTTCTCCTTGAGTTTTCGGAAAACTACTTTCACTTTCTCCTCTCACTTTTTCAACCGAATTTCGAGTTGTAAGTGTTTTGATCCTAGTACCGTAGACCAGAGTACTGAAGTACCCTTTATCTACCCCTTTGTCACCTTTGTCACAGTCTGAAATAAAAAAACTCGAGGTTTTAGTGACGTCTACCACTAACGTCGGTACTCTAATTTTCTACGAATGACGAATCTTCCTTGCAATACTGGTTGGATCTATCGTATAAGTTTTCGTCTCTATAACGAAACGGTTGTTTCCAGGCAGATCAATTCCGATACCAAAAAGGTAACCAGTACATGTCTACATTCTCAACCTGACACTTCTTTCGTCTCACGGTTTCTTAACTACGAAATCTTGACACCACAACCTCTTCTGAGAACTCTCAGGGAAGTTAGGTCGGTCAGGTAAGATTTCCTCTAGGCAGGACCCACAAGTAACCTTCCTGACTACGATTTCGACTTTGAGGTTATGAAACCGGTGGAGTACACTTCCCAACTGAGTAACCTTTTCTGAGACTACGACCCTCCCTAACCCCCGTCCTCCTCTTCCCCTGTTGTCTCCTACCCTACCGACCTACGGTAGTGGTTGAGTTACCTGTACTCAAACACACTTGAGGTCCTCAACCACTACCTATCCCTCCGGACCACACGACGCTAAGTACCCCAACGTTTCTCAACCTGTACTTACTTACTGACTTGACTTGACTTATCTTTCACTATCAATGTTTCGTTCATTTGGATGTTTTTCTAGAGAACCCGCCCTTTTTGAGGGTTGTTAATGTTTATAGAAATTTTATCCTTACAAGGACCTTCGAACTCCTTAACACTCCTCCGGTCACACCGACGTCAGTTTACTCCCACGTTAAGACCTTCTATTTATTCTAGTTACGTCACTATTAAAAGAACATACTGATATGACGGGTAAATGTCGTCCTAAACAAGATACACCAGTGAGGAACACGGTACGTCACGAAGTTGTCGTGAGTACAAATATCCTCTATTTCACACCTTTGATCGATCACAGACCTTCTACCATTTGACTTACTTAACGGTCCTCTGTCGTTCTCCATAAAGACCTTTTATTTAAAATTGAATTTCAGTCCTCATCTTATAATACCACCAATCCTTTCTTCAATCTATTTCTTAAGTCTTTTTTTTTACGTCACTGTTCGTCAATACACTTTTAAATCCTACTTTCAATATAGACTCGACCCGATCCCAACGTTACCAATGTGTACTTTCGGTTCGACCTTTGGAACGTGTTTTAACCTTTAAGTTAATTTAATATTCAACTTTAAGAAAAGAGAGGTTGAACTTCCAAAGAAGGTAACACAGAAAGAAGAGAGGGTAAGACGTTTGACGTGGAGTTTAAATAGAAGAAAATGGAAAAGAAAAAGGGTTTGATTATAGTAGTTAGGGCCTGTTAAGACCGTAGTCTTATACGTAGACACTGAATTGTTATTAGAGGGACAAAATTCACCTTATTTCTCTGGGTCACAACCTCGCCCTTTCCTCTCGTTTGGAGAAACTTTTGTAGGTCAAACTATATCGATTGAAGACATGTGTTGACCGTTACCGTGGTAATTCGAGCAGACGAATCGTGTCGTGTCCCTTTCAGGTACGTAACTACGGTAATGACTAGTAGCATTGATAACAAGAGACTTGGAGTGTCATCACCTGTTGTGTATAAAAGGGTGAAGAGACGAAATTATAGACGATGAAAGTAAGACATAAACTAGTAAAGTAGACTCTGTCTAGCAAGAGGTCCACCCGAAGAGACTACTACGTAGGATCTTATTCTAAGGAAATGAGACGAAATAAAGTCCTAAAGGAGAAAAATGAGAGTTCTAAAAGAGTCTATAATAAAATGAGATTTGAACCTCTACTCTACGAAACGAGAACTTTTTGTGACTAGAGGGGTGGGATTTATAGATTAAATCTCTAAGAAGGTAATAATTTTATATAATAAAAGATTCTAAATGAGTCGGTTTCCCGTCTCACTTAACCTTAAATTTAAAGTACATAAAAAAAAGTGCATAAAAAAAAGGAACTATATATAACTGAATAACTCAACTCCCTTTAAATTTCGTAACCTCATTACCACAAACCTATCTCTTAAAGGAAAAGAAACTCAAAGTTTAACCTGGAATACTTAAAACCCGGGTACCCTTCTTCGAGAATACGTGTCTTTAATTACAAGAACGAAAGAATTTTACAAATTCGATGTGGAGTACTCACAGTCTTTCTTTTTTCTGTCCCTAATAAATGTACGTTCACCATCTTTCAACCACCTCCTTAACGAATGACTGAATGACCGGTACTGTTTCCTTCTGACGAAAAGTCCAAATATTTCGGTTTTTGATTACATTCGGGAAGTGAGATCAGAATCCTAGTGGTTGATAATATCATTTCTTATCCTAGTGAAACCCTTGTCTCTATATCGAGGAGGTCCCCTAGCTTTATACCGTTCAATAACGAAGGATCACAATACTATCACTGAATCCCGAACATACTACAACATCAAAGTCTTACATAACTATATAGGTCTTATTTTTATGTTGGTACCACATTTAATAATAACATAAGAGGTCACTTTTGTAAAAATACCAATTTTTAATGATAATCGTCTTTACGTAAGTTTATTTAAAGTATGGACTAAAACGATACCGAATGAAATGTTAGATATGTTTACCTTAATGAAATTTAAAGGGATATAAAATAGTATCAAATGAAGAGTCTTTCGACCTAATAAAAGAAACCCCTATTTTTATAGATTCAATGAATTGAACTTATATAAAACATTTCTTTTGAAGAGTTGTAAAGAAGAAAAAGTTTAGTAGAATCCTCTATAGACTCAACTGGTGTACTAAAAAAGAACCGAAAGTAGATACGATAAGGTCCGAATCTTTCGGGTCAATCTCTTATGTGTAACTTCTCTATTTACATTTACTACTTGTATTTACTACCGTATTCATGTACTCCGATGTTACTATCCCTGACTAATACAGAACGTCACATCAAAAGAGACGAGATACTTCAATCTTCTGCATCCAAAATCTCTACCGGAGTTCCACCGCCACTAATGTACATTAACGAGGTTCATTGGGTTTCGGAACACTAAAAAAACACACTCGGTCCTTAGATTTCCACAACCACTTGTATCCAACTTTTATAAATCCTTACAGAAAATAAAAAAGACAGTTGACTTATTAAATAAGGAGAGACAGGTCCTATCGTGGTTTAAAGGGGATGACGTTAGAAAAAAGGTAAACGATAACATTACTATGATCTTAAAATAATAGGACTGCTCCGTTTTTACTAGGTTATTCCTTATTTTAAAGTCTTTTTAATGGTCATGTCTTACTGACCATCGAGACTCGAGGAACATTCTTCAGTTAATCCAAGGACAAAATAAAATTTAAGGTAGGATCTAATAAGAATCCATATAAAACATACATCGTTTAAACAAGCACGAGGTACGGTGGGGATCGATAAGACCACCCTTTGGTCAAAAACAAAACAAAGGAACATCCAAAGTAGAAGGTAGAAAACAACTTCCAAGAAAGACACATTGGTCTTTACAGACGTGTAAATGATGACGCATTACAAGAAGAGTGTTGGGGAGGAGTAAACTTCGTCTTGTCTCATCTACCTTGATATGAGTTATAGAACATTATTGGATGGTACCTTTTCTTAGACTTCATGTATATATATAGACTTAGTTAAACGACATGTGAACTTTCATTGTCTTATAACATTTAATTTATATGAAGTTATTATCTTTGTTTTTGTTTCTTACGGACAAGAAAGGAAGGAGAGAAGGGGTTTATTAACTTTTTCTTGTAGAATTCTTTACTATAAAATCTTTAGTTCTGACCTTCAACTGAAAAGTACTACTTTATATTAAACTGGAAACTGGACCCCGTAGGTTCGGTCTACCATGTCGACGTGACACCACCGCAAGAACTCCCGGTCCAACAGTAGGTGGGTAGGTAGGGGAATAGATAAGTCATTTATAGAGAACTCAAGGATTATTCATTATCCTTGACAAAATCCAAGACCACTATTTTGTCCCTCAATTTTTGTTTAGGTTCAAGATGTCTCTAAAATACGATTTCTCTCTCCATGTAGAAAAAGAACTGATGTTTAATTACTTAATTATTAGACTCCATTTTGAAGGTCGACTTTCCTTCTCTCAGAAACCTCTCGTACACAGTTCCTTCGGATTGTTGTCGGTCCCCAATCTCACCCTCGACACCGAAGAGAACTCTATACTGAAAACACGATTTGAGACTTTTACTTGTCCTTGCCTTACACAGAAGTCAGTCTCCTTTGTGTCACACTTTTTGTGGACACCGTCCTCAAACTGAAAGAATTCCCAAACTTTCTGTTACCCCCACCGACACCGTGTCTCTTAGAGGTTTCCCACCATACTACGGAACATTCCGGACATCTTGTACTAATCTTATGAAACAAAGGTCTTTTTAGTCTTCACTAACTTGTTTTCCAAAACTTGGTATCTCACAATTATCTCGAGTAAAATTTGAATAGGAAGATCTATAACAAACCGTTTTTTACTCATTGGTTAAACTGAAACCCCTCTTGTTGATAACGGTATTCGGACCTTCTCTATGATCATTGAAACTAAACCTTTACATCCTTCTATATGACTCAACTCTCTCTAAATTCTTCATAATTCTGAACCACTATTAATCTTTACTTTACAACCACTCATCCGAAACAGTCCCTCATATAAAATCAAAATAGGTTTATTCAATGGTCCACTTTATACGTATATATACATATATATATATATATATGTCTACCATTGTTTATGTATATATATATGGAATATGTAATTTATATATATCCATATATATACACATATATATAATATAATTAAAATAACATCATATATTTTTTATTTCTTCCATGTGTCTAAATTCTGTTAAGTTGTTTAATAGTTTTTTCATTTACATTGTACTATATGACAGAATAAATAAATAAATAAAATTGAATAAATTAAATGAAAAAAATGAAATGTTATAACGTAACCAAAACGGTATGTAGTTGTACTTAGGCGGTGCCCACATGTTCACAAGGGGTAGGACGTGGAGACTTCAGGGAAAAAACGAGGTTCTGTGTGAATTTCTAACGGTAATAGAACTTAAGATTGTCGTCTCTGATTAACATGGACAAAAAGTTATATTTTTATTAAAATGTCAAATTAGATAAAACACAGAAAAAAGTTTACTGCAATCATCGAACATCGTCAACAAACAAGTAAAATTAAAGACATGTTGTAAAGTACAAAATCAAAATATGTATATTATATACTCTCTCAGATGACGACGAACAATAAACCCCTGTAATACTTATGACGACGATATTAGTGTACAAGTAATGTTTATATTTGTAATATATGTACAGAAAAGTAAATATACATACATTTGTATACCCGAAGGGACCATAGAGTCGACCATTTCTTAGATAGACGTTATGTCCTTTGGCGTTAAGCTAAGGACCCAACCCTGCTAGAGGACCTCTTCCCTATCCGAAGGATGAGGTCATAAGAACCCGAAGGGACCTACCATTGTTTAGACTGACATTACACCCTCTGGACCAGGTCAGGGACCCAACCCTTCTAGGAGACCTACTCCTGTACCGTTGGGTGAGGTCATAAGAACGGACCTCTAGAGGTACCTGTCTCCTCGGACCTCCCGATGTTAGGAACCCCGACATTTCTCAACCTGAGTCGACTTTCTTATTCGTGTCGTGTTGTATACGTTAGTATCTGTATATATATATATATATATATATATATTATGACATATACACACATTTAGAAAGTGAACTGACATATGGATACTTACCTTAATTACCTTTATTCAAATCATATATAACTTAAAATCGTTGGTCACGGGTTGATAAAAGGTTTCACTACATCGTCAAACTTTAAAAATGAATCTAGTGTCAAAAAATTTTTAGAATAATATTTTATAAACAGTAAAATTTCTCATAAAATTATACTTAAAGAGCCTGTTTAAAACTCCAACTCGTGTTAAATATAAATATACCAATGATCGGTAAACATATAGAATAAACAGTTCACTGTTAAGTAATAAACGGATGAATAGAACACCACACAGATGGAAAATTTATGCACACATACTCTCATTAAATATAAGACCTGTGGTCATGAAATAATATATATATGTGTGTGTGTGTATTTTATAATTTTTCACTTGGGGAACCTATATGATAATAGAGTCAGTTATGTACCTTTAGGTAGACAAAAGAGTGAAACACCGAACGAAAAGTGTGAGAATTATCAGGGAAAACCCCTTGACCTACTTAACTACGGTGCCATACAACATTTGTGTTGATAGTGTGGAACGTAACGTTGGTACGTCTACGAGTAGTCCGCCACCTTTAACAAAGAATTGGAGACTTTGACATACATCCGTACGCTAAACGAAATCGGTTACCCCGTAATCCTTTGTACTTTCCTCACTTTTGGTGAACATGTGACCTCGAACGGAACAGAATAAGGACCCTTGGGAAGACAGAAGTACACTTGTTTGGAACAACTGGGAAATCCACTACTCTGTGGTGTTCCCGACTCCGGGGTGAATAGTATCAGAGGAGTCAGAGAGTCGACTCCAGGGTATGCTCACACTCTACAGTATACTAGTAGTTTGAAGAGACTCGGTTAGTGCTAACGTCTTTAACGAACCTGTTAGATGTCATAATATTCTCTATTATTTACAAACAACAAGATTCGATTCATACCTCACCAAATAACATGTCGTTTTTAATTGACTATGTGAAGGTCGGAAAACACCATAATAAGTTAAGTCAAGTCAACGAGTTAGCACAGAACTGACGTTAAGGTACTGACGTCTCACGGTCCGGAGGGAACAGGTAGTGGTTGTGGGTCTCGAACGAGTTTGAGTACGGGTAGCTCGACCACTACGGTAGATTGGTAGAGTAACAGACAGCGGGGGAAGAGGAGGACGGAAGTTAGAAAGGGTCGTAGTCCCAGAAAAGGTCACTCAGTCAAGAAACGTAGTCCACCGGTTTCATAGTCCCGAAGTCGAAGTTATAGTCAGGAAGGTTACTGACGATAATAATAATAATAATATATAAAATGGAGATGTACAATATTAATGTATTTTGCAGTAGTTATAGTAGTAGTCACAGTGAGAGGAGTAGTGACAACACTATAATTTGACGGTCATGAGAAGTATAAATGTGTACATAAACTGAAAAATTCACAAGAAGCAATAAAGTAATTAAAAAACAAAGACACACTACAAAGAAAGAATATCAGACTTATTAAGGGAAACAATATAGGATGTCATCCAAAGACTAATTACATAAGAACATCTATTTGTAAATATAGACTGAAGGTAAAAACTTTTATGAAATATAACGAAAGAATAAGAAAGTCATGAAGTTTCTACAGGAATATTATGGAAGATCTTGTATTAAAGATTACTTTGCAGTCGATAACCCGAATAATGTAAAGGAAAGTTACGTTACACATAAAAAAAAAACAAGAATCTAGAAAATTCTAAAAAGAGAAACAAAACAAAAGGTAATCAAAAAGACACAACATGATTCAAATACGAAAGAAACATATAAAAGACGACTACCAAATGATTCGAAGACTTTAGATACGCAACTAAGGGAAATTCGACAACCGTTTGAGAGTCGGTGGTAGAGGAGTTTAAAGGAGACGAGACAAGAGAAGGTGGAACCTTAAGGTGTTTGTCCTGTGCAACTTGTGAAAGATGTATAAAGAAATACGAGAGAAGACAAAAAAGTAAGATAAAAAAAGAAGTAAGCTAACACGAAAACACTAAAGGTAACTGGTCAAAAGATCTATTAGAACAGTAGACGACATGAGTCAGAAGAGAAGTTAGAAAGGTTGCACAACAATTTTTGTCTATAACATAAAAGCAGAAATATTCTATGTAACCGACGTACATGTATGTAGAAATATTGTATATAATGGTAGAAAATATCTACCACTAAGAAACAACTTTACTAGATAAGTGTAAAAGTAGTCATAACACACGTAGTAAAGGAAAGAAATCGTACTGTTAGAATCAATAAAAAATTTAAATAAAAAAGGATCAGTAAAATAAATAAATAAAAAATGAAATGTTGTAACATAACCAAAACGGTATGTAGTTGTACTTAGGTGGTACCCATATGTGTACAAGGGGTAGGACTTGGAGGGAGGCTGGAGGGAGGGGTATAGATTAAGGGATTAGAGCAGTATCCACCAAAACGAACATAACGGAAGGAACAAGAACTAATACTGAGAAATCCAAGAACCAAGTAGTGAAAAAAAAAGAACTACAAAAGAGTACGAAAACTCAGGATAAGAAGATTCATTTTAAAAGATTAAAAACATAAATAAAAGACACTGTCCTAAACAAAGATTATTCATTCGGGTAGTAACAGTCTCCGTCTTACATAAGTACACAGTAATATAGGGATATGGAGATATAGACTTCCTAAATGAATGACGATGTTATATGACTACGTCAACATCCTACAGACACACACACACACACACACACACACACACACACATATTAGGGTCCCGTCCAAAACTGAGTGCTGTTAAAATGAAATAAGGACTCCCCTTTATTATAAATGTAAAAGGAGTCTACAGATACAAGTTAGAAAACCCCAATTATACACAAACAAATGAAAATTGATCAACTATTCTTTATGTTTGTCTATTTTCCTTGTTTAGATCACTTTCTCTCTTCAGTTCGACTTCACTACGGACTACGAAGACGTCAAGGGTCTTCACAGAGGAATGTAATCCACACTACCCGTTCACCTCCTCGGAGTCAGGAACAGTCTCGTAGGAGGTCAGGAACAGGAACAGTACAGGGTGTGACCTCAGGAGACAAGAGATAGTGTGTTGTACGTTCATTTCTCTCGTTCCGATGTTACACTTACCATGTAGACCCATTGTTTTTCTCTTTAACGAAGTCTAAGTAACCTAATTTGTAGATAACTCGAGGATTAGAAACGATCCGAGACCCGTAGAATTGTGTAACAATGTCCTATCTAAGATATTCTTCTTTTGACTCTATCACCAAAAGTCCGTTATGGACACTCTTACGAGAGTCCTAATCATGAATACTTCCTTACTACATCCTTTTCTCGTTCTTAAAGTCAAGGTAACGTAGTACTGTTTCTGGGGTCGGTGAGGTGTCCCTCGACTTCGACCCTCACGGAAAGTCTCAACAGTACTAAATCCACGTCTTTCCTTCTAGAAATCCGTGGACACGATTCTACTATATCAGGAGGAGTCCGTTCTCACTACTGACCTCTTCCAGAACCGAAGACCTTACTAATAGAAAAGATATTTCCTAGTCCGAAGAGTCCACCGAGTTATCATGTCATAAAGAGAATCAAATGTTCCTCTATTCTAAGTATACGTTCACCATGGAAGGTCAGTAGTCATTCCTTTTATGTGTATCTCCATAGTTTCTCTTTAGAAACTCATCTGAACTCACTTAGATTGACCGGTGGACTACACTTCTTGACTGAGTAATCTTTTCTGGGACTACGACCCTTTCTAACTCCCGTCCTCCTCTTCCCCTACTGTCTCTTACTCTACCAACCTATCGTTGTGACTGAACTACTTATACTCAAACTCATTCGAGGCCCTTAACCACTACCTGTCCCTTCGGACCGTACGACGTCAGGTACCCCAACGTTTCTAAACCTGGTTGACTCATTGACTTGACTGACTCACTTAGACTGTAAAAGGACTTAACCAACCAAGTTTATCAGACACAGCGACAGGTAGTCACAGGAGATCACTCATCTGTACAGAACATGAGGTCCAGGATCATCTCTAGGGTAAGTCTTCACGGATGTCAAAAGGAACATACGTAGTAAAAAAAAAAGAGATAAAAGGAAACTGAGATCTGTCGTTTAGGGAAAAGTTTTCGTCGTAACGAAGATTTTGTTGGGTGGAGGAGTATAGAATAGAGTCCATTAAACCTCTTCTTGTTGTTGTTTTTTAATCATAATGAGAATAGTGGATCTCTTTTGGATCAACTATAACCATTGATAGATTGCACAAACATACACACTGAACAAAGGGGTCATTCTTTTTTGTAACATATAAGAAAAACCCCGGAAATGGGAAAAACTTAGTTAACATTGTCAACTGGAGTGACAAGGAGATTCCGTCAAAATTATAAATATATCACGAGATAACAAACTGATATTGTGTAAAATGAGTTAATTTAGAGATAGGTAGACTTACGTCTCAAGGTTTCTTATCGTTCCTCCTATTCTTTCGGAAGGAGTCGCTAATTACGTTTCTTTATCTCCTTTTGTTATCTTATCCTTTCTGATCTCTAGAGAAGTTCTTTTAATCTCTATGGTTCCCTTGTAAAGTAAGTTTCTACCCGTTTTATGTCTTGTCTTTGTCATACCTGGATTGTCTTCGTCTTCCATAATTCTTCTCACCGTTCTTATATGTCTTCTTGACATTTCTTTTTTTTTTTTTCCAGAATTACTAGGTCCATTGGTGCTACCACACTAGTCAGTGGATCACGGTCTACAGGACTTCACACTTCAGTTCACCCGGAATCCTCTGTAATGATACTTGTTTCGATCATCTCCACTACCTTAAGGTCGACTCGGTAAAGTTCAGGATTTTATTCTACGATAATTTCACGACGTGAGTCATACCGTCGTTTAAACCTTTTGAGTCGTCACGTTGTCTTGACGTCCTCTATTACTTCCTGTCCCTTCGGACCACACGACGTCAGGTGCCCCAGTGTTTCTCAGTCTGTGCTGACTCGTTGATTTGTTCTTCTTCTTTAATAACGTTAAAAACATTAATATTTATCGTTCTACATTACGAAAAGATATTTGGAATCACCCATCGAACAATAAAGATTCCCGTTTAAATATTTGTATGTTAACTAAGAAGAAAAATTAAGAGGGATATTGAGTGAGTATCTTAGACACTGAATCCAGTAAGGGAAACGAGTGTAAATCGAATTAGAGAGTAAAATAGTTCGTCTCCTCACAACAATTTTTTAACCCTTCCAGTACGTCTATTAACTCGAGGGAGTGAATTGATGGTAAGTCAAATCATGTTAACGAGTCAACACAGACTGAAAAACACTGGGGTACCTGACGTCGTACGGTCCGAACGGACAGGTGGTGGTTGAAGGTCTCGAACGAGTTTGAGTACAGGTAACTCAGTCACTACGGTAGGTTAGTAGAGTAGGAGACAGTAGGGGAGAAGGAGGACAGAAGTTAGAAAGGATCGTAGTCCCAGAAAAGGTTACTCAGTCAAGATTCGTAGTCCACCGGTTTCATAACCTCAAAGTCGAAGTTGTAGTCAGGAAGATTACTTGTGGGTCCTGACTAAAGGAAACAACAGGGTCCCTTAGAGTTCTCTGAAAAGGTTGTGGTTGAACTAAGATCGAACACGAACTAAGTCAGGTCGTAAAGTGTACTACCTTTACGACATATATTCAATTTACCTTTAAGTATATTCAATTTATTCGTTCCACTGTTATATGTCGGAACTACATGAGGACAGGGTTAAACTCCTCAAACGAGCCGCAACTTTACAAGAAAACTCCTTAAACACTCCCTCTTTCACTAGAAGGGCAGGATAAGGAGGCGGTAGAAAGGGAGAGAGGAGGACAGGGTTAAACTTTGGTCAGGTAACAAGGTACAGGCCAAGATTGACAACGAAGAACTGGACGTATGTCTAAAGAGTCTTCCGTCTTCCACCAGACCATAAAGGTAGAGAAATTCTTAAAAAGTNCGAACTAAGTCAGGTCGTAAAGTGTACTACCTTTACGACATATATTCAATTTACCTTTAAATATATTCAATTTATTCGTTCCACTGTTATATGTCGGAACTACATGAGGACAGGGTTAAACTTTGGTCAGGTAACAAGGTACAGGCCAAGATTGACAACGAAGAACTGGACGTATGTCTAAAGAGTCTTCCGTCTTCCACCAGACCATAAAGGTAGAGAAATTCTTAAAAAGTGTCAAGCAACACTAGGTGTGTCAGTTTCAGAAACCGTATCAATTACTTCGTCTTCTTCTATAAAAAGACCTTGGGAGAACGAAAAAACTACTAAGTTACCTAAAGCCGTTAAACTAGAGACCAAGGAGACGGAAAAATTTTAGGTCGAACTTGTAGACCTTCAAGAACCAAGTACATGACAACTTCGGATCGAACCTCTTAAAACTCGTAATGAAACGATCATACACTCTGCTCACGTTAGTACACCATTAGACTTGTAAGAAACCGTAACTGAAAGAAACCCTAACCTTACTTTTGACTGGAAAGGGTCAGGACAACGACGCGACTCAAAAGGTTTAAACGACCGTAAACTCACGTCGAGAAATTGTTGTAGTATAAAATCCTAAACTATACCGAGTCGACCTTAAGGTAGTGGAGGTAATCGAAACGAGTATCACTACGAAGGATTCCGGGAGAACTTAAACGTGAGGTCCTACAGACCGAGATCTCCTCACTAGTGTGGTAGCACTAATAGACCCAGTTATTTAGAAAAACTATATCAAGAAGACACATAACGACGGTGGAGAATTATAAAAGACGAAGACAATCCAGGTATGGTAAAGACAGGAAATAAAACGGGTAGAAGTTTACTTTATAAGGGAACCATAGAGATAAAAAGAACTTCTCTAGACATCAGTAAGGGTAAGATAACAAAGAATATAAAGAAACTAACTAATGAATCCTTCCGAAAAATGGAGAGGAACTATAAGAAACCTTGAGACGTAAGACTACCCATATAGAAATGAAAAGAGGAAACGGAAAACACATAGATGTTCTTATTTTACTTATAAGTCCTGTTATAAACCACCTCCTAACTCTTGTAGAACACGAGATTACCTCAGTCTTCTTCCTCTATCCTACTCTCAGTGACAAAACGGAATTAAACATTACAGAGTCTTCAGACTACACGAGAAATTTATATCATCTTTTTGTTCCTACGTCTAGTCCCTCAGCCGGACGTTTCCCGTAATATGATAGAGAAAACTTGTGTCCTGTACTTTAGAAGGGATTTCTCCGAAAACAGTCAGATCTAGAGTTTAGAGATTGGGGAGATACAGAGAAAGAAACTGAGGTGGATAGAAACCGACCGAAAGACTCCAAATAGTATTTCTGACTTCTTTTCAGAGGAATTAACATAGAAAAAGTGAGTTAGATTATAGAAAGAAGACAACAGAAGTCGGAATCGTCTTTATCTACCACCACGTAGTTCTTAAGTAGTCCGTTCTCACAAAGTCTTTCCGGGACACCGTCAGTACCATGACCTTCGTTACTTCCGGGTTCTTTCCCTTCGTCCTCTACGCAGTACGACGTCACAGATGACTCTCACTTAAGAAAAAACATTTTCAAAAGTTATTCTTCGAGTTCCTATTTAAGTGAGGTTCGTTTTATTAATACTATAGTTTATAATAACCGTGTCAACAAAGGACCTTTACTACGACTTAAAGGGACCACACACCGTGACTTAAACTGGCCTAGTCACAGAGTTTCGTATAATAGTCTTTTCTACCATTATGGTCTTTCCAGTTATTTGAAGTTAAAGTCGGGGTCTCTTGTTGAACACTTACCCGACAAACATCTGATTCATCAAAAGATATACATTAGATTTTAACTAATCATTCTTATTGAATAAGAGTCGATACTCGAACCTCTCTAAAATCTTTAATAAGTAAATTTTATAAAAACGAAAACAAAAAAAATAAAGAAAAAGAAAAATATAAAAAATTAAAAATGAAATAAAATGAAATGTTATGACATAACCAAAACGGTATGTAACTGTACTTAGGTGGTGCCCACATATGTTCGAGGCTTAGGACTTAGGGGGAGGGAGAAGGGTGGGGTATAATAGAGAGACCTAGTAGGGGTACGTGGTCGGGGTTCGTAGGACGCAGGACATAGCTTGTATCTGACCGTGAAGCAAAGAATGTTCTATCATATGTATAAAGTTACGGTAAGAGGGTTTAGTAGGGTAGGAGAGGGAGAGGGAGTCTCAGGTTTTCAGGTAAGATGTGTAGACACAGAGAAAACGACAGAGCGTATGTCCCAGTAGTAATGGTAGAAAGATTTAAGGCATATATACACAGTCATATGACATAATCACAAAAAGAANGAACCTCTCTAAAATCTTTAATAAGTAAATTTTATAAAAACGAAAACAAAAGAATAAATAAAAATAAAAATAAAAAATTTAAAAATGAAATAAAATGAAATGTTATGACATAACCAAAACGGTATGTAACTGTACTTAGGTGGTGCCCACATATGTTCGAGGGTTAGGACTTAGGAGGAGGGAGAAGGGTGGGGTATAGTAGAGAGACCTAGTAGGGGTACGTGGTCGGGGTTCGTAGGACGTAGGACATAGCTTGTATCTGACCGTGAAGCAAAGAATGTACTATCATATGTATAAAGTTACGGTAAGAGGGTTTAGTAGGGTAGGAGAGGGAGAGGGAGTCTCAGGTTTTCAGGCAAGATGTGTAGACACAGAGAAAACGACAGAGCGTATGTCCCAGTAGTAATGGTAGAAAGATTTAAGGCATATATACACAGTCATATGACATAATCACAAAAAGAAAGACCGAATGAAGTGAGACATATAAGCCGAGGTCAAAGTAGGTAGAGTAATCTTGACTAAGTTCACATAAGAGAAATTACCGACTCATTATGAGGTAACACAAAATTTATCTTTTTCATTTTTTTTACTTGGGGGTTTTGATTTTCTCGACATCTCACTTACATGATTTTGACTTTATATAATCTTCACAAAAATAAAAGTTCTTCTACAACATTAGGACAAAACTTAAAGAAAAGAAAAACATCGAAGACTCTTTCGTGCAAGGACTCCCGATTAAGCGACGTCAACACAGACCGAGAAACACTGGGGTACCTGACATCGGGCGGTCCTAGGAGACAGGTACCCTAAGAGGTCCGTTCTTATGACCCCACCCAACGGTACGGGAGGAGGTCCCCTAGAAGGACTGGATGCCTAGTTTGGGAACGGAGAATACAGAGGACGAAACCGTCCACCCAAGAAATACTGATCGTGGTGGACCCTTCGAGGGGTTTCAAGAAGTATGTATTTATTACAAACGGAACATCCATTAAAGTATAAATATACATACCATACATAAGATTTACTTATCACGATATTTATGTCTTAATGATGTCAACCACTTTTTAACTAAACTTTCTTCCGATCTAATTCCTTATACTTATCTTCTTCTTTTGTCTCCTGTCTCAATCATACTCTTCCGAATAATCTTCACTCTTTATTATTATATAAAACTGAGAGTCGGAGTCCCTTGATCGGAAAACACTGACGAAGACCAACTCTGATTGTGGTTTTCGGGGTCTCTCTCTTGGACGAATGAGACGAAGGTCCTCGAATTCCGATTCGTAATGACAAAACTCAAATCACTTCTCCTTGACTATCACTCTTAGACAGGAAGACTTTTTCAGTTCGATTTTAATTAGAACCTATTCTTCCGGTACCAGATATAGGAACAAAACTCGAAAGCTAAACCGGTTGGTATGTGGACACATAAATAACTTGAGTAATTTAATTTGAATTTTAGAATAGATAGAAGATCCATTAACTAGTCGCGAGACGAGTGAAAAATGAACCTGAACTGACACTTACTAAAGAACAGGAAATAAGGACATTCCCTTCTATTTAAAAGAGAAGAAAGAAAGATCTAAAAAACCAACGAGATTATTAAGTGAACTGTATTTTTTCCAATTGTTCTCTTTTTTTTTTTTCATTAAGGCATATATACCCTCGGAGGACTTTTTGTACCCTGAGTTTCTGTCGGTCCGTTAACTTCAAATATCTGGTAGGACTTGATTCCTCTTCGCCCATCCCTGGGCCCCGGAGTTTCACCTCCTTTTGTTAAGTATCCTTCTTCTTCTGTTCTTGTCTACAAATCCTTTGTCTACAAACTGAACGGTACGTCTATTTCTATTTGGTAAGACCTCTCCCACCCTACTAAACTGTGTTATCGTAACTTTGTATGTTTAATGGTATACATTTTATCTATTGTTCGTTCTCAAACTACATACCGTGTCCCTTGATTTTCGGACCCGAGACACTGTTGGACCTTCCTACCCCACCCCTCCGTCAACCCGACCCCCACCCCGTCAGGTTCTCCTTCCTCTGTGTCCATATGGACACTGGATAAGTACTACTACATACTGTCTTTGGTAGTGTTATAACATTAATAGGTGGTTAATTTTATTTATTTAAATTTTACTATTTGAAAAGACTATGTTTACAAATATAGACCATTATCGGGCGAAAGACCATATCCAGGGGAGTCAAGTCAAGTCAAGTCAAATCAAGTCAGCGCGTCAGCACAGACTGAGACGCTGGGGTACTTAGCGTCGTGTGGTCCGGAGGGACAGGTAGTGGTTGAGGGCGTCAAGTGAGTCTACGTGCAGGTAGCTTAGTCACTACGGTAGGTCGGCAGAGTAGGAGACAGCAGGGGAAGAGGAGGACGGGTGTTAGGGAGGGTCGTAGTCTCAGAAAAGGTTACTCGGTTGTGAAGCGTACTCCACGGTTTCATGACCTCAAAGTCGAAATCGTAGTAAGGAAGGTTTCTTAAGGGTCCTGACTAGAGGAAGTCTTACCTGACCAACCTAGAGGAACGTCAGGTTCCCTGAGAGTTCTCAGAAGAGGTTGTGGTGTCAAGTTTTCGTAGTCAAGAAACCGCGAGTCGTAAGAAGTGTCAGGTTGAGAGTGTAGGTATGTGCTGATGACCTTTTTGGTATCGGAGCTGATCTGCCTGGAAACAACCGTTTCATTACAGAGACGAAAAGTTATACGATAGATCCAACCAGTATTGAAAAGAAGGTTCCTTGTTTACAGAAAATTAAAGTACCGACGTCAGTGGTAGACGTCACTAAAACCTCGGGGGAGTTTTTTTCAGATTGTAACAAAGGTGACAAAGGGGTAGATAAAGGGTACTTCACTACCCTGGCCTATGGTACTAGAAGCAAAAGACTTACAACTCGAAATTCGGTTAAAAAAGTGAGAGGAGAAAGTGAAAGTAGTTCTCCGAAAAATCAAGGAGAAGTGAAAGACGGGATTCCCACCATAGTAAACGTATAGACTCCAATAACTATAAAGAGGGCTGTTAGAACTAAGGTCGAACACAAAGAAGGTCAGGTCGCAAAGAGCACTACATGAGACGTATCTTCAATTTATTCGTACCACTGTTATATGTCGGAACTGTATGAGGAAAAGGATAAACCTTGGTCAGACAACAAGGTACAGGTCAAGATTGACAACGAAGGACTGGACGTATATCCAAAGAGTTCTCCGTCCAGTCCACCAGACCATAAGGGTAGAGAACATCTTAAAAGGTGTCAAATAATACTAGGTGTGTCAGTTTCCGAAACCGTATCAGTTATTTCGTCTTTATCTACAAAAAGACCTTGAGAGAACGAAAAGGGTACTAGGTCGACTACAACCGTTAAACTA
>SJYO01007492.1:72867223-73073622 GCA_006410555.1 Capra ibex | reverse complement strand
CCCCCACCCCGTCAGGTTCTCCTTCCTCTACGTCCATATGGACACTGGATAAGTACAACTACATACTGTCTTTGGTAGTGTTATAACATTAATAGGAGGTTAATTTTATTTATTTAAATTTTACTATTTGGAAAGACTATGTTTACAAATATAGACCATTATCGGGTGAAAGACCATATCCAGGGGAGTCAAGTCAAGTCAAGTCAAGTCAAGTAAAGTCAAGTGAAGTCAGCGAGTCAGCACAGACTGAGAAACGCTGGGGTACTTAGCGTCGTGCGGTCCGGAGGGACAGGTAGTGGTTGAGGGCGTGAAGTGAGTCTACGTGCAGGTAGCTTAGTCACTACGGTAGGTCGGTAGAGTAGGAAACAGCAGGGGAAGAGGAGGACGGGGGTTAGGGAGGGTCGTAGTCTCAGAAAAGGTTACTCGGTTGAGAAGTGTACTCCACCGGTTTCATGACCTCAAAGTCGAAATCGTAGTAAGGAAGGTTTCTTTAGGGTCCCGACTAGAAGTCTTACCTGACCAACCTAGAGGAACGTCAGGTTCCCTGAGAGCTCTCAGAAGAGGTTGTGGTGTCAAGTTTTCGTAGTCAAGAAACCGAGAGTCGGAAGAAGTGTCAGGTTGAGAGTGTAGGTATGTGTTGATGACCTTTTTGGTATCGGAGCTGATCTGCCTGGAAACAACCGTTTCATTACAGAGACGAAAACTTATACGAGAGATCCAACCAGTATTGAAAAGAAGGTTCCTCGTTTGCAGAAAATTAAAGTACCTACGTCAGTGGTAAACGTCACTAAAACCTCGGGGTTTTTTATTTCAGATTGTAACAAAGGTGACAAAGGGGTAGATAAAGGGTACTTCACTACCCTGACCTACGGTACTAGAAGCAAAAGACGTACAACTCGAAATTCGGTTGAAAAAGTGAGAGTAGAAAGTGAAAGTAGTTCTCCGGAAAATCAAGGAGAAGTGAAAGACGGTATTCCCACGACAGTAGACGTATAGACTCCAATAACTATAAAGAGGGCTGTAGAACTAAGGTCGAACACAAAGAAGGTCAAGTCGCAAAGAGTACTACATGAGACGTATCTTCAAGTTATTCGTACCACTGTTATATGTCGGAACTGTATGAGGAAAAGGATAAACCTTGGTCAGACAACAAGGTACAAGTCAAGATTGACAACGAAGGACTGGACGTATATCCAAAGAGTTCTCCGTACAGTCCACCAGACCATAAGGGTAGAGAAAGTCTTAAAAGGTGTCAAATAACACTAGGTGTGTCAGTTTCCGGAACCGTATCAGTTATTTAGTCTTTATCTACAAAAAGACCTTGACAGAACGAAAAGGGTACTAGGTCGCCTACAACCGTTAAACTAAAGACCAAGGAGACGGAAAAGATTTTGATCAAACTGGTAGACCTTCAAGTACCAAGTGTATAACGACTTCGGACCGAACTTCTTAAAACTCGTAATGAAATGATCGTACACTCTACTCACATTAACACGCCATCAAACTCATAAGAAGTCGTAACGGAAAGAAACCCTAACCTTACTTTTGAGTGGAAAAGGTCAGGACACTGGTGACTACTCAAAAGGTTTAAACGACCGTATAACTCACGTTGTGAAAGTGTCGTAGTAGAAAGTCCTAAACTTTGTCGAGTTGACCTTACGGTAGTAAAGGGGATCGAAACAAGCATCACTACGAAAGATTCTGGGTGAACTGAAGTGTAAGGTCCTACAGACCGAGATCCACTCAGTAGTAAGGGAACACTAATAGACCCAGCACTTCTAGAAAAAACATGTCAAGAAGACACATAAGAACGGTAGACAAGGATGAAAGAAGACGGATACAATCCAGGGGATGGATTTATAATAAAACCATGAAATTCCTCTCCATCCTTTAAAAAACACTCAGACGACTCGGAGTCATCGGAAGTCAAGTTTTAGGTGTCCAGTTTCAACTTATAAACCCCCACTGAATAAGACGAAGGGTAGTGAGGATTGTGAATAAATCTGACAAATACTAAAACAGAGTAAACGAGTGTAGAGAGGATCTAAACAAGGAAATTCACCAACAGGAGGTTGTGACCCTATATAAAGGGAACAGATAAGACTGATGACCGGGATGATTAATGACAAAGTGTCCCGGTTGGATGGGAGGATTCCCTCCCCTCAAACCGTGACCTTTCTACGTATTTTCTCCGTTATCCTAAATTCATTTTTGACAGAAGAGATAGATAGACTTAAATACGAAACGACCTCGTCAGTACTTCTCTATGAGGTGCAGGTTCCATTCTCTTTGGGTTCATTCTGACATCCACAAAGCTCTCTCGTAGTCTCCCCTCTGTGTGACTTTGGTATTAGTGTCTTTTGATCGTTTAGACTAGTATGCCTGGTGTCGGAACAAATTGAGTTACTTTGATTCGGTACCGTACACCCCGGTGGGTTCTGCCTCCCCAGTACCACCTCTCCAGACTGTCTTACACCAGGTGACCTCTTCCCTTACCGTCTGGTGAAGTCATAAGAACGGAACTCTTGGGTACTTTGCATACTTTTCCATTTTTCTATCCTGTGACTTTCTCCTTGAGGGATCCAGTCATCCAGGGGTTATACGATGACCTCTAGTCACCTCTTTATTGAGGTCTTTCTTACTTCCCTACCTCGGTTTCTTTTTCGTCATGGGTCGACACCTACACTGACCACTATCTTCGTTCCAGGTTACGACATTTCTCGTTGTAACGTATCCTTGAACCTTACAATCCAGGTACTTAGTTCCGTTTAACCTTCCCCAGTTTGTCCTCTACCGTTCTCACTTGCAGCTGTAAGATCCTTAGTCACTTGATTTTACCTGACCTTACCCACTTAAATTGAGTCTACTGGTAATATAGATGATGACACCCGTCCTTAGGGAATCTTCTTTACCTCATCGGTAGTACCAGATGTTTTCTCAGGTTTTACGTCATGAACCTATTTTAGGGTATTTACTGTCTTACTAGAGACAAGTAAAGGTTCCGTTTAGTAAGTCATAGTGTTATTAGGTTCGGATACGGGTTTGGATATTGTAACTTCTTCGACCTCAACTTACCAAGATACTTCTGGATGTTCTGGAAAATCTTAATTGTGGGTTTTTTCTACAGACCCTGGTCCTCGACTGACACCGAGTCTAGTACTTGAGGAATAACGGTTTAAGTCTGAATTTAACTTGCTTCATCCCTTTTGGTGATCTGGTAAGTTCATACTGGATTTAGTTTGAGGAATACTAATATGTCACCTTCACTCTTTATCTAAATTCCCTGATCTAGACTATCTGTCTCTGTCTCACAGACTACTTAATACCTATCTCCAGGAACTGTATCATGTCCTCTGTCCCTAATTCTAGTAAGGGTACCTTTTCTTTACGTTTTTTCGTGTTACCGATAGACTTCTCCGGAATGTTTATCGACACTTTTCTTCTCTTCACTTTTCGTTTCCTCTTTTCCTTTCTATATTCGTAGACTTACGTCTCAAGGTTTCTTATCGTTCCTCTCTATTCTTTCGGAAGGAGTCACTAGTTACGTTTCTTTATCTCCTTTTGTTGTCTTACCCTTTCTGTTCTCTAGAGAAGTTCTTTTAATCTCTATGGTTCCCTTGTAAAGTCCGTTTCTACCCGAGTTATTTTCTGTCTTTACCATACCTGGATTGTCTTCATCTTCTATAATTCTTCTTCACCGTTCTTATGTGTCTTCTTGACATGTTTTTTATAGAAGTGTTGGGTCTATTAGTGCTACCACACTAGTGAGTGGATCTCGGTCTGTAGGACCTTACACTTCAGTTTACCCAGAATCTTTCGTAGTGATATTTGTTTCGATCCCCTCCACTACCTTAAGGTCACCTCGATAAAGTTTAGGACTTTCTACTACGACACTTTCACAACGTGAGTTATACGGTCGTTTAAACCTTTTGAGTAATCACCGGTGTCCTGACCTTTTCCAAAAAGTAAAGTTAGGGTTTCTTTCCGTTACAGTTTCTTACAAGTCTGATGGTGCACTAACGTAAGCAGAGTGTGCGATCATTTCATTACGAGTTTTAAGAGATTCAATCCGAAGTCATTATGCACTTGACACTTGAAGGTCTACAAGTTCGACCAAAATCTTTTCCACCTCCTTGGTCTCTAGTTTAACAGTTATAGACCTAGTAACTTTTTAGTGCTCTCAAGGTCTTTTTGTAGATAAAGACGAAATAACTGATACGGTTCCGGAAACTGACACACCTAGTATTATTTGACACCTTTTAAGACTTTCTCTACCCTTATGGTCTGGTGGACTGTACGGAGAACTCTTTGGATATACGTCCAGTCCTTCGTTGTCAATCTTGACTTGTACCTTGTTGTCTGACCAAGGTTTATCCTTTTCCTCATATAGTTCCGACATATAACGGTGGGACGAATAACTTGAAGATACGTCTCATGTGGTACTCTTTGTGACCTGACCTTCTTCGTGTTTAACCTTAGTTCTAACGACCCTCTTTATAGTTATTGGAGTCTATACGTCTACTGGGGTGGGAATCCCGTCTTTCACTTCTCCTTGATTTGTCGGACTCCTTGATTCACTTTTTCCTCTCACTTTTTCAACCGAATTTCGAGTTGTAAGTCTTTTGATTCGAGTACCGTAGACCAGGGTAGTGAAGTACCCTTTATCTACCCCTTTGTCACCTTTGTCACACTCTGAAATAAATAAATAAAAAACTGAGGTTTTAGTGACGTCTACCACTAACGTCGATACTTTAATTTTCTGGAAATGAGGAACCTTCCTTTCAATACTGGTTGGATCTATCGTATAAGTTTTTGTCTCTGTAATGAAACGGCTGATTCCAGACAGATCAGCTCCGATACCAAAAAGGTCACCAGTACATACCTATACTCTCAACCTGACACTTCTTTCGACTCGCGACTTCTTAACTACGAAAACTTGACACCACAACCTCTTCTAAGAACTCTCAGGGAACCAGATGTTTCTCTAGGTTTGTCAGGTAGGATTTCCTCTAGTCAGGACCCATAAGTAACCTTCCTGACTACGACTTCGACTTTGAGGTTATGAAACCGGTGGAGTACACTTCTCAACTGAGTGACCTTTTCTGGGACTACTGCCCTCCCTAACCCCAAACCTCCTATTCCCCTGTTGTCTCCTACTCCACCCACCTACCGTAGAGACTGAGCTACCTGTACTCAAACCCATTCGAGACTCTCAACCATTACCTGTCCCTCCGTACCACACGACGCTAAGTACCCCAGCTTTTCTCAGCCTGTGCTGACTTGTTGACTTGACTTGACTTGACTTGTAGATAATTGATATATAGACGGGTAAAGTTCGGCCAAAAAAAAAAGAAAAAAACCGGAATATAGAGAAAAACCTCCGACAACGACTGAAGACTACAGACTAACTACACCGTAAGGCATTAGTCTAATGGTTTTCAAAGCACAACTAAAATAGAAACGTGTCTCGTCTTATCTTCCTAGTATATAATACACTGGATTTACTGTCGTGTCCTTGCTATCTTCATAACTACGAACTTTTCTCTTCTTTTAAGTCACGTTCCTTGCCTTGTTTGAAGTTGAATGTAAGAATCTCAATAGTTTCTGACCACTTTTTGATATGGACTTTAGATCTCAAGTATCAAAGTAATTGTCTCTTCCGTTACCGTATGGGGTGAGGTCATGAGAACGGACCTTTTAGGGTACCTGTCTCCTCGGACCATCCGACGTCAGGTACCCCAGCGATTCTCAGCCTGTGTTGACTCACTGAAGTGAAAGTGAAAAGTGAAAGTACGTAACGTCTTCCTTTACTGTTGGGTGAGGTCACAAGAACGGACCTCTTAGGGTCCTACCCCCTCGGACCACCCGACGACAGATAACCCAACGTGGCTCAGTCTGTGTTGACTTCACTGAATCGTCGTCGTCAAAGTAATTCCACTCTTGAAGTACTTACTTTCAGTTGAGAGGTTTCCCCATTACAAAACACAAACAAAAGTCGTTTTACCTGTCCACAATAACATGTCTTACACCTTCTGGGACTATGTATCATGTGGATGTCGAGTCTCTTGAATCCTCGGAGGAACAATCTTTTATGTGTAGGGATCCGTGTGTCAATTCTCCTGTACCCGAAGTATTCCAACTCTGTGTACGACACCATGGGTATGTCGGGATGTTTGTCAAGTAACCATTGTGACATTCAGATTTTATCTACCAAAGGAGTTTCGATCTGTTTAAGAAGACTTTCTGTATAAATGTTCATCTGTGTCGGGTCGACATAGAAATCCTGTACTATATAACTCCTATAGAGAGTCTCAGTTAAACCGGTAAAAACGTAGGACTTATCAAGTCCTTTTAACTTAGTCCTATTTGGACCTCCCGACCTTAGGGACTACTGAATGTTGGAACAAATGACTATACCGTCCTTTATGTAAAGAGTTATGGAAATTTTGTACTTTTACGTTCAGTATCTAACTCTGTATTATAAACGATCTGTGTATCGATCATTTCTAAGACATGGGTCTTAAATATTTCTTAAAAGTCTTGAGTCATAATACTCTTTTTTTGTCGACTCAAAAATTCTATTCGTTTTTTTTTTTTTTTTTTTTNCACCTTCACTCTTTATATAAATTCCCTGATCTAGACTATCTGTCTCACAGACTACTTAATACCTACCTCCAGGCACTGTAACATGTCCTCTGTCCCTAGTTCTAGTAAGGGTACCTTTTCTTTACGTTTTTTCGTGTTACCGATAGACTTCTCCGGAATGTTTAACGACACTTTTCTTCTCTTCACTTTTCGTTTCCTCTTTTCCTTTCTATATTCGTAGACTTACGTCTCAAATCTCTCTTTTCTTTCGGAAGGAGTCACTAGTTACGTTTCTTTATCTCCTTTTGTTGTCTTACCCTTTCTGATCTCTAGAGAAGTTCTTTTAATCTCTATGGTTCCCTTGTAAAGTCCGTTTCTACCCGAGTTATTTCCTGTCTTTACCATACCTAGATTGTCTTCATCTTATATAATTCTTCTCCACCGTTCTTATGTGTCTTCTTGACATTTTTTTTTTTTTAGAAGTGTTGGGTCTATTAGTGCTACCATACTAGTGAGTGAATCTCGGTCTGTAGGACCTTATACTTCAGTTTACCCGGAATCTTTCGTAGTGATACTTGTTTCGATCACCTCCACTAACTTAAGGTAACCTCGATAAAGTTTAGGACTTTCTACTACGACACTTTCACAACGTGAGTTATACGGTCGTTTAAACCTTTTAAGTCGTCACCGGTGTCCTGACCTTTTCCAAAAAGTAAGGTTAGGGTTTCTTTCCGTTACGGTTTCTTACGAGTCTGATGGTGTGCTAACGTAAGTAGAGTGTGCGATCATTTCATTACGAGTTTTAAGAGATTCAATCCGAAGTCGTTATGTACTTGACACTTTAAGGTCTACAAGTTCGACCAAAATCTTTTCCGTCTCCTTGGTCTCTAGTTTAACAGTTATAGACCTAGTACCCTTTTAGTGCTCTCAAGGTCTTTTTGTAGATAAAGACGAAATAACTGATACGGTTTCGGAAACTGACACACCTAGTATTATTTGACACCTTTTAAGATGTTCTCTACCCTTATGGTCTGGTGGACTGGACGGAGAACTCTTTGGATATACGTCCAGTCCTTCGTTGTCAACCTTGACCTGTACCTTGTTGTCTGACCAAGGTTTATCCTTTTCCTCATACAGTTCCGACATATAACGGTGGGATGAATAACTTGAAGATACGTCTCATGTGGTACTTTTTGTGACCCGACCTTCTTCGTGTTTAACCTTAGTTCTAACGGTCCTCTTTATAGTTATTGGAGTCTATACGTCTACTGTGGTGGGAATCCCGTCTTTCACTTCTCCTTGATTTTTCGGAGAACTACTTTCACTTTCTCCTCTCACTTTTTCAACCGAATTTCGAGTTGTAAGTCTTTTGTTTCTAGTACCGTAGGCCAGTGTAGTGAAGTACCCTTTATCTACCCCTTTGTCACCTTTGTTACAGTCTGAAATAAATAAATAAAAACCGAGGTTTTAGTGACGTCTACCACTAACGTCGATACTTTAATTTTCTACGAATGAGGAACCTTCCTTTCAATACTGGTTTGATCTATCGTATAAGTTTTCGTCTCTGTAATGAAACGGTTGTTTCCAGGTAGATCAACTCCGATAGTAAAAAGGTCACCAGTACATACCTACATTCTCAACCTGACACTTCTTTCGACTCTCGTCTTCTTAACTACGAAAACTTGACACCACAACCTCTTCTAAGAACTCTCAGGGAACCTGATGTTTCTCTAGGTTGGTCAGGTAGGATTTCCTCTAGTCAGGACCCATAAGTAACCTTCCTGACTACGACTTCGACTTTGAGGTTATGAAACCGGTGGAGTACACTTTTCAACTGAGTGGCCTTTTATGGGACTACGGCCCTCCCTAACCCCCAACTTCCTATTCCCCTGTTGTCTCCTACTCTACCCACCTACCGTAGTGATTGAGCTACCTGTACTCAAACCCATTCGAGACTCTCAACCATTACCTGTCCCTCCGTACCACACGACGCTAAGTACCCCAGCTTTTATCAGCCTGTGCTGACTTGTTGACTTGACTTGACTTGACTTGTAGATAATTGATATATAGACGGACAAAGTTCGGACAATAATAAAAAAAAATCGGAATATAGAGAAAGACCTCCGACAACGACTGAAGACTACAGACTAACTACACCGTAAGGAATTAGTCTAATGGTTTTCAAAGCACAACTAAAATAGAAACGTGTCTCGTCTTGTCTTCCTAGTATATAATACACTGGATTTACTGTCGTGTCCTTGATATCTTCATAACTACGAACTTTTCTCTTCTTTTAAGTCACGTTCCTTGCCTTGTTTGAAGTTGAATGTAAGAATCTCAATAGTTTCTGACCGCTTTTGGATATGGACTTTAGATCTCAAGTATCAAAGTAATTGTCTCTTCCGTTACCGTATGGGGTGAGGTCATGAGAACGGACCTTTTAGGGTACCTGTCTCCTCGGACCATCCGACGTCAGGTACCCCAGGGATTCTCAGTCTGTGTTGAATCACTGAAGTGAAAGTTAAAAGTGAAAGTACGTAACGTCTTCCTTTACTGTTCGGTGAGGTCACAAGAACGGACCTCTTAGGGTCTCTACCTCCTCGAACCACCCGACGACAGATAACCCAACGTGGCTCAGTCTGTGTTGACTTCGCTGAATCGTCGTCGTCGTCGTCGTCGTCGTCGTCGTCGTCGTCGTCGTCGTCGTCAAAGTAATTCCACTCTTGAAGTAATTACTTTCAGTTGAGAGGTTTCCCCATTACAAAACACAAACAAAAGTCGTTTTACCTGTCCACAATGACATGTCTTACACCTTCTGGGACTATGTATCATGTGGATGTCGAGTCTCTTGAATCCTCGGAGGAACAATCTTTTATGTGTAGGGATCCGTGTGTCAATTCTCCTGTACCCGAAGTATTCCAACTCTGTGTACGACACCATGGGTATGTCGGGATGTTTGTCAAGTAACCATTGTGACATTCAGATTTTATCTACCAAAGGAGTTTCGATCGGTTTAAGAAGACTTTCTGTATAAATGTTCATCTGTGTCGGGTCGACATAGAAATCCTGTACTATATAACTCCTATAGAGAGTCTCAGTTAAACCGGTAAAAACGTAGGACTTATCAAGTCCTTTTAACTTAGTCCTATTTGGACCTCCCGACCTTAGGGACTACTGAATGTTGGAACAAATGACTATACCGTCCTTTATGTAAAGAGTTATGGAAATTTTGTACTTTTACGTTCAGTATCTAACTCTGTATTATAAACGATCTGTGTATCGATCATTTCTAAGACATGGGTCTTAAATATTTCTTAAAAGTCTTGAGTCATAATACTCTTTTTTTGTCGACTCAAAAATTCTATTCGTTTTTTTTTTTTTTTTTTTTCTATGTGTCCGTCATTTATACGTGTATTTTGTTATGAGTTGGACTGAATAGAAACTTTCACTTTCACTTCAGTGAGTCAGCACGGGCTGAGAAACGCTGTGGTACCTATCATCGGACGGGGTTCGAGGAGGCAGGTACTCTAAAAGTTTCGTTCTCATGACCTCACCCAACGGTAAAGGAAGAGGTCCCTTAGAAGGGTTGGGTCCCTAGTTTTGGGTCCAGAGAGTGCAACATCTGTCTGCGAAATGGTAGACTCGGTGGTCCCTTCAGGTTATTCCCTTGCGTTTAATTTTGATGTCACTCTATGGTGATACGTGGTTAATCTTACTGTTTTTAAATTTTTCTGACTGGTATAGTTACCAATCACTCCTACTCCTCCTTAATCTTAAGAGTATGCTACAACCTTACAATTTACCGTGTGAAGAAACATTTTCTCAATCTGACAAAAAAAAAAGTTTAATTGTACGTGGATGTTAGGATTTGAGACTCCTCCTATGTCTCGTTGACTTTAAGAGTGTCTAACGAGATTCCTTACTTTTAACGATGTGAGTGAAATCTTTTGACTAACCGTTAAAGAATATATAAACTTTATGTAAACGGTATACTGGTTGTTAGAGTGAGGTTCCCAAAGTGAGTAACTTTACTATAGTGTCCAATGGTGTGTTTTTAAACCTACACCTATAAACGTCGTCAAAATAAACATTGATACGCTTTCGTAGTTGTTAGGTTAACAAAGAGAGAACCCCCTACCTATTTGTTTATAATCACCCAGGTGTGTGACTTAAGATGTGTCGTTATTTTTCCTTATTTGGTTATGTGTGTTGAATATCTACTTAGGATTTGAGTGATACAATTTACTTTCGTTACCCTAAGTTTTACGATGTATATATTATTAAAGGTAAAATCCTTTAATACCTTTACTCATTTCAAATATTTTCAAAAGAATAATTTTTTTTTTTTTGTTGATACAACCACCAACGGTCCTCGAACCTAACTTCCTCCGTGACTGTTATTTCATTGTACCTCCTTTAAGAACAATACTTCCTTGAAAAGATTAGTAATCTTTATACTAAAATGGAAGACAAGGTGTGAAAAGAATACTTTCTTTTTGTCATAGTTGGAAGATCTCGATCAAATTTTAATTCACTATGTTTTATTAACGTTTTATAGTCCATAGTTCATACACTAGTTATTTATATGACATTCCTTCTATGTAAATTACAGGATATTGGTAGTACCTCAGCCTGTGCTGACTCGTTGAAGTGAAGAAGAAGTGAAGAAGTTGTTTGGTAGTACCTTTTATTATATTTTTATCTTGTAATTTTATATGTCGACTTAGTCAAATGGCACATCGTCTTTGCTTGTCTAACATTTAGTTGACATGAAGTTATTTTCTTTTCAATTTTCACGTAATATTCAAATTTACAATCTTTAGGTGAAAGACAGTGACATAAAGTTTCATTTAATAAGTCACAAACGGATTACATTTAGAGACGGACCTCGTCGAAGGAGTATCCTAAGTATGTGACTCCTGGTCTTTCGTATCGACCTTTCGATGACTGGATAACGTGGACTTATTTATTGACCTTTGTCAATAAAGTGTAGTCTGTCCCGATCTCAATGAAGGTTGTATATCAGGACTGAAGTACATTTTGTAGTCTTCGACAGAATACACCAAGGACTTGATGGATTAATACCGGGAAGGTACTCAGGTTAAGATTTTACATGTGTACAATATAAATTTTATCTATTGTTCGTTCCTGGATGACATATCGTGTACCTTGAGACCAGTTACAATACATTGTGTCACAATACATCGGACTTACCCCTCCAATCCCCCCTCAACCCCTTCTTACCTTTGTACATACACATACCGACTCAAGGGAAGTGAGAAGTGGACTTTGATAGTGTTGTAACAATCAACGGATATGCGGTTGTGTTTTAATTTTCAAAATTTATTTATTTATTTTATAGGAACAAAACCTGATTTCGTTAGGTCAGATCCTGTCCCCAACCGTTAACTTCGTGTCTGACCTAACGTAAACCACACATCTTTGGAAAACCCAAAGAGACTACTCTAGTGTAGAATCAGTCAGACAAGTATGAACTAGACTCAATATAGGACATTTCTAGTATGATTTTCATATTTAGGTTTACCACGAAACTCTGTCTCACAGGGAGAGACCAAAAGTCCGGTCTCATAAACAAAAATTTGTTGTTTGGTTACTTAATCTGAAGATTCCTCCGTACGGAAATCCCCTTTTGTACTACAGATAATAAAAAGGTTTAATATTTTCAATATCTACGTTTTAACCGTAACTTTATCTGTCTATTCATGTTTTTTCTTTTACTTTTCGTGGTGTTATAGGGTAAGAATCCTTAATCATCCATCAACATACAACGACATAACATATACATATACGTATATACTACAGTGAAAACAGTATATGTTCGGTATACAGTAGGTACATATTTCGATGACCCTTACAATTTTTTGTTTTCATCATTTTAGTCGATATGGACGTCATTCGATAATCCCCTATGTGTTTTGTTTTCATACACTTGATACTACCGTTTGGAGAACTACCTAGTAACGGATCAGTACCGCTCTCCCCGAACGTGTTGAGTCACTTCGATACTCGGTACCACACGGTCCAGTGGGTTCTACCTATCCAGGTCTACATGTTCGACCCAAATCTTTTTCTTCTCCTTGAACATATTCGATCAAAATCTTTTCTGTCTCCTTGGTCTTTAGTTTAACGGTTGTAAAGGACCTAGTATCTCTTTCGTTTCCTTAAGGTCTTTTATAGAAGAAGATGAAGTAACCAATGTACTTTCGGAAACTGACACACCCAGTGTTGTTTAACACCTTTTAAGAATTTGTCTACTTTTATGGTCTAGTAGAATGGACCGAGGACTCTTTGGACATACGTCCAGTTCTTCGTTACGAATCTTGGAATGTACCTTGTTGACTGACCAAACTTTAATCCTTTCTCATACTGTTCCGACATATAATAGTGAGACAATAAATTGAAGATGTGTCTCATGTAGGACACTCTATATCCCGACTTGCTCAATATTTGACTTTAGTTCTGAAGGTCCCCTTCGTTACAGCCTATACGTCGACTATGGTGAGATTGCCGTCTTTCGTTTCTTCTTGATTCTCGGAGAACTACTCCCATTTTCTCTTCTCACTTTTCCCACCGAATTTTGAGTGAATTTTTTTTTGTTTTGGGTTTCTAGTACCGTAGACCAGAGTAGTGAAGTACCGTTTATCTTCCGTTTTTTCACCTACGTCACTGTCTGAAAGAGAAGAACCCGAGGTTTTAGTGACACCTACCACTGACGTCGGTACTTTAATCTTGTGTGAACGAAGAACCTTTCTTTCGATACTGTCTGAACCTACCACATAATTTTTCGCCTCCGTAGTTAAACAGTTGTTTTCAAGCAGATCAGTTTCGATACCAGAAAGGTGATCAGTACATGTCTACGTTCTCAACCTGGTATTTCTTCCGACTCACGACTTCTTAACTAGGAAAACTTACCACCACGAGTTCTTCTGAGAACTCTTGGGGAACCCGTCATTTTTCTAGTTTGTCCAGTTAAGATGTCCTTTAGTCAGGACTTATAAGTAACCTTCCTGACTACGTCTTCGACTTCAAGGTTATGAAACCGGTGGACTACGTTTCCCAATTGTAAACCTTTCTGAGACTACGACCCTATTTAACTTCCGTTTCCTCTTCACCCACTGTCTCTTACTCTACCAACCTACCGTAGTGGTTGAGTCACCTGTACTTGAACCCGTTTGAAGCCCTCTGTCACTCTCTGTCCCTTCGGACCACACGACGTCAGGGACCCCAACTTTTTTGACCTGTGCTGAATCACTAACCTGTTGTTGTTGCTTACTACCATTTTTGTAATTTGTATCCCTACTCCTTTACGTCACTACTACTACTTCTACTACTACTACCACTTCTAAAATCGAGTCCTTTCAAAAGAAGACACATAAAAGGGAATAAGGAAGAAAACAAAAACAGAAAAATAAGACTTCCGATAAACAGATTTTAACCGAAGACAAGTCAAGTCAAGTCTAATCAAGTCAAGTCAACGAGTCAGAACAGACTAAGACAGTGGGGTACCTGACTCCGTACCGTTCGGAGGGACAGGAAGTGGTTAAGGGTCTCGAATGAGTTTGAGTGTAGGTATCTCAACCACTACGGTAGGTCGGTAGAGTAGGAGACAGTAGGGGAAGAGGAGGACGGAAGTTAGAAAGGGTCGTAGTCCCAGAAAAGGTTCCTTAGTCAAGAAGTGTAGTCCACCGGTTTTATAACCTCAAAGTCGAAGTCGTAGTCAGGAAGGTTACTTATAAGTTCTGAATAAAGGAAATCCTACATTACCAACCTAGAGGAACGTCAGGTTCCCTGAGAGTCCTCAGAAGAGGTTGTGTTGCCAAGTTTACGTAGTTAAGAAGTCGCGAGTCGAAAGAAATATCAGGTTGAAAGTGTAGGTATGTACTGATGACGTTTTTGGTATCGACACTGATCTGTATGTAAACAACCGTTTCATTACAGAGACGAAAAATTATTCGACAGATCAAACCAGTATTGAAAAGAAAGTTCCTTGTTCACAGAAAATTAAAGTACCGACGTTAGTGGTAGACATCACTAAAACCTCGGTTTTTTTTGGACAGTTGACAGAATTCCCTCCATTTTTTCGGTACAAAACGTATAGACACAAACACCCTAACTTTTAACGAGACGAGACACTCACATACAGAAGATTTTAATCTTATTACGGTATGTCATGTCAAAATATAGGTCAACGTAAAAATTAACTTATAATAAAAGACTTAAAAAATAGTACGGGGATAACCTGAAAATGGGTCCGGAGGAGGGTTCAAAGGACACGTAGAAGGTCACTTCCTTTGGTTTGAGACAAAGACTTATATTGAGTGTGCTATCAAAGGACCCCTTATGTAAAATTATAGAAGATAATAGCTTTACGTACAGGGAAACAAGTCCGAAGTCCACGTCACCTTATTTTATAGATAATAAACAGGTCCGTCATTTTCAAATCTTAGTTCGATGAAGACAAAAGTGAAAGGACTTACATGAACTATGGTTTGAAAAGGGGGGTTTAAGAAGTACTGATTTTGAGGGGAACAGTAGAACTCTAGTGGTTGGACCATGGGTGTCAAGAGATGTCTTTAGGGATGACCAGAATGGAGTCACCTTTATAAAAGTTGTCATCAGGTCTAGAACTCCAAAAGGAATCTTTACGTCCTTAGTGACGAGTAAAACAAATTCATCCTACTATTTAACTATTTCGAGAGTCTCTGATTAAACGTCCTAAAACATTAGAAGACTTCCCCTCTCCTTTTTCTTAAAACTTTTTATTGTTCTTTTTCCCTGTAACCGATCAAAAGTTTTTTACTCTAAGTCACGACCAATGGAGTATGATAAGAAAGGCTCTCTCTTTCTTCAATACTTTGTTGAAACTCTAAGGAGTATGGTTACAAGAATCTAAAACTAAAGGAATCTCTTTTATCTGTCAAATAAAAGATATTTATAGAATTAGTTTTACTTTTTAATACCGTTCCAATGTGAGTTTCTAAAAATAATATTTATAGTCATCTACCTTTCAAAGTTGTAATCTTGAAAGAATAGGTCGTCTGAATGTACTCCCAGTAATTTTTAGATATAAGTAAACTTACAGAGAGTTTATGTTCTCTCCATTCCACTCAGAGGACCGATGAATAGGAAATAAAGGACAAAAGTCTCATCGTCACCGTTCTTCTCTTCGACCTTCTCGGTAGATAGAGATGTCAAAAAAACTGACTTTGAAGACCAAAGGGACAATCTAATCTACCGTTTCGTAGACGGGTGTTACGCCCTTTGGACCTAAGTTAGGGACCCAGGCCTTCTAGGAGACCTCTTCCTTTACCGTTGGGTGAGGTCATGAGAACGGACCGTTTTAGGGTACCTACCTCCTTGGACCATCCGATGTCAGGTACCCCAACGTCTCACAGTCTGGGCTGACTCCTTGAAGTGAAAGAAAAGGCCTTCTCCCACTAAAAAGATATTTAATCGATAACCAAATTTATCCTGGATTTTGTGAGTGGGTCAATTAATAACTGTGTGGACCTCCAACTGTCTTCTTCTTCTAGTAATGTTTATACACCTAAGAAGGAGTCTACGATCTTTCTTTATTCCGTGATTAACGGGACAACTGAGATAGATAAATTGGAGTAACTAATATAAGTGTTAATGAGAAGTACCAAAGACGTAATCAGTACCTATATGTCTCCACCCGTCACACAAGTATAGTACTGTTGTAATTTTGGAATTTTTAAGACCTGCTTGTGAGTTGGAGACCTTACTCTTCAAGGTTATTTGGAAACCCACAATGAAGACACTTCCTGTCATCTACGGAAGGTCTCATGGTATTCGGGACTCTGTAGTTCATTTACTGTGGTCGGTCGTCTTTAATATCATCAATGAGTGGTCTACTGGACGTTCATCTTAGTCTAGTACCGATATTTACCAAGGATGTTCTGTCAGTTGCAAGCATCTACTGGGTGCCAGAAGATTTCTTTTATTTTGGATAGTCAAAGTAGGTTTGATTTCAGTACTCCCCTATAACTTCAGACCCAAACTTTGGTAGACTTATTGGAAAGATTTCATCCCGATTCAGTCCTTTTTCGTTCCTTCTAGATCTCACTACAGGTCTTTTTAGACACTCACAAGCGACAAAAGAAAGTGAACATTCGACGACATACTACGTACCTCGACCACAATTCCATTACCTATTTTTTCCTTAAGTCCCTTCAGTCCTTTCGGGTAAGGTCTCTAGTCTCCAATCTCCTGTACCCTCTTTAGCAGTATTAAGTCTTGTAAAAGGAGGGGGAAAAGAACTTTAGTCAAGTACGTCTTACTTCAAGAGTTAACTCTGAAGTCACATGTTGTGTGTCATAACAATAGTTATTTGTGTTAAGTCTTGTTACAAAACATTAAGAGTAACACGTCAACCGTAAAATTATCTACTACGTTTTCTTACGATTTTTTACACGTAAAAAGGAGTGAGCACCCGTCACCGTTTGGTACCCACTAAACACGATAGTGTATCTTTCGACTGAGCATCTTACATGTTCTTAGGACTAAGACCCCTTTTACAGACCTATTCGGACTTACTGAAATAGTAAACTTCATAATTAAGTGTCCCAGTAAGTTTTAAGAGTCCTTTTTAGGGATGGTCTAACTACAGTATTGATTCTATATCGGTTGAATATCCGACACCCTCTTTAATTTTGTGACACAAATCTTTTCTACACGGAAAACGTTTCTTTCAAAATAACCTTGTCGATATCGAGTGAGTAAATACATAACAGATACAGACGAAATTCCACATTGGTGCACCGTTGTCTCAGGGAGACTGACGACTCGGTTTTCTAAAATTGATCAATTGAAATATTCTTTTTCAAACAGTTGGACATGGGATTTAGTAATCGGATCTATCGTCTCTCCTAGAGCTAATTCCTCCTCTATAAGCTGTGAAACCTTTGTACTATAAGAAATTATTTTCTTTATGTAAAAAATATAATACATGTAAAACACACGTTTTATTAAAAAAAAATAAAGGTTGGGAAATGTATAAATAACGACCTACCCCACGTCGTCTTCTGTGTAAAATGAAAGATCAGATATATAAAGACAAAATAAGTAAAGAAAATTTTATTCTAAGATATCTTACATCACAAAAGTATTTTATGTTTTCTCGTAAATTTTTTTATGGATTCTCATATTTCTTGTTTTCAATTTTTTCCTTCGTTGAGTTAGGTACTAAGTTTATATTTTGACAAGTATACGACCCTATAAAGAGGACGTAGAGAATAAATGGGCTCAGAGTTGAAAATATTTTAGTAACACGTGTAGTACATTAAAAAAACTATCCTCCAAGAAATGAAGTCGAAGGTCTAAATTTAACTTTAAATAAAGAGGAAAGAAAGAAAAGATGAGAACTAATAGGACTTTCTCTCTATTCTTTCGGTGTCAAAGACAGTGGGTGTGTCAAAGAGGAGGGGAATCTCGTGTGGAAAGGAGACCAAGAGAGTTTCCGTCAAGCAAGAGAGAATGGATAGAGGAAATTATAAGAGAAATTAGAGAGAGAGAGAGAGAGAGAAAAAAAAAAAAAAATGTAGAGAAGTGAAAAGAAATCTGTGGTTTTTCTCTATCAGTATAGGTCATACCTGTATAAACCTGTCTCGTCAACAGGGTCTTTCCTCTATTCCCTTTTGGTGTCTTCTCTCCTTTACTAACGAAGTTGGTGTCGTACCGTAACGTTCCTCCAGGATTAGCCTCGTCGTTTCTCTCTCCACCTCGGGATCTTATTCCTACAAGACCCACGTTTACTACACTGAAGTTCTATCTTACTTCCCTAAGAACTTAATTCCCTAGACTCTTCACCTTGTTGATTACACGTACATGGATAGACACACGAACTGATACAGTCATAAAGATGAACTTAATAAGCGTAACTTTGAAATCGAAACTAATCACATTGGTTGATAGGTTACCTCCTAGAAACACCCACACATACAAAGACACAAATACGTTGACTCTCTCACTATGGTACAACCAGGTTAGTGTAGAAATATTCACACGTTTTTACACATAACATTATTTCTGTCCATGGAAAACATGATTCTACGTCAATAAGATCTGAGTCCCTGGTGGTTGACCAAAGAGTCAATAGAACCGGGATTTCAGGATATCCGTAGAGGGTACGTATAGAGAATACCATCAGAAGAGGGTACGTATAAAGGAGTCAAGTCAAGTCAGCGAGTCAGCACAGACTGAAAAACGTTGGGGTACTTAACGTCGTACGGTCCGGAGGGACAGGTAGTGGTTGAGGTTCTCAAGTGAGTTTGAGTGTAGGTAGCTTAGCCACTACGGTAGGTCGGTCGAGTAGGAGACAGTAGAGGAAGAGGAGGACGGGTGTTAGGGAGGGTCGTCGTCTCAGAAAAGGTTACTCAGTTGAGAAGCTTGCTCCACCGGTTTCATAACCTCAAAGTCGAAATCGTAGTAAGGAAGGTTTCTTTAGGGTCCTGACTAGAGGAAGTTTTACCTGACCAACCTAGAGGAACGTTAGGTCCCCTGAGAGTTCTCAGAAGAGGTTGTGGTGTCAAGTTTTCGTAGTTAAGAAGTCGCGAGTCGGAAGAAGTGTCAGGTTTAAAGTGTAGGTACGTACTGCTGACCTTTTTGGTATCGGAACTGATCTGTCTGGAAACAACCGTTTTATTACAGAGACGAAAACTTAGACGATAGATCCAACCAGTATTGAAAGGAAGGTTCCTCATTCGCAGAAAATTAAAGTACCGACGTTAGTGGTAGACGTCACTAAAAACTCGGGGGGTTTTATTTCAGACTGTGATAAAGGTGACAAAGGGGTAGATAAAGGATACTTCGCTACCCTGGTCTACGGTACTAGAATCAAAAGACTTACAACTCGAAGTTCGGTTGAAGAAGTGAGAGGGGAAAGTGAAAGAAAAGAAAAAAAAAAAAAAAATCTTAAGTTGACACTTAAATGAAAAAAAAACAAACAAAAATTTAAAAAATAAAAAAAATTTAAAATTTTAGAAATTAAGAATGTACGCAAGGGTTTGTACTTGGGGGGAGGGTGGAGGGAGGGGTGTNAGGTGACAAAGGGGTAGATAAAGGATTCTTCGCTACCCTGGCCTACGGTACTAGAATCAAAAGACTTACAACTCGAAGTTCGGTTGAAGAAGTGAGAGGAGAAAGTGAAAGTAGTTCTCCGAAAAATAAAGGAGAAGTGAAAGACGGTATTGCCGCCACAATAGACGTATAGACTCCAATAACTATAAAGAGGACCGTTAGAACTAAGGTCGAACACAAAGAAGGTAAGGTCGCAAAGAGTACTACATGAGACGTATCTTCAATTTATTCGTCCCACTGTTATGTGTCGGAACTGCATGAGGAAAAGGATAAACCTTGGTCAGACAACAAGGTACAGGTCAAGATTCACAACGAAGGACGGGACGTATGTCTAAAGAGTTCTCCGTCCAGTCCACCAGACTATAAAGGTATAGAAAGTCTTAAAAGGTCACAAAACGCTAGGTGTGTCAGTTTCCGAAACCGTATCAGTTATTTCGTCTTTATCTACAAAAAGACCTTGAGAGAACGAAAAAGGTACTAGGTCGGCTACAACCGTTAAACTAGAGACCAAGGAGACGGAAAAGATTTTGGTCGAACTTGTAGACCATCAAGTGTAAAGTGGATAACGACTATGGACCGAACCTCTTAAAACTGGTAATGAAACGATCACATACTCTACTCATGTTGACACGTCATCAAACTCGTAAGAAACCGTAATGGAGAGAAACCCTAACCTTTCTTTTGACTGAAAAAGGTCAGGACACCGGTGACGACTCAAAAGGTTTAAACGACCGTATAACTCACTTTGTGAAAGTGTCGTAGTACAAAATCCTAAACTTTTCCGAGTCGACCTTAAGGTAGTGGAGGTGTTCGAAAACGAAAAAGAACCCCTACGTCACTACGAAGGATCCCAGGAACTGAAGTGTAAGATCCTACAGACCGAGATCCGACCACTAGTGTGGTAGTACTAATACATAGACTTAACACTTCTAGAAAAAACACATCAAGAAGACACATAAAAGTGGTGGAGAAAATTATAGAAGACGAAGACACTCCAGGTATGGTAAAGACAGGAAATAACACGGGTAGAAACATACTTTATAGGAGAACCATAGAGATTAAAAGAACTTCTCTAGAGATCAGAAAGGGTAAGATAACAAAAGGAGATCAAGAAACGTAACTAAGGGCTCCTTCCGAAAGAATAGAGAGGAACGATAAGAAACCTTGAGACATAAGTTTACCTATCTAGAAAGGAAAAGAGGAAACGGAAAGTGAAGAGAATAAGAGTATCGATAAACATTCCGGAGGAGTCTGTTGGTAAAACGGAAAAACGAAAAGAAAAAGAATCTCTACCAGAATTAGTGACGTAGGGTATGTTACAATGATTGGAAGTAGGTATCAAAAAGTCCGTGAAACAGATAGTCTCGATTAGGGAATTTAGACAAACCTCGTGACCTCGTCGTCAACACGTCACGACCTCACTGACACTCCTCCATAGGGCACAGGTTCCCTTTTCCTCTTCGGATCTTTCTACCATCCCCCACTTTAACGCAAATCTTAGTTTGGGGAATGATCGGTCTCTGAGAATCTCCCGAGTTTGTACGGAAGACGTGTGGTCCTGGGTCTATGGAGTGTCTCTGACTCTGTCTTGACACAAACCCACAGAGGACTCCTCCATACCCAGTCGTCACCTGACGACGTCCCTGTCCCCGAGACCCACGTCATCTGGACCCATACCGTATTCGGGAGAACCTCCTCCAACGGTAATTGAGTGGTATCTCGGTGGTCTTGAATGTGTCCTGACCCGTTTGTCTAAGAATCTCCCGTGTGTGTCTTGGAACACACGTGGTCCTGGGTCCTCGTTCCTCGTCACTGGGGTGTTCTCTGACTGGGTCTGAACAGACACTCACAGGTCCTCAGAGACCACCTCCGTACCCAACCACCACCGGACGACGTCCCAACCCTCGTGACTCACATCGTCACGCACGTACCCTGTAAAACTTCCTCCAACGGTAATAGAAGTGATGGAGGTGGTATCAAACCGAAGTCCAGTTTATTGTTCCTCCCTTGTATCGGAGTAGGAAGTTGTCTTTTAACCTAATTTCTACATGACTCGTACCGGGACGGGTAGTCTTATTCTGGGTCAAAGGGGGAGTCAGAGCGAGTAGTCCTTCGAAGGTATTCGGAGAATAGGAAGAGGTCGTCTCCCGTCTGTCTGACTTTTGGTGTTAGTGTCTTTTGATTGGTTAGACTAGTGTACCTAGTGTCGGAATAGATTGAGTTACTTTGATACTCAGTACGGCACATCCCGGTAGGTTCTACCTGCCCAGTACTACCTCTCAAGACTGTTTCGCACCAGGTGACCTCTTCCCTTACCGTTTGGTGAAGTCATAAGAACGGATCAAGTCAAGTTAAGTCAAATCAACGAGTCAGTCCAGGTTGAGAAACGCTGGGGTACTTAACTTTGTGAGGTCCGGAGGGACAGGTAGTGGTTGAGGGTCTCAAGTCGGTCTGAGTACAGGTAGGGGTATTTGTTATACTTTTCCGTTTTTCTATCCTGTGACTTTCTATTTGAGGGGTACAATTATCAACGGGTTATACGATGACCTCTAATCACCTCTTTATTGAGGTCTTTCTTCCTTCTCTGCCTCGGTTTCGTTTTTGTTGTGGTTCAACACCTACACTGGCCACTACCTTCATTTCAAGTTACGACATTACTCGTTATAACGTACCCTTGGACCTTACAATCCAGGTACTTAATTCCGTTTAGTCTTCGCCAGTTTGTCCACTACCGTTTTCACTTATAACTGTAAAATCCTTAGTCACTTGATTTTACCTGACCTTGTCCACTTAAATTGAGTCTACTTGTAATATAGATGATGACACCCGTTTTTAGGGAATGTTCTTTACCTCATCGGTGGTAACAGTTGTTTACACAGGCTTTACGTCATGAACCTATGTTAGAGTTTTTGTTGTCTTACTAGAAACAAGTACAGGTTCCGTCTGGTAAGTTATAGAGTCATTAGTTGGTCATTATGACTTCTTCGACTTTAACTTGTCAAGATACTTCTGGATGTTCTGGAAGATCTTGATTGTGAGTTTTTTCTATAGGAAAAGTAATATCCCCTGACCTTACGTTTTCATCCTTCACTTCTTTACGGACCTCATTGTCTGTTTAAATTAGAACCTCATGTCTTACTTCGTCCCGTTTTCGATTGTCTCAAACGGTTCCCTTGCGTGACCAGTATCGTTTGTGGGAGAAGGTTGTTGTGTTCTCTTCTGAGATGTGTACCTGTAGTGGTCTACCAGTTATGACTTTAGTCTAACTAATATAAGAAACGTCGGTTTCTACCTCTTCGAGATATGTCAGTCGTTTTTGTTCTGACCCTCGCCTGATACCGAGTCAAGTACTTGAAGAATAACGATTTGAATCTGAATTTAACTTCTTTCACCCCTTTTGGTGATCTAGTAAGCCCATACTGGATTTAGTTTAGGGAATACTAAGATATCACTTTCACTGTTTATCTAACTTCCCTGACCTAGTCTATCTGTCTCACGGACTTCTTGATACCTGTCCTAATAAAATTCAAAGGGATATTATATAGTACAAAATGAAGAAAGAATATTGGATCTAATCGAGGTTATTACCATGATATCTTTCGACCTAACAAAAGAAAACCCTATTTATAAAGATTCAGTGAATGAAGTTAATACAAAAAATGTATTTTTTAAAACTCAAGTCAAGTCAGTGAGTCAGCACAGGCTGAGAAAAGTTGGTCTACTTAGCGTCGTGCGGTCCGGAGGGACAGGTCGTGGTTGAGAGTCTCAAGTGAGTTTGAGTGTAGGCAGCTCAGCCACTACGGTAGGTCGGTAGAGTAGGAGACAGCAGGGGAAGAGGACGGGGGTTAGGGATGGTCGTAGTCTCAGAAAACGTTACTCAGTTGAGAAGCGTACTCCACCAGTTTCATGACCTCAAAGTCGAAATCGTAGTAAGGAAGATTTCTTGTAGGTCCCGACTAGAGGAAATCTTACCTGACCAACTTAGAGGAACGTCAGGTTCCCTGAGAGTTCTCAGAAGAGGTTGTCGAAAGAAGTGTCAGGTCGAGAGTGTAGGTATGTACTGATGACCTTTTTGGTATCGGAACTGGTCTGTCTGGAAACAACCGTTTTATTACAGAGACGAAAATTTATACGATAGATCCAACTAGTATTGAAAAGAAGGTTCCTCATTCGAAGAAAATTAAAGTACCGACGTTAGTGGTAGACGTCACTAAAACCTCGGGGGGTGGTTTTTATTTATTTATTTATTTTTATTTTGGTATTTTAAGAATCTAAAATTGTTTGGAAGAGTTAGAAAGAAGAAAAACTTTAGTAGGATACTCTTTATACTTAACTGGTGTCTCTACGAAAAGACCGAAAGTAGATGTGAACGAAGGGACCACCGAGTCTGCCATTTCGCAGACGGACATGACGCACTCTGGGCCAAAGTTAGGGACCCGACCCTTCTATGGGACCTTTTCCTTTACCGTTGGGTGAGGTCATGAGAACGGACCTTTTAAGGTACCTGACTCCTCGGACCATCCGATGTCAGGTACCCCAGCGTTTCTCAGCCTGTACTGACTCTCTGAAGTGAAAGTAAGGTCCGAATCTGTCGGGTCAATCTTTTATACATAGCTCCCCTTTTTTCATTTACTACTGATATTTGATACCACATTCGTGTGCCAAGACGTGACTACATTCAACAATAGATCAAAGATTCCGTGAAATGCCTCCTTGACTAACACAGAACGTAAAAGGAAGTGAGACACTTCAATCCTCTACATCTAACATCTCTACCGGAGTTCCACCGTCACTAATGTGCATTATCGAGGTTCATTCGGTTTCGGGACACTAAAAGACTCACACACAACCACTTGTAACCGACTTTTATCAATCCTTATAGAAAATCAAAAAGAGAGTTGCCTTCTTAAGTAAAGAGAGACAGTCCTGTCGTGGTTTAAAGGGTGTGATGTTAGAAAGAAGGAAAACGACAACGTTACTAGGATCTTAAAATAATAGGACTGATCCATTTTTACTAGGTTATACTTTACTTTACCATTAAAGTCACTCTCTTTAATGGTCATGTCTTAATGAACATCGAGATACTGGGTATATTCTTCAGTTAATTCAAGGACAAAATAAAATTTAAGGTAGGATCTAATAAGAATCCGTATGAAACATACTTCGTTTAAACACGAGGTATGCTTGGGATTCATAAGAACATCCTTTGGTCAAAAACAAAACAAAAGACATCCAAAGTAGAAAGTAGAAAACAACGACCAAGAAAGACACATTGGTCCGCACAGACGTGTGAATAATGACATATTACAAAAAGAGTGTTGGAGAGTACACTTCATCTCCTCTAGACCTTGGGTCCCTAAATATGAGTAATAGAACATTATTGGATATTACCTTTACTTAGAATTTTTTTAGTATATACACATACATACACATATATATATACATATATACATATATATATATATATATATATATATAGTGACTAGGACAAACACTACAGTCAACAGAACGACAAGTGTGACAAACAACTTGGCTCCCATCCGTTCCGTGTTCGATTTTCCGACTTCTGAGTTCCTCGGGATTCTTGTGTCTGTGTAACTAAGAAAGGACCCACCGTATCGTCGGTATTGTGTCGGAGAGAGGACCGACCGTGTCGTCAGTCTCGTATTGGTGTCACATCGTTATTATTTGGTACTGTATGGAGTATATTGTATTGGTACTACGGTGTGGTCACATCAGGTTCACAGTATCATCGGTCCCGAAAACACTACTTCGAGAATCTCCGTATGGTGTGTTTCGTCGAGTATTGGTTCTCTTATGAAAACGTGTACACGGTAAGATATTCACTAGAGTCGACAATGTTTTTGTAAATGTTTTACACCTCGTTCGTTCTCACTCTCTGACACCCCACTTCCTCGAACTGGTGTAGTAGAACCGATTAAACGAGAGAGAGGTGATAGTTATATTTTGGTGAAACGACGTACGAGTTTTCATTGTTTTAAACATTCAATTGACTTGATATTATGTTTTTGTTTCTTACGACAAGGTATGGGAAATGGGGGTTTATTAATCTTTTCTCGTACAACTTTGTACCAAAAAATTTTTAGTTCTGACCTTCAACCGAAAAGTGCTACTTTATTTTGAACCGGGACCTGGACCCCGTGGGTTCGGTCTACTAGGTCGGTGTGAAACCACCACAAGAACTCCCTGGTCCAACAGTACGTGGGTAGGTACGTGAATAGGTAAGTCATTCAAAGGGAACTCAAGGATTATCCATTTCCTTGAGAAAATCCAAGACCACTACTTTGCCCCCCAATTTTTGTTTAGGTTCAAAACGTCGCGAATGTAAGATTACTCTCTTCAAAGAAAAAGAACTAGTGTTTAATTATTTAATTATTGGACTCCATTCTCAAGGTTTACTTACCCTTCTGTCAGAAACCTCTCGTACACAGTTCTTTTAGATTGTTATCGGTCCCTAATCTCACCCTCGGTCAGTTGACTCCTAAGAGAACTCTTCACTGAAACCCGATTTGAGACTTTTACTCGTCCCTACTTTACATAGAAGTCAGTCTCCCTTGTGTCACACTTCTTCCGGACACCGTCCTCAAACTGAACGAATTCCCATACTTTCTGTTGATCACTCCGACGTAAAGTCTTTTAGAGGGTTTTGCACCATACTACGGTGAACTCTCTTCTGGAACATTCCGGAACATCTTGTACTAACCTTAAGAAACAAAGGTCTTTTTACTCTTCACTAGCCACTTTTACAAAAGTCGATATCTCATAATGATCTAAAGTAAAATTTCACTAGGAAGACCTTTAAAAACCCTTTTTACTCATCGGTCAAATGGAACCCCTCTTATTGATAATAGTCTCCAGACCTTCTCTATTATCATTGAAACTAAACCAATATTTTACTTTATCTCCTTTTATATGACTTAACTCTCCCTAAACTCTTCACAATGCTAAACCACTATCTAACCTTTTCTTTCCAATCACTTATCTGTAAGTCCCTCCTACGAGATCAAAATTATTATACAAAGGTCGACTTTATATGTATTCATATATATATGGAATACATACATTTATATATGTATATGTAAATACTCATCCAGACACATAAATGAATGATGTAAAATGACATCGTACCCGAAGCGGACACCGAGTCGCCATTTCTTAGACGGATGTTACATCCTCTGGGCCCAAACTAGGGACCCAGACCTTATAGGGGATCTGCTCCCGTGTCGTTCGGTGAGGTCATAAGAACGGACCTCTTACGGTACCTGTCCTCAGACCACCCAATGTCAGGTATTCCAACGTCTCTCAGTCTGTGCTAACTTCACTGACTGGTGTGTGTGACATCACATAGTGTTTGTGTCTTCTATGTGTCTAACATTCTTATGTCGAGTTGTCTAATAGTTTTTTATTGACCTTCTATTGTATGGTAGAATCCGTCATTTAAAATGATCGTGGTGACTTTAGGAAAAACACGAGGGAGATTCTGAATGTGAATTTTTATCGGTAATAGAACTTAAGATTATGGTCAATAATCAAAACGGACAAAAACTTATATTTTCCTGAAAATGTCACGTTTACTAAAACAGGAAGATTTTTTATAACAATCGTTTTAAATTAGTTACTACATCAAACATCGTCATCAAATAAGGTAAATTACGAGATATTGTAAAGTACAAAACACATTATATATAAAAATAAGTCAACGAAGTTAACCCAGGTCAAGAAACGTTGGGATACCTGGTATCGGGGGTTCGAGGAGAGAGATACCCTAAAAGGTTCGTTCTTATGACCTCATCCAAAAGTGAAGGAGGAGGTCCCCAAGAAAGACTGACTCCCTAACTTGAGGACGGAAGACGTAGAGGACGTAACGTCCGTCTAAGAAATAACGACTCGGTGGTCCCTTTGGTGTATATGTATATGTACTTCTTTCACTTTCTTTCTTTCACTTCAGTGAGTCAGCACAGGATGAGAAACGCTGGGGTACCTGACATCGGATGGTCCGAAGAGGCGAGTACCCTAAGAGGTCCGTTCTTATGACCTCACCCAACGGTAAAGGAAGAGGTCCCCTAGAAGGACTGGGTCCCTAGCTTGGACCTAGAGGACGTAACATGTATATGTATACATGTACCTATATATACATACATGTTTTAATATATATATCCAAACATGTGTGTGTGTGTGTGTGTGTGTATATATATATATGTGCTCTCTCAGATGACAACCAAAAACAAACTCCGGTAATACTTATTACAACGATATTAGTAAATACGGGTAAAATTTATAATACTCATAATACATGTACAGAAGTAAATATATATACGTTTGTACGTCAATATATTCATATATATATTTTATGACACACACACTTAGAAAAGAACGGACATGTGGACACTTATCAATAACATGTTATTCTAATCATATATAACTTCAAATCGTTCGTCGGGTTGTCTTTTATCTAACTGATAAAAGACTTCACGACATCGTCAAACTCTTAAGTATCAAGTGTAATTTTTTTTTTAGAATAAATGAATTTTTAATAAGTGGTAAAAATATTCTCATAAATTGTATATAAAGGGACCGTTGACAACTTCGACTCGTGACAAATACAAGTACACTAAATACGAATACAAGTATACCAATATACGGTAAACATATAGAATAAATCGTTTACTGTTAAGGAAAAAAAAAAAAAAGGATGAATAGACCACTATACAGACGAAAAATTTGTACACACATACTCTTAATATATATAAGACCTATGGTCATAAAACAAAATATATATATGTGTATTTTATAGTTTTTCACTAATTCCTTTATGGACTTACATCCGTACACTGAACGTAATCGGTTACCCCGTAATCTTTTGTACTACTTTTTTGTCCATACTTTGGACGAAATCGTAACAGAAGAGTAAAGACCCTTGGAAGACGGAAGTACACGTGTTTGGAACGAATCGGGAATCTACTCCTTTGTGGTGTTCCCTATTCTGGGGTAAATAATATCAAAAGGGTCGTAGATGTGACTCCAAGGTCTGTACACATTTTCTGTAGTAAATTAGTAAGTCGAAATGACTTAGTCAGTTCAAACCTCCTTGACAAGTCCGTTAGATGTCTTAATATTCTCTATTATTTACAAACAATAAGATTCTGTGATTTAAACCTCACCAAATAAGGTGTGAATTCCGTTTATATAACCACTGGTTGGTCAGTCACATGGTTTCGTGCAATAGTCTTTTCGACCACTTTGGGGTTTCTAGTACCCGTAGTTTAAGTCGGGTAATCTTGTTAACACTTACTCAACGAACAACAGGTCTTCCATTAATATATATTAAAATATAACTAATCGTCTTTCAAGAGGTGATATTAGAACCTCTCTGAAATCTTTAATAGGAAAAGTTTTATTAAAGTATGTATTTTTTGATTTTGTTTAATTGGGAAGGGTTGGATTATTCCATATCTCACCTACAAGATTTTGACTTTACGTAATTTTCACAAAAATAAAAGTTCTACGACAGTGTTAGGACGAAGTCGAAGGGAAACAGTAACATCAAAGATTTTTTCCCTACTAAAGTATACGTTTTTTACAAACGAAGGATCCAATAAAAGTATAAATATGTGTACTAGAAATAAGGTTGACTGAACAATATTTATGTCTTAATGATATCAACTCACTATTTGATCTAATTAACTGAGTCTTCCGGTTATACATCCCGTTCTAATGTCTTGACACCAATTTTTTGCTTTTATCTTCTGTCTCAATCATATTCCTTTAAATAATCTACACTCTCTATTATTGTATAAGACTGAGACTTGGAGTCCCTTAATCGGAACACACTGACGAAAGTCATATCCGACCGTGGTTCTCGGGGTCTCTCCCTTGGACGACTAAGACGGAGGTCCTCGAATTCCGATTTGAGGTGACAGAACCCAAATCACTTCTCCTTGACTATCCTTCTTAGATAGAAGGACTTTTTAAGTTTGATTTTAATTGGAACCCATTCTTCTGGTACCAGAAATGGGATCAAAACTCGAAAGTTAAATCGGGTGATATGCGTTTATATAAAAGTAACTCGGGTCGTTTAATTCGGATTTTATTTTAGTTAGAGGATCCGTTGACTTGTCAATTGATTTTCACATTTTTTAGGTTAACAAGGAGTGAACTCCCTACCTATTCGTTTGAAACTACCCAGGTGTGTAACTTAAGATGTGTCGTTATTTTTTCCTATTTCACTATGTGTTGACATACTTAGGATTTACGTGATATGATTCACTGTCTTTAATCTGTTTTACAGTTGTGTAAATTTAAAGAATCTTTTACGACCTTTTCACTTTTCAAATATTTAAATTTAATTTTTTTTTTTTTTTTTCTTTGATGTAGTTACAGAAGGTCTTCGCACCTAACCTTCTTCGTAACTGTTACTTCATCGTACCTTCTTTAAGAATAATACTACTATCACTTTCACTTTTACANCTTAAGATTTACGTGATATGATTCACTGTCTTTAATCTGTTTTACAGTATGTGTAAATTTAAAGGATCTTTTACGACCTTTTCACTTTTCAAATATTTAAATTTAATTTTTTTTTTTTCTTTGATGTAGTTACAGAAGGTCTTCGCACCTAACCTTCTTCGTAACTGTTACTTCATCGTACCTTCTTTAAGAATAATACTACTATCACTTTCACTTTTACACTCAACGAGTGAGCACAGACTGAGAAACGTTGGGGTGCCTGACATAGGGTGGTCAAAGGAGATAGGTAACTTAATAGGTCCGTTCTTATGACCGTACCAGTCGGAAAAGGAAGAAGTGTCCTAGAAGGGATAGGTCCCTAACTTAGGTCCAGAAGACGTAACGTCCGTCTGAGGAATGGTAGACTCAGTGGTCTTTTCAGGTATCATATTCTAATTCACTGTGTCTTATTTACGCTTGTGTTTCATGGTTAATACACTAGTTCTTTATGTGACATTCCGTTGATATAAGTCATAGGATATTATTTGGTTTTACCTTTTCTTATACTCTTTCATGTATAAAAAAAAAAACATATTGACTTTGTGAAACGACATGTCGTCTTTATCGTGTAATACTACAATGTTCTAACATATAGTTGGTATAAAATTATTTTTTATGTAACATTTAAAGTCACAATCTATAATGAAAGACGGTAATGAAAGATTCCATTTAATTAATAAGGAGTCACAATAAGATGTCTCAAACGGATTACGTTCAGAAACGGACCTCGTCAAAGGAGTATCCTGGTGTGCACACTCGTGGTCTTCAAATCGGTCTCTTGATGACTCGACAACCATAGGTTTATTTATTCACCTTGGTCAATAAAGTGTAGTCTTTACCGATCTTAATGTAGGTTGTATATGATCACTGAAGTACGTTTAGTGGTCTTCGACGGAATCAAACATGTGTTTAATACAGGGAGGTCCTTTGGTCAAGACTTTTCTACCGTAACAAAACCCGATTTCGTTGAGGTGACATCTTGTCCCCAACCGTTAACTTCGTTTTTGGTCTAAAGTCGGACAGACGGTGGGAGGACTCAAAGAGACTCACCTCGTGTCGAACAAGTTGGATAAGTAACAAAAAGAAATAGAAAAAAAAAAAAAACTATTTTCTGTTAAAATAGAGGAAATTTGTTGAGGTGTCTTTTCTACTCATGTAACCCGATTTATTCTGAGTAAACTATTGTTATCGTATGTAATATATTTTGAACCTTAGAATTTCCTTAATTTGTAAGGTGACTTTAAAACGAATGTGTTCAAGTGGATTGTTTACGAGAAGGAAGTGGTACTTTAATCTTTCACTGAGTCAGGCTTACAAACCAAATAAAACTGAGTCAGTTTTATCTACCTTTAGACCTATACCCGAGGTCTGAGACAGGACAAGGTAGTACTCTATTTGACCTTCACTCATACTTGTGACGGTAGATGAAACCTTTCGGAGTTGAACACAATCGAAATATTTCGTGGTCAAGACAACTTCGTAGTTAGACAAGTAAGAACTGGTGTTAATACAGGACCTTTCAAGTATGGGTTTCATATTTAGGTTTATAACGAACCCCGAATCCACAGGGATATACTAAACTTTTGGTGTCTGATAAATAAAAATCCATTGTTTGGATACTTAATTTGAGGATCCCTCCGTGTGTAAATTCCCTTTCGTTTACTACGAATTAAAAAGGTTTAATATTTTCAATATCTAAATTTTATACCATCACTCTACTATGTCTTTTCATATAATTTTTTCTTTAACTTTTCGTGGGAATTGTGGGGTAAGGATTCTTAATTATCGATCACATATATATAACGACATAAAGTTTGTATACATACACATATATATATATATAAAGACATGAATTTAAATAGTGTTATTTATAGTTATAATTACTATAGGTCCAGAATAGACTTGTACCTGTACTTTTATCTTCTTCTCGAAGGTATATCTTCTTCTGGAGATTAATTCAAAGGTATATACTTAGTTCTAACTTACCAACAAGGAAGGAAAGGAACATGAACCACTGAAACTTCTTCTTTCTCTGTCTCTAGTCGTTACTCTACTGGGACTAATATGTAGAGAAGGAAGTAAGTGTGACACAGTCGAACGATATCCGGTGTAGGGGAAAAGAGAAAGTCAGTTCCGGGAAGGGAGTGAGAGTGGATCGAAGAAATCACTTAAGGAGAAAACTCAGTGGTGGAGGTTAAGAATCAACCCTGGAAGTTTACTCTATCCGTAAGTATAGGTCGTACTCACGTACACCCGTCCATCCTCAACAACCTCTTGTTCTCTCTCCTTCTTCGTTAATATGAGTTCCAATTCTCAACTTCCTTTTCAAGAATGACCCTCCTTTCCACCTTCCTTCCCCGTTTTCCACAAGGACCACGGTACGACACTCCCTTCCTAACCCTATAGAGTAACTCTCGGACTCTTGACCGTTCTGTTTTCTCGTACACGTAAAGACTCACGAACCTATACGGTGGGAAACATAGACTAGACAAACGTAAGGTCATGTCCGCGTGGAGTCTCTATCATACCCAAGTCAAGGTTTAGTGACACTATTTTGTTTATAACGTTTTTTCACTGTGGATTAAAAAACGAAAGAGTCATGTAATTTTTTTTTTACAAAAGTGATAGGACATCGGATAGCACCCTTCTCATAATTGTATATATGAAATTAGTTTTTTATGCAATTACGATTTTTGACGATTTGGAGTAGACAGAGAGTCGGAAGTATCTTGACTTCTCACAATCCCGGAATAGGACCCTTATGACACCGACCAAATTGGAAGATAACTCTGATTATTTTGAAAAAGGTATAGTTGTCATTCTGACAAAAAGAAAGAATAGTAAGGACACAAGTGACTCTATTTTAAAAATTAAAGGAAATTTTTAAATAAGACTCGTAAGTGTTGAACAGATAAATCATGTTCTCCGGATCAAAAACTGGAGAAAAGAAGGAAGGAATGATTCGAATTGGTAAAGAGCATAAACTATATTACATTCTCTATAAAAAGACTCGAGGTTTTATTGACGTCTACCACTAACGTCGGTACTTTAATTTTCTACGAACGAGGAACCTTCCTCTCAATACTTGTTGGATCTATCGTATAAGTTTTCGTCTCTGTAATGAAACGGTTGTTTCCAAACAGATCAGTTCCGATACCAAAAAGGTCACCAGTACATACTAACACTCTCAACCTGATATTTTTTTCGACTCACGGCTTCTCAACTACGAAAACTTGACACCACAACCTCTTCTGAGAACTCTCAGAGAACCTGACGTTCCTCTAGGTTGGTCAGGTAAGATTTCTAATCAGGACCCACAAGTAACCATCCTGATTACAACTTTGACCTTGAGGTTATGAAACCGGTGGACTACGCTTCTCGATCGAGTAAACTTTTCTGGGACTACTACCCTTTCTAACCCCCGTCCTCCTCTTCCCCTGCTGTCTCCTACTCTATCAACCTACCGTAGTGGCTGTGTTACCTGTTTCCAAAGCCACCTGAAACCCTCAACCACTACCTGTCCCTCCGTACCACACGACACCAAGTACCCCAACGTTTCTCATTCTGTGTTGACTCGATGATTTGACTTGACTTGACTTCTCTATACACTGAGAAGGAAAGTGAACTTATAAATCACCGAAGACATCCCAATGATTGACCGGATTAAAGTTATAAGGAAACAAAGTTCGTTGTCAATCTTGACCTGTACCTTGTTGTCTGACCAAGGTTTATCCTTTACTCATACAGTCCCGACATATAATAGTGGGACGAATAAATTGAATATACGTCTCATGTAGTACTCTTTACGACCTGACCTTCTTTGTGTTCGACCTTAGTTCTAACGACCCTCTTTATAGTTAGTGTCGTCTATACGTCTACTGTGGTGAGAATACCGTCTTTCACTTCTCCTCGATTTTTTGGAAAACTACTTTCACTTTCTCCTCTCACTTTTTCAACCGAATTTCGAGTTGCAAGTCTTTTGTTTCTAGTACCGTAGGCCAGGGTAGTGAAGTACCCTTTATCTACCCCTTTGTTACCTTTGTCACAGTCTAAAATAAAAAACCCCGAGGTTTTAGTGGCGTCTACCACTGACGTCGGTACTTTAATTATCTGCGAATGAGGAACCTTCTTTTCAATACTGGTTGGATCTATCATATAAGTTTTCGTCTCTGTAATGAAACGGTTGATTCCAGGCAGATCAGTTCCGATACCAGAAAGGACACCAGTACATACCTACACTCTCAACCTGACACTTCTTCCGACTCGTGGCTTCTTAACTACGAAAACTTGACACCACAACCTCTTCTGAGAACTCTCAGGGAACCAGACGGTCCTCTAGGTTGGTCAGGTTAGACTTCCTCTAGTTGGGACCCTAAAGAAACCTTCCTTACTACGACTTCGACTTTGAGGTCATGAAACCGGTGGAGTACCCTTCTCAACTGAGTAACCTTTTCTGAGACTACGACCCTCTCTAACCCCCGTCCTCCTCTTCCCCTGCTGGCTCCTACCCTACCGACCTACCGTAGTACCTGAGTTACCTGTACTCAGACTCACTTGAGGTCCTCAACCACTACCTGTCCCTCCGGACCGCACGACGCTAAGTACCCCAGAGTTTCTCAGCCTGTGCTGACTCGCTGACTTTACTTGACTTGACTTCCTCTCCTTCTCTCTATCCCCTTACTAGGTAGTCACCTCGTCAGTCTTGCAGGTATTGTAAATAGTTTCTTTAATAGGTTGAATCCTTCAACATATCAAGTGTCGTAGGGTTTTACTAAAGTCATCATTGTAGTCTGAGTGACTAGTGTCTAGTGGTACTGTTTATATCGTTATTGTTTTTTCGAACTTTATAATACTCTTAATGGTTTATACTTTTCTTCTGAGTTTCAGTATTTACAAAACCTTTTTAACACGGTTATCTGAACAAGATGCGTCCTAACGACGTTTGGAGATTAAACATTTTTGTTGTCTCATGGACACTTCGCGTTATTTCACGTCATTTCGTTCCACACGGAGATAATCGGAAACAATCACAAGGTCCTCAGGTAGTATGTACCTACGTACGTACACTCACACTGTTTCTGGCACCCCAAACAGGACGTCCTAGTTGGCGAAGACAACATCTGGTCGTACTCATAGAGTGATTTCCGTCCATTGAAACACAAGGCTTTCCGAGTCCCCGTAGGAACCAGTAAATTCAGACTTTACTCAAGACGATTGAAAGGACACCCATTTTCCATAAGGAAGGTAAGATATCTACTACCTAATGGTAAATTTAATAATCAGTGGATCGTTTAGTCTCTCGTTTATAAACTTTGTTTAGAACTTCGGGTCTAAATGACTCATTAGATGGACCAGACTTCTCAGTTTGTTAAGATATTGTAAATCGAAACTAAAGTATAGGATATTATCGAAGAGACTTTAAAGAAAGAAGTCATACTAATTTTTATAGGAAATACTTTCGATATTCTGTGACTACTTTCTTTAGTTTCTGTTGTGTTTGCCTAGTTTTGTATATTGAAGTGAGACATATTAGCCGAGGTCAAAGTAGGTGGAGTAATCTTGACTAAGTTTACATATTATAGTACATTCTTTACTTAACGGTCAGATCCAAGCTACGTCCTATATACTACGAACCCCGACCACGTGACCCTACTGGGTCTCTCTACCATACCCCTCCCTCCACCCTCCCCCAAAGTCCTAACCCTTGAGTACATGTGGACACCGTCTAAGTACAACTACATACCGTTTTGGTTATGTCATAACATTTCATTTTATTTCATTTATATATATATATATCGAACAAGAACCTAACCTTCTTAGTTATAACAATTCTACTGAAATGGTGAGTTCCGGTATTTATCTAAATTACGTTAGGAATAGTTTAAGGGTTACTGTAAAAAATGTCTTGACTTTCATTTTAAAAGTTTAAATATACCTTTGTGTTTTCTAGGGTTTATCAATTTTATTAGAACTTTTCATTCTTACCTCGACCTCCTTAGTACTAGAGACTGAAGTCCGATGAAGTTTTGATATCATTAGTTTTATCATACATGACGATGCATTCGAGTTCCTAAACACCAGTTAATTGGATATTGGTTCCTTCGTCCTTACATATTACCTCTTTCTGTCAAGGTAGTTACTCACCATAACCCTTTGACCTGTGGAATGTAGATTTTCTTACTTTCATTCAGTAAAAGATTATGGTATATGTTTTTATTTGAGTCTTACCTAATTCCTGGATTTTACATTGTGACACACGGGTTTTGAAAATCTCCTTTCGTCTCCGTCTTGTGAGAACCGTATTTAACGTTGTTATAAAAATTTTTGTTCAAAGGATCTCATTACATTTACTTTTGTTTTTATTGATTTACACTGGATTAATTTGAATTTTCGAAAACGTGTCGTTTGAATTTTTTTTTTTTTTCACTTTTCTGTTGGATGATTTAACCTCCTTTTATTAACATTTACTACGATGGTTGTTTCCCAACTAAAGGTTTTATATATTGAGTGTGTCGAATTATAGTTTTGTTTGTTAATTTAGTTTTTTACCCGTCTCCTGGATTTATCTGTAAAGAAGTTTTTTCTGCATATCTCCCGTTTATCTGGGTACTTTTCTACCTGTCACTTACATTAATGACCTCTTTGTGTTTAGTTTTGATTTTACTTCACAGTGGAGTACGATCAGTCTAACCTTTAGTAATTTTTCAGACATATGACAAGTGTGCAGAAAGTTGTTGTGCTCTTCTGAGATTTGTACTTGTAGTGGTCTACCAGTTGTGGTTTTAGTCTAACTAATATAAGAAACGTGGGTTTCTACCTCTTCAAGATATGTCAGTCGTTTTTGTTCTGGTCCTCGACTGACACCGAGTCTAGTACTTCAGGAATAACGGTTTAAGTCTGAATTTAACTTCTTTCACTTCTTTTGGTGATCTGGTAAGTCCATACTGGATTTAGTTTAGGGAATACTGATATGTCACCTTCACTCTTTATCTAAATTCCCGGATCTCGCCTATCTCACGGACTACTTCATACCTGCCTCCAAGTACTTTAACATGTCCTCTGTCCTTAGTTCTTCTAAGGGTTCTTTTGCTTTACGTTTTTTCACTTTACCGACAGACCCCTCCGGAATGTTTATCGACACTTTTCTTTTCACATTTCGTTTCCTCTTTTCCTTTCTATATTCATAGACTTACGTCTCAAGGTTTCTTATCGTTCCTTTCTATTCTTTCGGAGGGAGTCACTAGTTACGTTTCTTTAATTCCTTTTGTTGTCTTACCCTTTCTGATCTCTATAGAAGTACTTTATATCTCTATGGTTCCCTTGTAAAGTACGTTTCTACCCGAGCTATTTCCTGTCTTTACCATACCTGGATTGTCTTCGTCTTCTATAATTCTNATGAGAAGTGTGCAGAAAGTTGTTGTGCTCTTCTGAGATTTGTACTTGTAGTGGTCTACCAGTTGTGGTTTTAGTCTAACTAATATAAGAAACGTCGGTTTCTACCTCTTCAAGATATGTCAGTCGTTTTTGTTCTGGTCCTCGACTGACACCGAGTCTAGTACTTCAGGAATAACGGTTTAAGTCTGAATTTAACTTCTTTCACTTCTTTTGGTGATCTGGTAAGTCCATACTGGATTTATTTTAGGGAATACTGATATGTCACCTTCACTCTTTATCTAAATTCCCGGATCTCGCCTATCTCACGGACTACTTCATACCTGCCTCCAAGTACTTTAACATGTCCTCTGTCCTTAGTTCTTCTAAGGGTTCTTTTGCTTTACGTTTTTTCACTTTACCGACAGACCCCTCCGGAATGTTTATCGACACTTTTCTTTTCACATTTCGTTTCCTCTTTTCCTTTCTATATTCGTAGACTTACGTCTCAAGGTTTCTTATCGTTCCTTTCTATTCTTTCGGAGGGAGTCACTAGTTACGTTTCTTTAATTCCTTTTGTTGTCTTACCCTTTCTGATCTCTATAGAAGTACTTTATATCTCTATGGTTCCCTTGTAAAGTACGTTTCTACCCGAGCTATTTCCTGTCTTTACCATACCTGGATTGTCTTCGTCTTCTATAATTCTTCTCCACCGTTCTTATGTGTCTTGACACGTTTTTTCTAGAAGTACTTGGTCTATTAGTGCTACCATACTAGTGAGTGTGAGTAGATCTCGGTCTGTAGGACCTTACACTTCAGTTTACCCGGAATCCTTCGTAGTGATACTTGTTTCGATCACCTCCACTACCTTAAGATCAAGTCGATAAAGTTTAGGATTTTCTACTACGACACTTTCACGACGTAAGTTATACGGTCGTGTAAACCTTTTGAGTCGTCACCGGTGTCCTGACCTTTTCCAGTCACAAGTAAGGTTAGGGTTTCTTTCCGTTACGGTTTCTTACGAGTTTGATGACGTGTTAACGTAAGTAGAGTGTGCGATCATTTCATTACGAGTTTTAAGAGGTTCGGTCCGAAGTCGTTATGTACTTGGCACTTGAAGGAGCACAATTTCGACCAAAATCTTTTCCGTCTCCTTGGTCTCTAGTTTAATGGTTGCAGGTGACCTAGTAACTTTTTCGTTCTCTCAAGGTCTTTTTGTACATAAAGATGAAATAACTGATACGGTTTCGAAAACTGACACACCTAGTGTTATTTGACACCTTTTCAGAAGTTCTCTACCCTTATGGTCTGGTGGACTGGACGGAGAACTCTTTGGATATACGTCTAGTCCTTTGTTATCAATTTTGACCTGTACCTTGTTGTCTAACCAAGATTAATCCTTTTCCTCATGCAGTTCCGATATATAACAGTGGGACGAATAAATTGAATATACGTCTCATGTAGTACTCTTTGCGACCCGACCTCCTTCGTGTTCGACCTTAGTTCTAACGACCCTCTTTATAGTTATTGGTGTCTATACCTCTACTGTGGTGGGTATACTGTCTTTTACTTCTTCTTGATTTCTCGGAGAACTACTTTCACTTTCTCCTCTCACTTTTACAACCAGATTTCGACATGTAAGTCTTTTCATTCTAGTATCGTAGACCAGGGTATAAAAGTAGATAAATCTACCCCTTTGTCACCTTTGTCACCGACTCAAATAAAACCCCCGAAGTTTTAGTCACGTCTACCACTAACGTTAGTACTTTATTTTCTACGAATGGGGAACCTTCTTTTCAATACTGGTTGGATCTATCGTATAACTTTTCGTCTCTGTAATAAAACAGTTGGTTCCAGGCAGATCAGTTCCGATACCAAAAAGGTCATCAGTACATACCTACTGATGTTTCATTCGACTCATCAGTACTGATATTTCTTTCGACTCACGTCTTCTGAACTACGAAAACTTCACACTATAACCTCTTCTGAGAACTCTCAGGGAACCTGACGTTCCTCTAGGTTAAATAGGTAGGATTTCCACTAGTCCGGACCCACAAGTAACCTTCCTGGTTACAATTTCGACGTTGATGTTATGAAACCGGTGGACTACGCTTCTCGACTGAGTAAACTTTTCTGGGTCTAAGACCCTTTCTAACTCCCGTTCTCCTCGTCCCCTGTTGTTTCCTACTCTACCAACCTACCGTAGTGGTTGAGTTACCTGTACACAAACCCACCTGAGGCATTCAACCACTACCTGTCCCTCCGGAACACACGACTACAAGTACCACAGTGTTCCTCAGCCTGTACTGACTCGCTGACTTGACTTGACTTGACTTTTTCAGATGTTCATTATTTACGACCTCTCCCATACTTTTTTTTTTTTTGGAAGATATGATACCCACTCTAAAATTTAGTATCAGTATTACCTCTCGTCATACCTCAAAGGAAACTATTGATTTGTATCTAAATGATATACCAGGACGTTATACATTCTAGACCTCTTTTGAGATTAAACTTTTTATGTACGTGGTGAGACAAGTGTCGTCGTGATAAATGTTGACGATACCACAGGTGCATCTAATACGGGAAACTGTCAACTCACCCTTTTCTTCTGCACCATATATATATGTTCCCTTGTCACGAGTCGGTATTTTCAATATTTTGTTACGATAAGCGTCGTTGTACCTACCTGGATCTCTAATAATATGTTTCGTTTTATTAGTCTGTCTCTTTCTTTATAGTATACTATCATGAATGTACACCTTAGATCTTTTTACTATGTTTACTTGAATAACTATTTTGTCTCAATCTAACTATCTGTATCTTTTGTTTGAATACCGATGGTTTCACCTATCGTCACCCCTCTTCCCTTTATTTAATCCTCAAACCCTAATTATATTGTGTAATATTGTATGCTTTATTCACTTGTTGTTCCTAGATGACATATCGTGTCCATATATAACACATATATTCTATGTGTGTTTTAGAATATTATCTGATATTACCTTTAATCAGTTTTTTCTTATACACATACATACACACACACATACAGACACAGACACATTGACTTAGGGAAACAACACGTGAATTTTGACTCTGTTGTAACATTTAATTGCTACACGACACGAGTCAGTACAAGTTAGGAAACACTGGGATACCTGACATCAGGTGGTCCGAAGAGACAGGTACCCTAAAAGAACCGTTTTAATGACCTCACCCAACGGTAAAGGAGGAGGTTTTAATTGAGACGACACGATACGAATCGACGAGTCAGCACAGGCTGTGAAAACACTGGGGTATAAGACATCGGACGGTCCGAGGAGACAAGTACTCCTAGAAGGTCCGCTCTTATGACCTCACCCAACGGTACGGGAGGAGGTCCCCTAGAAGGGTTGGGGCCCTATCTTGTGTCCAAAAGACGTGACGTCCATCTAAGAAATGGTACACTTAGTGGTCTCTACGGGTTCTTATGATCTCACCTATCGGATAGAGAGAAGAGGTACCCTAGAAGGGACTGGTTCCTTAGTTTGATCCCAGAGGACGTAACGTCCACTTAAGAAATGGTTGACTCGATGGTCCCTTCGGGGTTTAATTGTTATGAATTTATATTTTTTAATTTAAATTTTTATAAGAAAATTTTTACTTACTAATAAATGTGGGTGATTCACCGTTCCTAATCAATAAGGTAGACAACACAAGAGACACATTATCGTCGTCAGATCAAAAAAATTTCTGAAGATGAAACCTCGTTACTATTGGGTGGTCTACTAGAATGGAACTACTTTGATACTGAATGTCTAGAGTCGACGGAAAATAGGGACGACGACGACGACGACGACGACGACGACGACGACGACGACGACGCAGTGAAGTCAACACAGGCTGAGACACTCTGGGGTATCTGTCGTCGGGTGGTCCGAGGTGGGAGGGACCCTAAGAGGTCCGTTCTTGTGACCTCACCGAACGGTAAAGGACGAAGTTACGTACTTTCACTTTTCACTTTCCCTTCAGCGAGTCAGTACAGGCTAAGAAGTACTGGGGTACCTGACGTCGGATAATCCGAGGAGACAGGTACCCTAAAAGGTCCGTTCTCATGACCTCACCCAACGGTAACGGAAGAGATGAGAATAGGGATTGACTACGGTTAAGTTTCGTCTGCTCACGTTCGGATAGTAGAAGGAGTGTCAACTATGACCAGTCAGTGGTAGGTATTTACTCCCGAAGATAGTGAGAACATAATAGAACATAAAGTGTCATATACGAAAATAATGTGTGGTTAAAGAAGTTTTCTTTTAATCGTGGGTAGAAGACTATTGACCTAGTATTTAAAGGTGTCGAAACTTTTATATCCCATAATCACCTTTGAAAACGGAGTACGCTCAACGATACTCGTCCTCCAGGTCTTAATGTCCATGGTTTATCACAATCTATAGAACAAGTCAAATAGGAGGGTAATTTTGAGAGATACATAGAAAGGAAGGAAATCCACAAAGACACGACCCAAGAAGATCTTTTTCCTAATGAAAGGATTAAAAAAGACGGACTACTTTCCGGTACTGAAAACCACTTAGTGAAAAATTTCTTGAACGTACGACAATGGAACCCATTGTCTTCCATTCTCTAGTAGACAGAATATAAGACTTCACCCTTCTGATATGGTCGATAGGAACCAGTCCCCCGAAACTCAAGGACACAAATACTTCAATGTATTTGAATGTATTGAAAATATAAGACCCTAAAGTCTTCTTTATGACGTTTTGTTATTGCACCCGAATAGAATACGTGATTTTTATGGGGTAAGGGTTTATAAGGATCTCGAACGTTCATTTCTACTGACTAAAATCCTCAACGGAAACGAAAAAATTACTCCGAAAATCTCTAGAGGTGGAAAGTCAGTCCCAATTGTAATCTGTACCTACTCCGTAACTTGTGGAGGTCCTTGGGTGCCGTCGGTTTTATTAGACTTATACCGTTACCAAAATAAACATTACTTGAAGAAGTCCCGGTGTACTATTTGGAAGTGAACCTTCTTGACCGAGAGTCATCGGTGACACCGTACTTTATGGAAGGAGAACGGAAGAGATTGTATTATTCATTTAGCAAGGTAACGGAAGTCGTGATAATGAAGAAACCCTGGGGACACCTTCGGGAGGAGAGACCTTCGAAGAAATCGAAGAAATAGAACCAAAGATGAATCTTAATGTGTGGTTTTGGTCCGTGTTAATTCTTTTCCTTACATCCAAGTGAGGTATTACTCTTAGTAGATACCGAATTAAAACTCGGAGTTATTTCTTATATTAACTCTTCTCAACCCCCGTTTTCTTTTTTTGATCTACTTTTAGTAACTGTGTCATATCTATTAGATTACCTTATCTACCTCTTCTAAATTCGTCAATAAAAAGAAGAAAAAGAGACAAAATACTTAGAACATCCCTCCTATAGAAAGAAATTTTTTCACAATTGAGTTTACTTTTACATAAAGACCGTCCTTCTTGATACATCTCTTCCCTCCGCTACCCGTCATCGTTACGACAACACCTCACCAAAGATCATCTCTACTCCTACTTTTTCCATTTTTTCATTAGAATTTAGTAGGTAGTTGAGTAAAGGTGCACGTTTTACTCTGTGTTCATTTCCACCTTCATTTAGTGGGAACTGTTGTGACTCTCATTCCTTACTGAGGATTGTCTTTGTCAACTAAAGTAGAGTCCTCTGTTCCGTCAAATTTCAAGGTTTAATCATTCGGGGAAAAGTCCTTACACAACATTACTTTTTCATTCTGTCATAACTTTCTTAAAGTACTTAGATACCTTAAACCTTTACTGGACTTATTTCCTGATTCCAGACCGATCAGTTCCGATACCAAAAAGGACACCAGTACATACCTACACTCTCAAGCTAACACTTCTTTCGACCCACGGCTTCTTAACTACGAAAACTTGACACCACAACCTCTTCTGAGAACTCTCAGGGAACCTGACGTTCCTCTAGGTTGGTCAGGTAAGACTCCCTCTAGTTGGGACCCTAAAGAAACCTTCCTTACTACGATTTCGACTTCGAGGTCGTGAAACCGGTGGAGTACTCTTCTCAACTAAGTAACCTTTTCTGAGACTACGACCCTCGCTAATCCCCGTCCTCCTCTTCCCCTGCTGACTCCTACTCTACCGGTCTACCGTAGTGCCTGAGCTACCTGTACTCAGACTTACTTGAGGCCCTCTACCACTCCTTGTCCCTCCGGACCACACGACGCTAAGCATCCCAACGTTTCTCAACCTGTGCTGACTCGTTGACTTGACTTGACTTGACTTGACTTGATCGTCTTAATCGGTGGGGTTTTATACAGAGGGACATTATTCTACTGGTATTCGATTAATAAGACTTTTTGTCATGTGCACCTCCTTCTAAATTTTGGTCTCTCCTTCTACTGTAAAAGATTCGCCTTAAACATAAATATTTAATTTAGAGGTAAAATTCCCACAAACGGGGAATTTACTCCCTTCTTCTTTCTCTTCCTCCTGAGGTTTAGAGTACTCTTATAATAGTGGTTTCCTTTTTGACTACAGTTGGACGTATTGGTTGTAAAGGGAATAACAAGGACCATTGAAGGGGTATTGAACGGAAGGGTGTGAAAAGAAAAAAGACAGAAAGTGATTTCTACTATAAATTGGACCACCGAATCCGGTGGAGTCCCTCAATGAATAAAAAGGACCCATACAAGATACACATCTAATCCTTTTTGACAATAATTATCATTTGAAGACGAACAAAAAAGGGACAATGAGAAACAAAATTTTGTCCCTAGAGTCAATTCTCGAGTCTTCCTCTCTCCCCTTTCACAAAAAGGAAGAGATTTGTGAGGACTATCTTATTACCGTCCTGGGACTCCTCTTCTCACGGTTTCCTCTTCAGTCTACAGTCCCCCGAAAAGATACCGGAGGACAGACGGGTTACCGACGAGGTAAAGTCATACTCAACCTTCCCTCCGGTGACTAGACATTCTCTTTCATTCTTCCTCTGACACCCGGTACCCTCACCATTCCTAGTCAAGTACCTCTGTCCGCTCGACGGAGGTCTCTGGTCGTCACGAGGAACACCAGACTGGACATGGTGAATTGTTGAGACAATTCGAAGAGTAGTGACACCGGTAAAGAGGGATATCGGCCTACAAGTAAGGTTCCTGTCCATTTAGTCATTGTCGCTTAGAGAATGTTCATTGGTGTCGTCGTGGAACTCTTCTACACGTGTCCTGAATTCTTTTTTATTACAAGATATCCGTCATAGTACCTTCCTCTGGACTACTTGTTGATAAGTAACACACATTTCCCTCATGACTTTGTTGGACTCCAATTTATTATTTCTAATAAAAAATTGAATATTTTGTTAGTACGTTAATGAGAAATTACAATTTTATTATTAAATATATATAGACATAAAGGACATAGTTTATTGTGACCGTTTGTCGTCCATTTTCTTTTTTGTATTTAATATCCTCAGTTGAACTCGGTTTAACTATAAAAAACCCCATGTGTTTTGTTTTAAAATTTGGTCTTTCTGATAAATTGTTTTATGTCGTAAACTATCTTCCCTTTAAAGTCTGTCAATTTTAATTGATAAAAACAGATACATAGACGTAAAGGATTTTAAATTGTTATTACAATAAAGGCATTATTTTTTCTCTTTCTTAACCACTGTCACGAAACAAGCAAAGACATAAAGAGGTGAAATAACGTGGAATTCGAGTAAGAAAGTGTTCCATAACTTCCTTTGTGTTGTTGTAATTTGTTTGTTCAATGATTAATATGTATGACGACTTCTCCTTATTATATCCACGTGTGATCCAGTATCCAATAGGAGTACGTTTCCCGTCGTATTATTATCGTCCTTAAACTTTCAGTCATCCTAGAGATTTATGTGTAGGTCATTGTTGTACATACTAGAATAATTATCTCCTAACATATAACGTCTCCTAATCACTCTTCAAGAAAATACCAAGATAACTGGAGACAGTAACATAACATCCCTCCCCCTTTACGACTTTGGTCCTTAGACCATGAAACCAACTCCTGGACGACCTACTCCAAGCACCGTCGAAGACTCCTCAGACCCCCGTCAGAAGTCAACCCGTGTACGACCTACAGTCTTCAAGACCTTCGACTGAGACGAAGTCTCAAACAGAACCTCAGTTGTCGAAATCACCACCACATAAGACAAAAGACTTGGAGATAAACGAAGGACCGTTTACCAAAAGTAGTAGTTTACTTGGTTTTGTAAAGAGAGGATGAAAGGTAGACAGAGAGAGAGAGAGAATGTGTGTATGTGTGTAATGTCACAAGGGTGATACGGTTAAAAGATGTCTTATTATCGTATACAGCACTATAAGGGTTCTGAAGAGGTCGAACCTGGGGGAAGGGAGGGTGTTGTGGTGTTAACGTTTGAAGAGAGACTTTTGTAATTTTGAAACAAATTAGGTCCCTGGATTTCTTCTATCTTAACGTACCATACAAATCCATCCGTATACTCTGGATCCTCCGTCTAATCGGAGGAACCCTAAGGGAACGAAGTTCCTCCTAAACCCCGTTACCTTGCTAGAATACCCTCATCCTTAATGTCACAGTCTTCAAATCCGTCTACCCTGGAATCTTTACAGTTAGTATACTGAAATACGTACCTTTTCATCTCAACTGAATACCACATGTATATACAGTAACAGTATCGTCTCTCGGTTACCGGACTCAAAAGAGACTAATCTGGTATCGGTGAACCTGGACCAAGTTTTAACACTTTCCTCAGGTAATACCGACATATAACAGTGAGGTAAATAAATTAAATATACATCTCATGTAATACACTTTACGGCCCGACCTACTCCGAGTACGACCAGAGTTCTAACGGTTCTCTTTATAGTTATTGAAGTCTATACGTCTACTGTAGTAGGATTACCGTCTTTTACTTCTCCTTGATTTCTCGGAGAACTACTTCTACTTTCTACTCTCACTTTTTCAACCGAATTTGAGTTGTAAGTTTTTTACTTCTAGTACCGTAGACCAGGGTAGTAAAGTACCATTTATCTACACTTTTGTTACCTTTACCACTCTGAAATAAAAGAACCCGATGTTTTAGTGACACCTCTCTGACGTCGGTCCTTTAATTTTCTGTGAACGAGGAACCTTCTTTTCGATACTGTTTGGATCTGTCGTATAATTTTTCGTCTCTGTAGTGAAACGGTTGTTCGTAGATATATCAGTTTCGATACTAAAAAGGTCATCAGTACATACTTACACTCTCAATCTGGTATTTCTTCCGACTCACGGTTTCTTGACTACGAAAGTTTGACACCTAAACTTCTTCTGAGAACTCTCAGGGAACCTGTCGTTCCTCTAGTTTGTCATTCCTCAGTTAGGATTTCCTTTAGTCAGGACTTATAAGTAACCTTCCTGACTACGACTTCAACTTTGAGGTTAAGAAACTGGTGGACTACGTTTCTCGACTGTAAATTTTTCTGGGACTACGACCTTTTCTATCAACCTACCGTACTGACTCAATTACCAGTACTCAAACTCGTTTGAGGTCCTCTATCACTTCCTGTCCCTTCAGAGTAAACGAAGTCAACCACCCCAACTTTTCTCAACCTGTGTTAACTCACTGACTTGTTGTCGTTTTGGTGAGATTACGTCTTTTACTTCTTTTTGATTTCTCGGAGAACTACTTCCATTTTCTCCTTTCACTTTTTCGACCGAATTCTGAGTTGTGATTTTTTTGATTCTAGTACCACAGGTCGGGGTAGTGAAGTATCGTTTATTTTCCCCTTTTATACTTTTGCCATTGTCAAAAATAAAAGAACCCGAGGTTTTAGTGACGTCTATCACTAATGTCGGTACTTTAATCTTCTGTGAACGACAAACTCTTCTTCAGTGGACCGTTCAGGACTATCAAGTCACCTTTTCTTAGACGGACGGTTACGTCTTCTGTGCCCTCTGTACCCAAACTAGATTCCCAACCCTTCTAGGAGACCTCCTCCTTTACCGTTGGGTGAGATCACTAAAAAGGACTTTTTAAGGTACCTGTCTCCTCGGACCATCCAATGTCAGGTACCCCAGTGTTTCTCAATCTGTACTGAATCACTGGTGTGTACGGGTACGAAGAACCTTCCTTTCGATACTGTTTGGATCTGTCGTATAATTTTTCGTCTCTGTAGTTAAACGGTTGTTTCAAAGTATGTTATTTTCGATACCAAAAAGATTTTCAGTACGTACCTACCCTCTCAACCTGGTATTTCCTCCAACTCTTGACTTCTTGACTACGAAAACTTAACACTACGACCTCTTATTAGAACTCTTAGTGAACCTGACGTTCCTATAGTTTGGTCAGTCAGGATTTCCTTTAGTTGGGACTTATAAGTAACCTTCCTGATAATGATTTCGACTTCGAGGTTATAAAACCGGTAGACTACACTTATCGACTGAGAAACCTCTTTTGGGACTACCACCCTTTCTGACTCCGTTTTCCTCTTCCCCTCTCCTCTTCTACTCTAGTAATCTCTCGTAGTGGTTGAGTCACCTCTACTTAAACTCGTTTGAGACTCTCTATCACTTCCTGTCTCCTCTGATCACACGACGGTAGGTGCTCCAGTGTTTTTAAACTGTACTGAATCGTTGACTTTTCGTTGTTGTTGTAGGGTCTTTCATTTATTCCTCTCGGTGTCCTTCCGCTTTCCCGACCAAACTGATGACGTACCGTAACGTCTCTCCAGAATTTACCTCGTTCTTGCCCCTCTCTTCCTCGGAATCCCATTCCTGTGTGACCCACGTTTACGACACTGAAACTCTATCTTACGTCCTTAAGAACTTAATTCCCCAGATTCTTCACCTAGCTGATTACAAATGCATGTTTAGACACACGTAATACTGTCATAAAGATGAACTTAATAAACGTAACTTTAAAGACGAAACTAATCACATTAGTTGTTAGGTTACCTCCTAGAAACACACATACACACGTACTCACACAAGGATTCCCATATTAGACTCTACGGTAAGTACGGTACATCTATGATGGTGTAAAAATAGTACACACGTTCCTAATTCTGTCCATGGAAAACGACAACAATACGGAGGAGGAGGTATTTGTAAAAAAAATTTTTAAGAATAGTATATAGTAAAGACCTAAAGGAACCTAAGAGAAAAATTGAAAAGAGTAAAATTGACATAATAGAAGATGAAACCAAGTGTGTAAAAATAAGAACTTTGTACCATAAGAGAACGTAAGAGTCAGAATCATTTATTGTATTAAATAGGTTAACGGATACCATCGTTAGATCTTATTATAAACTTGAAAAGTGGAGAGAGTGGTGGATGTGAGTGTTTGTACACTCCAAGATGAAACTTTCTTCGAAAAAAAAAAATTATAAAGTTCAGAGAAATAAAGGGGTAAGAATAGACCTGAAAACTTTAACGAAGGACTCTCACACGAGTATCTGATTGAGAAACTTAATTTTCGTAAAAGGTTAAAGTCACCACATTTATGATGATGATGAGTCCAACGAAAGTAGTATGAGTAACAAATCGGTCGTCGTGTTTTAAGGACTAAAAAAGTGCCAGTCAAGAAGTATCAACACCTTACTCACCCGAGGTCGTGTCTGATTAGGAATGTTAAATAGAAGGACAGAGGTTTGTACTAGAGAGAGAGAGACATTTCTCAGGTAGTTCTAGTAACGGTTTTATAAAATGATGATTTTACATTGTTATTAATCCGTAAGAAGATGTACGATGTGACACGATTCAGTGAAGTCGTACAGGCTGAGAAACACTGGAACATCTTGCGTCGGGAGGTCCGAGGAGACAGGTACCCTAAGAGATCCGTTCTTGTGACCTCACCCAACGGTAATAGAAGAGGTTAAGAAGATGTATTTTGGAGAGTTAATAAATGGAAAAGAAAAAAAAAAAATTGTTTCTTCTAAGTTAAAGAGAGAAAAAATGTATTCCGTTTCGGAAACTGACACACCTAGTGTTAGTTGACACCTTTTAAGACTTTCTCTACCCTTATGGTCTGGTGAACTGGACGGAGAACTCTTTAGACGTACGTCCAGTCCTTCGTTGTCAATCTTGACCTGTACCTTGTTGTCTGATCAAAGTTTATCCTTTTCCTCATGGAGTTCCGACATATAACAGTGGAACGAATAAATTGAAGATATGTCGCATGTAGTACTCTTTGCGACCTGACCTTCTTTGTGTTCGACCTTAGTTCTAACGGCCCTCTTTATAGTTATTGGAGTTTATACGTTTACTGTGGTGGGAATACCGTCTTTCACTTCTCCTTGAGTTTTCGGAGAACTACTTTCACTTTCTTCTCTCGTTTTTCAACCGAATTTCGAGTTGTAAGTCTTTTGATTCTAGTACCGTAGACCAGGGTAGAGAAGTACCCTTTATCTACCCCTTTGTCACAGTCTGAAATAAAAACCCCCGAGGTTTTAGTGACGTCTACCACTGACGTCGGTACTTTAATTTTCTGTGAATGAGGAACCTTCTTTTCAATACTGGTTGGATCGACCGTATAAGTTTTCGTCTCTGTATTGAAACGGCTGATTCCAGGTAGGTCAGTTCCGATACCTAAAAGAACTCCAGTAAATACCAACACTCTCAACCTGACACTTCTTCCGACTCACGACTTCTTAACTACGTAAACTTGACACCACAACCTCTTCTGAAAACTCTCAGGGAACCTGACGTTCCTCTATGTTGGTTAGGTAAGACTTTCTCTAGTCGGGACCCTAAAGAAACCTTCCTTACTACGATTTCGCCTTTGAGGTCATGAAACCGGTGGAGTACACTTCTCAACTGAGTAACCTTTTCTAAGACTACGACCCTTACTAACCCTCGTCCTCCTCTTCCCCTGTTATCTCCTACTCTACCGACCTACCGTAGTGCCTGAGCTACCTGTACTCAGACTCACTTGAAACCCTCAACCACTACCTGTCCCTCCGGACCGCACGACGTTAAGTACCCCAGCGTTTCTTGTACTGACTCACTGACTTGACTTGACTTGACTTGACTTCCTCTAGGTTGGTCAGGTAAGATTTCCTCTAGTCCGGACCCACAACAAGTAACCTTCCTGACTACAACTTCGACTTTGAGGTTATGAAACCGGTGGACTACGTTTCTCGACTGAGTAAACTTTTCTGGGACTACGACCCATTCTAACTCCCGTCCTCCTCTTCCCCTGGTGTTTCCTACTTTACCAACCTACCGTAGTGACTGAGTTACCTGTACCCAAACTCACCTGAGACCCTCAACCACTACCTGTCCCTCCGGACCGTACGACACCAAGTACCCCACGTTTGTCAGTCTTTGCTGACTCACCGACTTAACTTGACTTGACTTGAATAACAGTTCCCGAAAAGTCCATCGAATCACTATTTCTTAAACGGACGGTTACGTCCTCTATGCTTAAGTTAGGGACTCAGACCTTCTAGGAGACCTCCTCGTTTACCCTTGGGTGAGGTTATAATAAAAACCCTTTTAGGGTGCCTGTCTCCTCGACCCACCCGATGTTAAGTACCCCAGTGTTTTTCAGTCTGTACTGACTCGTGTGTGTGTGTGACGGTATAGGGAAAAATACAGAGATCGGATTAAAAGAGTACGGGAAAGTGTATATGGTTTCAAAGGTAACATGTCTTAATGGACAGTAAAGTGCGGTAAAAACTCATTCAATACACTGTAAAGAAAGTGGATAGGTTAAATAGATGTAACAATTCTTGTTATGATATATGACTAATACTAAAGACTCCTAGATGATCCTCACATTATTCTTTACGTATACATAATAAAATGAATCAAAAACTAAAGAGGTAAAATCTGTTTTCAGTACACTGATCACTAACCACCAGAAAGAATAAGGTTTCGCGAACGAGAACTAGTTACTAGTTCTTACTAGAGATGTGACAAGTAAAAATGTTTAGAACATAAGAAATCGTTTTGAAAGTGTAGGGAAACTTCGGAGATACTTACAGTAAAAGAATTAGAGAGAATTTTTATAAAAAATAACCTCATATCAAATAAATGAGATTGACAACCGTATCTGTCATTTCTAATACGGAAGTTACGTCCTCTGGGCCAAGTTGGGGACCCAGTCTTTCTAGGAGACTCTTTCCCTTACCGATGGGTAAAGTCATCAGAACGAACCTCTTAAGGTACCTGTTTCCTCGGACCACCCGACGTCAGGTCCCCCAGTGTCTCTCATTCTGTACTGACTCAACGATTGTGATTTACGACAGAATCAGAGTCCATACGTAATTTCACTTAATCAATGTGTATAGACCGGTTTTTTATCAAACCTCAAAAAGACATTGTAGAATGCCTTTTTAGGTTCTTTCAAAAACTTGTTGGGTTATGTATATAGGTGAAAAACATTTTAAGAAAAGGTTATATCCAGTAATGTCTTATGACTCCTCTCAAGGGGCCCGACATATCATCCAGAAACAATAATAAAGTATATATTGTCACACAGATACAGCTAGGACCAAACTGTATCTGTTAAGTAGGGAGGGACGGAAGAGGGGACTCTCGGTATCAAATAAAAGATGTAGAGAATTTCTTTGAGAGATAAATATAATTATGTAAACACAGTATAAAATCTAAGGTGTATATTTACTGTATAATATAACAGAAAGAGAAAGACTGAATGAAGTGAATCATACTATTAGAGATCCAAGTAGGTACGATTACGTCTACTAAAATAAAGTAAAAAATATTGACTTATCATAAGGTAACATACACACACGGAGTAGAAGAAATGACTAAGTATACAACTATATGTTAGTCCAACGTATGTAACCGATAATATTTATACTACGTTACTTGTAATCCCACGTACATATAAAAGTTTAATCTCAAAAGAGACCTATATCCGGATCCTCATCCTAACGTACTAGGATACCGTCAAGATCAGATTTAAAAACCTCCCTGAAGGTATGACAAAAGGTGTCACCGACGTGGTTACATGTAAGAATGGTCGTCACATTCCGATAAGGGAAAGGAGGTATTAGAGAGGTTGTAGATAAAATCTGGAAAATTACTACCGATAAGACTGACCACACTCCACTACGAGACGTGAACAGATTATTAATCACTACCGATTGTAGGAAAGTACACGGATAACTGGTAGACATACAGAAGAAACCCTTTTACAATAAATCGAGAAGACAGGTACAAAGTTAACCCAACAAACAAAGAATCAATAACCTAATATACATGACAAACATATAAAACTTTTAATTCGGGAGTATTCAGTGTAGTAAACGTTTATAAAAGGGGGTCGGGTATCGAACAGAAAAACAAAAAGAAAACCAAAGGAACTAGTTAGATTAAATAAAAACAGAAGTAAATATAACGGAACTCACCGACTGATTCTTTTGTAACTATTTTAAATACAATCTCTTACAAAACGAATATAAGAGAAGATCCTCAAAATACAACAATACAGTATATATTCAGAAATTCGGTCAAACTCAAATAAATACACGTACCATACTTCCACACAAGATGGAAATAACTAAATGTGTGTCGACAAGTCGAAAGGGTTGTGGTGGACAACTTCTCTGATAGAAAAGAGATAACATATAAAAAAGGAGGATACAACTTCTGATTAACTGACATCCATATTGTTAAAAATTCTAGGACACAAATCTATTGTCGTTTTTAATACTGTCGAAAATATATCACCACGTACAGACAGATACACATACACACACAATATGTCGTATTTATCGTAGCAAAGATATTCTTACTACAATCGTAGCCCTACGTTATTATAGGAGGGAAAAAGAGAAGGTAAGTTAGATGATGGTCATTTGCTAGGTGTCGAGTTGTCTCATGGATACTTCGTGTTATTTCACGTCATTTCGTTCCACACGGAAATAATCGGAAACAATCACGAGGTCCTCAGGTAGTGTGTACCTATCTACGTACACTCACACTGTTTCTGGCACCCCAAACAGGACGTCCTAGTTGACGAAGACAACATCTGGTCGTACACATAGAGTGATTTCCATCCATTGAAACACACGGTTTTCCGAGTCCCCGTAGGAACCAGTAAATTCAGACAAACAGAATATTCTCCTTTTTGTACTTAATCATTTTTAGAGACCTCTGATTTTCCGTCTTACGACATTAGAACATTTTCTAACTCTTTTTTTACCCTTCCTAATGTTACTTTTTACCACGTTCAAACCTAGTAAATTTTTTGAATGATCACGACCGATACAGAACAACTCGGTACTATATCAAAGGAGGGAGTAAACGAAAGAAGAGTCCCTCTCTCCAAAACTTCGATATTCCACTAAAACTTTAAGGTAGGCAGTTACAAACATCGAAAACACGTCAGTCCTTTGACGTGTTAAAGGAGGACACTTATAAAATCAATTTTACTTCTTACTATTGTCCGTATGGAAGAAAATCAGAAAGTATTGTTTAAGTATCACTTTCTTCAAGGTTTTGATTTAGAAGAAATATCTCACTTGACTTTACACCAATTCATCTTTCGTTTCAAGGAAATTAATCCAAGTCCTTTTCCGTTACCGTGGGGTGAGGTCATGAGAACGAACCTTTTAGGGTACCTGTCTCCTCGGACCATCCGACGTCAGGTACCCCAGTACTTCTCAACCTGTGCTGACTCGTTGAAGTGAAAGTGAAAAGTGAAAGTACGTGACCTCTTCCTTTACCGTTGGGTGAGGTCCCAAGAACGGACCTCTTTGGGTCCCTGTCCCCGCGGACCACCCGACGGTAGATACCCCAGCGTGTCTCATCCTGTGCTGACTTCGCTGAATCGTCGTCGTCGTCGTCGTTTTTTCACTCAGTCGAGAGGTGAAAAAGGAGGAAGGAACAAGAGTCTCCCCGTCACCGTCCTCCTCTAAAACATTCTGGTACCCTTCTTTCCGACGTTTACTGTTTTAAAGTAAGAAAAATACCAACTCATCATAAAAGAAAATATAATTTATGTACATGACGTAGAAGAAATAGGTAAGTGGATAACTGCTTGTGAATCCAACGAAGGTATCGAACCGTTAAATTATTATGACGATACTTGTAACACTATGTATATGAAAAATTACAATAACAAAAACAAAAATTTCTATATATTGGTCCTAACCTTAACTACCCGGTTATAAGTCTTTTTCTTCTAGTACCTTAGACCAGGGTAGTGAAGTACCCTTTATCTACCCCTTTGTCACCCTTGTCACAGTCTGAAATAAAAAACCCCCCTGAGGTTTTAGTGACGTCTACCACTGACGTCGGTACTTTAATTTTCTGCGAATGAGGAACCTTCTTTTCAATACTGGTTGGATCTATCGTATAAATTTTAGTCTCTGTAATGAAACGGCTGATTCCAGGTAGATCAGTTCCGATACCAAAAAGGACACCAGTACATACCTACACTCTCAACCTGACACTTCTTCCGACTCGCGACTTCTTAACTACGAAAACTTGACACCACAACCTCTTCTGAGAACTCTCAGGGAACCTGACGTTCCTCTAGGTTGGTCAGGTAAGACTTCCTCTGGTCGGAACCCTAAAGAAACCTTCCTTACTACGATTTTAACTTTGAGGTCATGAAACCGGTGGAGTACACTTCTCAACTGAGTAACCTTTTCTGAGACTACGACCCTCCCTAACCCCCGTCCTCTTCTCCCCCTACTGTCTCCTACTCTACCGACCTACCGTAGTGCCTGAGCTACCTGCACTCAGACTCACTTGAGGTCCTCAACCACTACCTGTTTCTCCAGACTACACGACGCTAAGTACCCCAGCGTTCCTCAGCCTGTGCTGACTCGCTGACTTGACTTGACTACCATCAAGGTAAAAAAAGGGGGTCATTGGAGGTAAGACAAGGGTGTCACCAATATGGTTAAACGTAAGGGTTGTTATTATATTCTTCTAACGGGAAGGAGGTGTAGGAAAGGTTATAAATAATAAACACAAGAAAAACTACTATCAGTAAGACTGTCCACAGTCCACTATAAAGTAACACCAAAACTAAACGTAAAGGGACTACTTATCACTATAACTCGTAGAAGAGTACACAGACAACTGATCGATCAACGTAAAGGAGAAACCTTTTTACAGAGAAATCAATAAGACGGGTAAAAATTTAACAACAAACAAAAAAACTACAACTCAACATACTCGATAAATATGTGAACCCTATGATTAGGAAATGACAAGTTTAGTGAACTGTTATAAAAGAGGGTAAGTCATCCGATAGAAAAGTAAAGTAACTACCGAAGGAAACGACACGTTTTCTGAAATTCAAATTAATTCAAGGTAAACAAAATGAAAACAAAGATAAAGGAAATGAAATCCTCTGTCTGGGTGTTTTTGCAAGGACACTAAATACAGGTTTTCACAAGACGGATATAAAAACAGATCCGTAACGTATTACAGACTAGAATACGAATCTAGAAATTATGTAAAACTTAAATAAAAACATATACTACAATTTCTTACAAGATTAAAATAAGGAAATGTACGTCGAAAGGTCAAAAGAGTCGTGCTGAACAATGTCCCTGAGAGAAAAGAGTTAACATATAAGAACGGAGTAAACAATATCTAATTAACTGGTATAAACACACCCGAATAAAGACCTGAGATAAGACAAAGTAACTAACTACACAGACAAAAACACGGTCAAGGTACAAAACTAATGACATCGAGACGTCATGATACTTGTCTGGTTAATGGTCATTCTTTAACTTAGTGAAAAAATTTTTAAGGGTTGTTTGTTTTCGGATCTTGATCTATCGAAGTGTCCACTTAAGATGGTTTGTAAATCTCTTCTCAATTGTGAATAGAAAGACTTTGATAAGGTTTTTTAACGTCTACTTTCTTGTGAAGACTTAATTAATACACTCCGGTCGTAGTGGAACTATAGTTTTGTTCTGTTTCTATAGTATTTGTTCGTTTAATATCCAGTTATAGTCACTACTTATATATACATGTTGTTTTATTATAATATATAATATTATATATTATAACATATAAAACAACTATATATAATAGTTGTTTTATTATAGTTTGACTTAGATTGTTATATAAATTTCTTATTATTTGGTACTACTTCACTCTAAATAGGGGTCCTACATTCTTAAAAAGTTATAAACGTTTAGTTAGTTACACTATATGAAGTAATTGTGTACCTTCTTACTTTGGTATACTAGTAGAGTTATCTACGTCTTTTTCGAAAACTGTTTAAGTCATAGATAAATACTAATTCTTTTTTCTGGAGAGGTCCTCCACCCGTATCTTCCTTGTATTGTATTACTTCTAGTATATACTGTTTAAGTGCGGATTGGAGTACGAGTTACCACTTTTCGACTTCCGTAAAGGAGATTCTAATCTTTAGTATATTCCTACAGGTGAAAGTGGTAAAAATAAGTTGTATCAAACCTTCAGGTACGGTTGTGTTAGTCCCTTCTTTTCTATTTATTTTATCATGGGTCGGTATTTTTCCTTGTTTAAACTCAATCAAGATCACTCCACGGACAATATGTCTCATCTCAGTCTTTCTCTTTTTTTTTATAACATATAAAATAATTTCAACCGAATTTCGAGTTGTAAGTCTTTTGATTCTAGTACCGTAGACCAGGGTAGTGCAGTACCCTTTATCTACCCCTTTGTTACCTTTGACAGTCTGAAATAAATAAATAAATAAAACCCGAGGGTTTAGTGACGTCTACCACTGACGTCGGTACTTTAATTTTCTACGAATGAGAAACCTTCCTTTCAATACTGGTTGGATCTATCGTATAACTTTTCGTCTCTATAATGAAACAGTTGTTTCTAGACAGATCAGTTCCGATACCAAAAAGGTCACCAGTACATACCTATACTCTCAACCTGACATTTCTTTCGACTCGTGGTTTCTTAACTACGAAAACTTGACACCACAACCTCTTCTGAGAACTCTCAGGGAACCTGACGTTCCTCTAGGTTGGTCAGGTAAGATTTCCTCTAGTCCGGACCCACAAGAAGCCTTCCTGACTATGATTTCGACTTTGAGGTTATGAAACCGGTGTACTACACTTCTCAATTGAGTAACCTTTTATGAGACTACAACCCTCCCTAACACCCGTCCTCCTCTTCCCCTACTGTCTCCTACTCTACCGACCTACCATAGTGGTTGAGCTACCTGCACTCAAACTCACTTGAGGCCCTCAACCACTACCTGTCCCTCCGGACCGCACAACACTAAGTCCCTCAGTGTTTTTCAGTCTGTGCTGACTCGTTGACTCGACTTGACTTACGTGTATATACCTTAGATCTTTATACCATGACTACTTGAATAAACACGTCGTTATCTCTACGTCTGTAGCCTCTTCTGTTACTGTTGAGTGAGGTCATGAGAACGGACCTTTTAGGGTACCTGTCTCTTCGGACCATCCGACGTCGGGTACCCCAACACTTCTCAGCCTGTGCTGATTCGTTGAAGTGAAAGTGAAAAGTGAAAGTACGTAACTTCTTCCTTTATCGTTGGGTGAGGTCACAAGAACGGACCTCTTAGTGTCCCTGACCCCTCGGACCATCCGACAGTAGATACCCCAACGTGTCTGAGCCTGTGCTGACTACACTACGTCGTCGTCGTTTCTACGTCTGTATCTCTTGTTTGAACACCTTTGTCGTCTCTTTCCTCTCCACCCTATTTAACTCTCTCATCGTAACTTTACATGGAATGTTATTTATTATGTTTTTCGATCACCCTTAAACTACATACTACGTTTCTCGAGTTGGTCGTGAGACACTGTTGGATCTCTCCACCCTACCCTACCCCCTATCCTACCTCTAAGTTCTCCCTCCCCGGATATATATACATCTCGACTGAATACAACTAAATACCGTCTTTGGTTGTGTAGTAACATTTCGTTAATAGGAAATTAATTTTTATTTAAAACTTTTTACATGTATTGTCTTTTATTTTCCTTAGGTTTAGTCTTTTCCTCTTTATTTTGACAAGGATAAATGTCTACTATACTATTTTATATGTCTTTTAGACTTTCTACGATGGTCTTTTGATGATCTCAAATAGTTACTAAAACCATTTCAACGTCTTATGTTTCAATTGTATGTTTTAGACAAAGTAAAGAGATGTGATTGTTGTTTTATAGTCTTGTTCTTTAATTTCTTTGGTAGAGTAAGTAGTACCGTAGTTTATCCTTATTTGGATGGATTTCTCCGTTTACTGGACATGAGACTATTGTTATTCTGTGACCACTTTCTTCAATTTCTACTGTGTCTACCTTTCTATGTGACACAAGAATCTAACCTTCTTAGGTATAACAATTGCACTGGTATGATGGGTTTCGTTAGATGACTAAGTTACGTTAATGATAGTTTTATAACTACTACAAAGAGTGTCTTGATCTTGTTTTTAAAGTTTTAAGTATACCTTTGATTTTACTGGGGCTCATCGACTTTGTTAGAACTTTTTGTTTTCTCGATTTCCTTACTTACAGAAATTGTAGTCATTTTCAATTAATTTTTTTATGTTCACTATTCACGATCCTCCTAATGCCCTTTTCATCTGGTAACCATCCTTAAATTTAACGACGTCGGTGAAACCTTTTGTCATACCCTCAAAGATTTTTTTAAATTTGTCCTCTCTTGTTCTACCACCTCCTCATTCGTCTACACCTCATGTAGAGAGAGGTACCTATGTAGTCTTTATGTGGAAGTCTGTGTTTTCACGTACGTCTTGTGGTTGACTCTCACCTGTCCTCTTGGACTGGTGACCTTTTCTTATATATCTCGGTACGTTTTGAGCCATCCTACTTTCTTGATCTCCCTTTTTGTGCTCACAATAATCCTGACCTGAACGGGAGTCACCTACCCCCTTGACTTCGTCCCCAGGCTAGGGTAGTAGTCCCGTTAACAGACTCAGTCTCCTCTTTGTAAATTCCGACTCTCACTTTCTCGACCAAACACTGTCGGATTTACCTTACTCTTAGTCTATCAGGAACTACGTTGGTATGGATGATGGGACCTGTCCTTACGACCAGGACACCTTCCACGTCCCCGACCCTCGACCTCAAATCCCTAACACCTCGTTAAGGTCCCACTCCCGACGACAATTGACCCCTTCTCTACCTAACTCCCCTACACTCCCTCCTCTAGTACCACTCTTTACGACCACCTCCTTTCGGTCCGTCGGTTCCTTCTTTCCACTATGACGACTCAGTGCGTATTCCCCACACCGATAGTGGTATCGGAGAGAGGGGTGCAGACGGTAGTCGTTCACTTGTCATCTCTCCGACCGGGTGGTTTGTGGACTTCGTGACTTTATGTCTCATCCTGGGGTGGGTCCCACAAGGAAATTCACTGACTACACTGATAGATGTCTCACCCTGAGGTTTGTCCCCCCGGGGGAAGATACACGGACTACGTGGTTTGTTGTCTCTCTCTGGGGTCCGTTCCCTCGGGAGATTCATGGACTTACCCGTCTCGATACCTCTTTCTGACCGGTTTCTCCGGAAGACTGGCGGTCCACGTTCTCCGAGTTTTTTTCTGAGACTATCCCGGTATTGAGGACACCACCTCCGTCTGGCACAGGGAGGTGTGAACGTGACGGTCTCAGGGGTGTTCGGTTCTTCGACACAGTGTAAGTACGTGTTGAGAGTGACCCCGTCTCGACGACGTCCGTTTTTGGTAGAACACATATACGCGTGTACCAACGAAGTCAGCACATGCTGAGAAACGCTGGGACATCGGACACCGGACGGTCTGAAGAGACAGTTCCTCCCCCCGAGAGGTCCGTTCCTATGTCCTTACATAACCGGTTATGACGAAGTATGGGAAGAGTAAAGTGAATTCAAGTCAAGGAGTCAGTACAGGCTGAGACGCTGGGACACTTAACGTCGTACGGTTCAGAGGGACAGGTAGTGGTTGAGGGCCTCAAATGGGTTTGAGTACCGGTAGCTCAGTCACTACGGTAGGTCGGTAGAGTAGGAGCCAGCAGGGGAAGAGGAGGTCGGGAGTTAGGGAGGGTCGTGCTCTCAGAAAAGGTTACTCAGTTGAGAAGTGTACTCCACCGGTTTCATAACCTCAAAGTCGATACCGTAGTCCGGAAGGTTACTTGTGGGTCCTGACTAAAGGAAATCTTACCTAACCAACCTAGAGGAACGTCAGGTTCCCTGAGAGTTCTCAGAAGAGGTTGTGGTGTCACGTTTTCGTAGTTAAGAAGTCGTGAGTCAAAAGAAGTGTCAAGTTGAGAGTGTAGATATGTACTGGTGTCCTTTTTGGTATCGGAACTGATCTGCTTGGAAACAACCGTTTCATGACAGAGACGAAAACTTATATGATAGATTCAACCAGTATTGAAAAGAAGGTTCCTCATTCGCAGAAAATTAAAGTACCGACGTTAGTGGTAGACGTCACTAAAACCTCGACGGTTTTTATTTCAGACTATGGGAAAGATGACAAAGGGGTAGATAAAGGGTACTTCACTACCCTGGTCTCGGCACAGAAGCAAAAGACTTCCAACTCGAAATTCGGTTGAAAAAATGAGAGGACAAAGTGAAAGTAGTTCTCCGGAAAATCAAGGAGAAGTGAAAGACGGTATTCCCACCACAGTAAACGTATAAACTCCAACAACTATAAAGAGGACCGTTAGAACTAAGGTCGAACACGAAGAAGGTCGGGTCGTAAAGAGTACTACATTAGACGTATCTTCAATTTATTCGTCCCACTGTTATATGTCGGAACTACATGAGGAAAAGGATAAACCTTGGTCAGACGACAAGGTACAGGTCAGGATTGACTACGAAGCACTGGACGTATATCCAAAGAGTTCTCCGTCCAGTCCACCAGACCACAAGGGTAGAGAAAGTCTTAAAAGGTGCCAAAGAACACTAGGTGTGTCAGTTTCCGAAACCGTATCAGTTATTTCGTCTTTATCTACAAAAAGACAGAGAACGAAAAAGTTACTAGGTCACCTACAACCGTTAAACTAGAGACCAAGGAGACGGAAAAGATTTAGGTCAAACTTGTAGACCTTCAAGTGTTAAGTACATAACGACTTCGGACCGAACCTCTTAAAGCTCGTAATAAAATGATCGTACACTCTACTCACGTTAACACACCATCAAACTCGGAAGAAACGTAAGGAAAAGAAACCCTAACCTTACTTTTGACTGAAAAGGTCAAGACACCGGTGACGACTCAAAAGGTTTAACCGACCGTATAACTCACGTCGTGAAAGTTTCGTAGTAGAAAGTCCTAAACTTTCTCGAGTTGACCTTAAGGTAGTGGAGGTGATCGAAACAAACATTACTACGAAAGATTCCGGGTGATCTGAAGTGTAAGGTCCTACAGACCGAGATCCACTCACACTCACTAGTGTGGTAGCACTAATAGACCCAGTACTTCTAGAAAAAACATGTCAAGAAGACGCATAAGAACAGTGGAGAAGAATTATAGAAGACGAAGACAATCCAGGTATGGTAAAGATAGGAAATAGCTCGGGTAGAAACGTACTTTATAAGGGAACCATAGAGACTAAAAGAACTTCTATAGAGATCGGAAAGGGCAAGAGAACAAAAGGAAATAAAGAAACGTAACTAGTACTCCTTGCGAAAGAATAGAGAGAAACGATAGGAAACCTTGAGACGTAAGTCTACGAATATAGAAAGGAAAAGAGGAAACGAATAGTGAGAGAAGAAGAATGTCGATAAACATTCTGGAGGGGTCTGTCGGTAAACCCACAAAACGTAAAGAAAAGATACCTCTAATAGAACTAGGGACAGAGGACATGTTACAGTGTTTAGAGGTAGGTATCAAGTAGTCCGTGAGATAGATAGTCTAGATCAGGGAATTTAAACAAAGAGTGAAGGACACATAATAGTATGTATTAAACTAAATCCAGTATGGACTTACCAGATCACCAAAAGGGATGAAAGAAGTTAAATTCAGACTTAAACCGTTATTCCTCAAGTAATAGACTCGGTGTCAGTCGAGGACCAGAACAAAAACGACTGACATATCTCGAAGAGGTAGAAACCGACGTTTCTTATATTAGTCAGACTAAAGTAACAACTGGTAGACTACTACAGGTACACATCTCAGAAGAGAAAACAACAACCTTCTCCCACAAACGATACTGGTCACGCAAGAGAACCGTTTTGAGATAATCGGAAACAGGACGAAGTAAGGTTCCGGTTTAAACGGACAATGGGGTCCACAAAGAACTGAAGGATGAAAAAGTAAGGTGAGGGCATATTACTGTTTTATAGAAAAAACCCACAATCAAGATGTTCCAGAGCATCCAGAAGTATCTTGGTAAATTGAAGTGGAAGAAGTCGCAATAACCAACCCCGTATCTGAACCTAATGACACACGAGTAATAATCTCTCTACGTTTAGTTTTGATGTTACTCTATAGTGGAGTGTGGTCAGTCTTACCGGTAGTAGGTTTACAGATGTTTGTTACTTACGACCTCTGTCACACCTCTCTTCGCATACCAGTACGTGGACAACCACCCTTACATTTAACTATCTCGGTGATACCCTCTACCTCTAAGGAAATTTTTCGATCCTTATATAGGTGGTATATTGGAACATGAGACTGAGGATACCTATATGGGACTTCTTAGGTTTTAACTTTTTCTGTGTACGTAGGGTAAAAAGTAACGTCGTGATAAATATTATCGATCTTATACTTTTTGGATCTAAAGGTAGTTGTCTACTTACCTATTTCTTAAACACCATGTATATGTGTTACCTCATAATGAGTCGGTAATTTTCCTTGTGTAAACTCAGTCAAGATTACTCCACCTACTTCAATCTTGGACAGCATGTCTCACTTCATTCAGTCATTCTATTTATAACATAAGATTGTGTATATATACCTTAGATCTTTTTACCATGACTCCTTAAATAAATGTTCCGTTGCTACCTCTTTGTCTGAATACCTGTACCCCTTCTCTTCCAAACTACGTACCTTTCTGATTGTACCTTTGAATGTAATGATATACATTTTATCTATCGTTTACCCTTAAACGACATACCGAGTCCTTTGAGTTCGTCCCTGAGACATAGTTAGATCTCCTCACCATACCCCTCCCTCTACCCTCCCTCCAAGATTTCCCTCCCCTATATACATATGGATAACGACTAAGTACAACTCCAAACTGTCTTTTGTTGTTTTAATATATTTCGTTAATATGAAGTTATTTTTTATTTAATTAATTTTTTTTTCTTTTTCATGTCATACTAGGTCGTTAGGATGAAGACCCACATATATACTTCCTTCACTTCAGTGACAGAGTTTTTATATAAACGTGTGAGTAAAAGTAACATAATAATAAGGGACATCGGTTTCTCAAACTTCGTTACGTTAACGGGTAGGTACATACCCGTACATGTGTGTGTGTGTGTGTGTGTGTGTGTGTGTGTGTGTGTGTGTCTCTTTCTAATAAGTGAGTACTTTATTCTTTCGTCTTTTTGGACGGTAAGCACTTTTCCACCTACCTGAAACTCCCCTAATGTGAACCACTTTATTTAGTCTCTTTCTGTTTGTGACATACTAAAGTGAATTTTCACCTTAGATTTTATTGGTCTCAGTCTCTTTGCGTCCCATCTGACCATCAACGGTCTCTATCTCCAAACCCCTTTTACCTCTTGACAACCAATTTCTCATGTTGAAAGGTACATAACCTCCTTATTCAAGACCTCTAGACTACATGACGTACCACTGATGTCAATTGTTTTGACATAATATACGAACTTTCAAACATTCTCGTATATACAATTTATAATAGTGGTTTTTTTACATTAATATACTATACTAATTTTATCATTGACTAGAATAACATCACTAGTAAAAACTTTTATGGTACCATAGTTTAGTAGGACAATATGTATTGTCTGTATATTCTGTTACCATATACAGTTAACATAGAGTCGTTTTGACCTTTTTTTGTTGAGTCTAATAGAAAAAGGATTCCATTCAACTCTGAACCAAAATTAGAAAAAGTTCTACCAAGATCTCATCAATAATCAGATAACACATTTCAAATGAGGATTAATTGTTGGAGAGGGAAAACAATCAAACTACGGGTCTACGATTTATACATAGAGATAAAACCATTGTAAGTTACACCGGACATGATAAACGAAAGGACATGAAGACAAGACAAGAATTTGGGGATCCACGAAGAGACACCACCCGAAGTAAAATAGAGTGGGAGAAATACCCTTTAGGTACTGAGTCAGTTACTCGGGAGCCATATCGAAGGAAGAGAGGTCTATGAATCCATGGTACTTTTGATTGTAACTGGGAAACCGGACCACACTAACAGTACGAGGTGAAACTGTTGACGAGTGACCGGACGATAGTCCTTTAGGAGGTTCCGTCTCTAGAACACGTTAATTTTTCGAATACGAAACTCAAAAGGAAGAGAGTTCCTAGAAAAGGAACACGATAGACAATAAGTTGCGGACTTTTCAGAGTGAAGTACAATAAAATAACTTATTATAACAACGACTATCCGAAGGGTCACCGAGTCACCATTTCTTAGGAGGACGGTTACGTCCTCCTAAACTAGGGACCCAGTTCTTTTAAGGACCTCTTTCTTTACCGTTGGGTACGGGTATAAGAACGGGTCTTTTAGTGTACCTTTCCCCTCGGACCCCAGATGTGAGGTACCCCAACGTTTCTCAGACCGTACTGAATTACTGACTTGTTGTTGTAAAAACTAATACCACTATCCGATGAGACTTTAGTGGTCTTTGTCTTCAACTATCACTATAAAATTTATTACTTAAAAGTTATAAGTAAATAAAGACCGACGTGACCCAGAAACAACGACGTACATCCAAAAGAGATCATCGTCGGTCACCCCCGATAAGAGACCAATGTCACACGTCCGAAAAGTGACGCCACCGAAGAAAAAAACACCACGAGTCTAGGATCCCGTGTGTCTGAAGTCATCGTCGTCGAACACCCGAATCATCAACGTTACGTATCCGAGGTCATCAATACCGCTTTCCCCAAACAACGGGGCACTGTACACCTCACCAATGTCCGATCCCTAGTTTGGGAACAGGGGACATAACCGTCCGTCTAAGAATTAGTGACCTGGTGGTCTCTTCAAGTTATAAAAAATCCACTATAACGACTGTGAATATTATCTGAATTAAGTGATAAGTAATAACAAAAGAGTAATATAAAAAGATACACCGTAGACCTTAGGTGTGTAAATTTTACACTCTTATTAATCTATACCAACCTTTTGATTATTACTCTCATGAATGGTTAGTTTCACCTTGATCTATAAGATGTGATCAATCCCTTAGAAGAACGTTTATAATCACTTTCACTTCAAGTGAGTCAGTACAGGTTAAGAAACGTTGGGGTACCTGATATCTGACGATTTGAGGAGAAGGGGACCTTAAGAGGTCCGGTCTTATGACCTCACCCATCGGCAAAGGAAGAAGTCCCCTAAAAGGGTTAGGTCCCTTACTTGAGTCCAGAGGGTGTAACGTCCGTCTATGAAATGGTAGTTAGTAGTTGCGACACAAGAGACCTCTTTGGTTAATGTGTTCACAAGGAGAAGACCCACTATATCAACGTCTTTTACTGAGATACACACCTGGTTTATTTGGAACGGGGTCCTGTATCCCGAATATCTAGATTTGTACTCGACACTTTGGTTAAACGAAGTGGAATCCGACCGAAACCGATCCCGGAACGGGAGACTTTTAGTGTAAGTCTCCCGTCTAGGGTTACAAATACTCCGAAACACACGGGGTAGGACATACTGAGTGTCATGTGTTTAGTTGGTGGGGGTTCGTCGAGTGAAGACGTTATTTGTCTTGTATAGGTCATGAAAACCTTTTACTTCTGGAAATTTTTTCTTTAAATGGTGAACACTCAAAGTCGAAGACCAGTTAACAAGAGTCAACTTTCGTCTTCTCAAATAGAGGAAGGAATGTTAACTATAACATGGTAAAAGGTAAAGGGTGTTGTAAGTAGAAAGGATATGATCGGACATAAAGTATCTAACACAAGAAGGATAAATGAAAAAAGACTTTGTTTTTAAATTGTAAGTCCAGACTTTTATATCATTGGAGGTGTACATACTCTTTCTAGGAACACTGTGTCACTTTTGTTCTATATTTTTTCGTTAATGTCCGTGTCTATATGCGTACCAAAACCGTTCCAGAAAAGACTCTTGAAAGGAAAATCATAGTACTAAAAAAATAAAATCGGAAAGTACAAGATCTACAAAAGATACATCGTTAAGATATTGCCACTCAAAAGAAGGATAAAAGATGACGAAGAAGGAGTTCCCGTCAAAATAAATGAATTTTGTTTACCTTAGTACCCCTAGTCTTTAGGGACTACATGTAAAACCGAGGAGAATCCGTCTCCTTTACTACTTCTTTCTTTACCGTTGGGTGAGGTCATAAGGACGGATCTCCTAAGGTATCTGTCTCCCCGAACCGTCCGATGTCAGGTACCCCAACTTTTGTCAATCTTTGCTGACTTACCGATTGTGTGTATGTGTCCGTCTTTACTTACCTACAACTAATATTGAAAAGTAAATCATCCAATATTTTTGGATAGTCTTTGTCCCTTCAAAGACTGTTAAGTGATCAAAAAAGAAATTGAAGAGGTAAATAAGTTATCTCTTTTAGACGAAAGAGGTTATAGAATAAGGGTAACTACATCCGGGGTGTCAAGTGTGAGGCATACAGAGTGACTACATTCGACAACGACGACGACGTAGTGAAGTCAGCACAGGTTGAGACACGCTGGGGTATCTACCGTCGGGTGGTCCGAGGGGGCAGGGACCCTAAGAGGTCCGTTCTTGTGACCTCACCCAACGTTAAAGGAAGAGGTTACGTACTTTCACTTTTCACTTTTACTTCAGAGAGTCAGTACAGGTTGAGAATCCTTGGGGTACCTGACGTTTGATGGTTTGAGACGGTAGGTACCCTAAAAGGTCCGTTCTCATGACCTCATCCAACGGTAACGGAAGAGAGACTACATTCGATAATGAGTAGTTAAGATATTAACGTAAATATTCGTACTAGAGAATTTCCATCTCATTTTTTCACTACCTCTATTTAATACCCCGATGGACTCTCCCATGTATATGTCTAAATACTTGTCAGTTAATATATTTTATATTCCACTCAAGTATCTACAAACATTCAAAATCCCCCTAAATTCCATAGTACGATAGATCATGGGGTTTAAACCTTTAACTGTACAGTCATTTTACAAGAGACGGACAAAAAAAGAATTTTCTTAATCTAATGGTCTAAAAGGTTTATAGTAAGTTATGTTATAAAAAATTAATCGACAAGGACTTATTGACCAATTTATTTACTTATTCCATCTTCTCTGTCGTAACTTAACAATATAGTAAACGGATTGACAACTTATCCGTTTGACAACTTACATACACGTAAGTCCTCTCATGTTCGGTTAGACAAATGACGAGACCTACATCCAGTGTTGGTCTTAAATTAGACTCATTCCGTTAGACAAGAAGTTTCATTTTTTCTTTCACTACTTAAATACCATCTTAAGTCTCTAATTTAATAATCTTACACGTATAACTAAATTTGGGACGTGACAGGAACAAGTACCACAGACTCTGATTCATTAGTATTGACCTCTTTACTGTTCCAAAGAACCACTTAGAAAAGTTCTTGAGCGAACGTCGATAGAATCCATCTTCTTACGATTATCCAGTGGGTTAGAGTAAAGAACAACCCACCATCTGAACTGGTAGATAGAGATCAATTCTCTGTCTTGGCTCTTGACTCAAGGATATAAGGCAGTCATTCTTATCGAACCGTTCTGTAGGTTAAAGTCCGTGACTACCTCTTTTAATTTTCGTTAAAATTCTTTAATGGACTACATTGTGTTTGTTAGGTATGTATTTATGAGGGCTACGAACAAACTCTTCTGATAGACTAGAACCTTTAAAGTAAACGATAAAACTACTACGACAAACCTTGAAGTTTGAAAACTAGTTCCGGTTGAAGTCTGTGTCTACTACGAAACAAATAGAGGTCCTAAAGAAACATAAGTGCCATTAGCCTAAACCATTACTGAAAGACGAAACACTTAAAGAAAAATTCCAACAATTTTTGGAAGTCAACCTTTTTGACTGCACGTCATTGGTGACATCGTACTTTATAACACGAAAAGAGGAGAAGACCTCTGAGTATAAGTTTACCGAGACAACGAAAGTCATGGTAGTGACAGAAACCTGGGAAAACTTCTTGTAGAGAGGACCGTCAATAGAATGTGACCTGGACACAAAGGACCAGGTCTTTTTATTTGAATGTTCAAACTCGTCCATATATTTTGGTGAAAGAGACTCACTTTGGAGTCAATGTTGGGACCTAGTGTGTTGGAAGTATCTATAAATTTCGACCTCAGTCCTATCTCTCCTTCACGAATTGTCTTTCCTTTACCTGTACTTGACCATTTTGAATCCATCGTGTACACATTCCACCGTCTGTTGTTCTTACTTTCGATCTTACAGGTTAAAATTCGATAAATCTTATCGAAGAACGACTTAATTTCGTACTAGGAGTCGTTCTCGTTGTCTCGGCACCTCCTTCGTTTATAACAGTACTTTCTAAACTTTGTATCTAATTTTATATTACTCTTTAGGTTTATACAGGAGGAGAGTGTATTTACTGATTGGTTTTATTTTTATTACTTTTTTCTTGATTCTATCGTAACGTTTATCTCTTGCCACGGATGGTATTCGATGTTTGTAATTTTTTTTTTTTTAAGTTCATAGTGATCTCATGGACCCCAGTAAAACTTCTAAGATTTATAACGGAGGAAGGTTCTGTATTTTTCAGACAGTGTTCATCACTCGTACTGTACATCACTGAGTCTTAAGGGATAAGATTTAACCGAGTTTATTTCCTATAGACTAATCTTAGTACAGGGAAAACCGTATAAGTGTCATAAAGACACAGAACCTACAATTGTCTTTTTGTCTCCTGTCCAAACGAGTGAAGATTGGAGGAAAGAGGTGTCTCTACACTATAATGACTCAATGTCGTCTTATGAAAGTCTTACCTTTTCGACGGGTTAGACATTAACCGTTTCGCCATCCGTATCATCCCATGACAGTATACAAGTACTTTCTACCTCAGTTCGAGAGATCGAGATGTCTGGTCTTCAAGAATCTTACCAGACTGGACCCTATAATGTGTACTACTAGTGGATATCTACTGACACCTGAAAGGGTCCCATACCGAAGAGTAGTTACACTAGATAAGTAGTCTTGTTTCCTTTGCGGGAACGGTTTCGTTCATCTAGTTATTGTTATCAATACATTTTGATTGTTATAAGTGACACTTTACGTGGACAATGACTACACTTTTTTTTTTTTTTTTGAGTCTTTTCTCTTTGTCCTTTACACAGAGAGTCCATCCACTCATCTCCTACCTCAACTACTACTTCAGACCCCTCCACCTCCTTTCGGGTGCCGACTCATACACGACAAATGACTTCTCATGTCTCTGACTGGGACGAGGACTCTGTGGAATAAGGAAAATCAAAGACATCGAAGAAACTAACACAAAAAATAAAAGACTTTCGTCAAATTAAAGACAATTAACAAAAGTCATAATTTTCTTGGTCTTGTATAAAAGTAGTGTAACATCATCCAAGATAAATATACGTTAAGCTATAGAAGCTTTTTAGTTTCCTCAAGGTTGGGTAGGGGTTTTGTCCACCGACCCTCTATTCTTACCCGTGCCTATTAACGCAATTTTTTCTCTACCAACTAAGTGTGCTTGTGTATGATGAGGTCAGTGGAGACACAGTATTACCCTTCTCGTGACCAGAATAAATAAATAAAATGAAAAAAAAAAAAAAAGTGAAATGTTATAACATGACCAAGACGGTGTGTAGTTGTACTTAGGCGGTGCCCGTATGCGTACAAGGGGTGGGACTTTGGGGAAGGCAGGAGTGAGGGACATGGTAGGGAGGCCCAGTAGGGTCACGTGGTCGGGGTTCGTAGGTCATAGTACGTAGCTTGGACCTGACCGTTAAGCAAAGAATATACTATACTATGTACAAAGTCACGGTAAGGGGGTTTAGCAGGGTGGGAGAGGGAGAGGGTGTCTCAGATTTTCTGACAAAATATGTAGACACAGAGAAAACGACAGAGCTTATGTCCCAATAGTAATGATAGAAAGATTTAAGGTATATATACACAATCATATGACGTAACCACAAAAAGAAAGACCGAATTAAGTGAGACATATTATCCGAGGTTAAAGTAGGTGGAGTAATCTTGCCTAAGTTTACATAAGAAAAATTATCGATTCATTATGAGGTAACACATATACACGATGTCGAAAGAATAGGTAAGCAGACGACTACCTGTAGAGCTAACGAAGGTACATGACCGATAATATTTGTCACAACGTTACTTGTAACCCCATGTGCACAGGGAAAGTTAAGACCAAAGGAGACACACATACGGGTCGTGACCCTAATGACGTAGTATTCCGTCAAGAGAAAGGTACAAAATTCCTTAGAGGTGTAACAAGAGGTATCACCGACATGATCAAACGTAAGGGTGGTTGTCACATTCTCCCAAGGGAAAAAAGGGTGTGGGAGAGGTCGTAAATAACGAACTTCTGAAAACCTATCGTCGGTAAGACTGAACGTACTTTTCAATGGAGTAACACCAAAACTAAACGTAAAGAGACTATTACTCACTACAACTCATAGAAAAGTACACAAACAATCGGTAGACATACAGAAGAAACCTCTTTACAGACAAATCAAGAAACCGGGTAAAAAACTAACCCAGTAAATAAAAAGACCTTAACTCGACGTTCTCAACGAACATATAAAAACTCTAATCAACAAACAGTCAACGAAGTAAACGATAATAAAAGAGGGTAAGACTTTCGACAGAAAAGTGGAACGAATATCAAAGGAAACAACACATCTTCGAAAATTAAAATTCTCCAGGGTAAACAAATAAAACGAAAATAAAGGTTATAAGACCCTCAACCCAGTATCTCCTAGGACGACACTAAATACAGCCTCTCACAAAACGGATTTTGATCCTCAAAATATCAAAATATCAAATCCAGAATCTAAATCTAGAAATTAGGTAAAGATCAAATAAAAACACATACCACAATCTTTCACAAGATCAAAGTAAGAAAATGTTCACAAACTGGTCGCAAGGATCGTGGTGAACAATTTCTAACAGAAAAGAGGCAACATATAAGAACGGAGGAAACAGTTCTATTCCACAGGTAGTCAAGTCAAGTCAACGAGTCAGTATAGGATGAGAAACTCTAGGGTACTTAGCGTCGTGTGGTCCGGAGGGACAGGTAGTGGTAGAGGGCCTCAAGTGAGTCTGAGTGTAAGTAATTCAGTCACTAATGTAGGTCGGTAGAGTAGGGGACAGCAGGGGAAGAGGAGGACGGGGGTTAGGGAGGGTCGTAGTCTCAGAAAAGGTCACTCAGTTGAGAAGAGTACTCCACCGGCTTCATGACCTCAAAGTCGAAGTCGTAGTAAGGAAGGTTTCTTTAGGGTCCCGACTAGAAGTCTTTCCTAACCAATCTAGAAGAATATCAGGTTCCCTGAAAGTTCTCAGAAGAGGTTGTGGTATCAAGTTTTCATAGTTAAGAAACAGGGAGTCGGTAGAAGTATCAGGTTGAGAGTGTAAGTGTGTACTGGTGTCCTTTTTGGTATCGGAACTGTCTGCCTGGTATCAGCCGTTTCATGACAGAGACGAAAACTTATACGATAAATCCAACCAGTATTGAAAAGAAGGTTCCTCATTCGTAGAAAATTAAAGTACCGACGTCAGTGGTAGACATCACTAAAACCTCGGGGTTTTTTACTTCAGACTGTGACAAAGGAGACAAATGGGTAGATAAAGGGCACTTCACTACCCCGGTCTACGTTACTAGAAGTAAAAGACTTACAACTCGAAATTCGGTTGAAAAAGTGAGAGGTGAAAGTGAAAGTAGTTCTCCGAAAAGTCAAGGAGAAGTGACAGACGGTATTCCCACCACAGTAGACGTATAGACTCCAATAACTATAAAGAGGCCGTTAGAACTAAGGTCGAACACAAAAAAAGTCAGGGCGCAAAGAGTACTACATGAGACGTATGTTAATTTATTCGTCCCACTGTTATATGTCGTAACTACATGAGAAAAAGAATAAACTTTGGTCAGACAAAAAGGTACAGGTCAAGATTGACAACGAATGACGGGACGTATGTCTAAAGAGTTCTCCGTCCAGTCCACCAGACTATAAGGGTAGAGAAAGTCTTAAAAGGTTTCAAATAACACTAGGTGTGTCAGTTTCCGAAACCGTATCAGTTATTTCTTCTTTATCTACAAAAAGACCTTGAGAGAACGAAAAAGGTACTAGGTCGTCTACAACTGTCAAACTAGAGACCAAGGAGAAGGAAGAGATTTTGGTCGGACTTGTAGTCCTTCAGGTGCCGAGTGCATTACGACTTCGGACCGAACCTCTTAAAACTCGTAATGAAATGATCGTACACTCTATTCACGTTAACACACCATCAAACTCGTAGGAAACCGTAACGGAAAGAAACCCTAACCTTACTTAGGACTGGAAAACGTCAGGACACCGGTGACGACTCAAAAGGTTTAAACGACTGTATAACTCACGTCGTGAAAGTGTCGTAGAAAGTCCTAAACTTTATCGAGTTGAACTTAAGGTAGTGGAGGTGATCGAAACAAGTATCACTACGAAAGATTCCGGGTGAACTGAAGTGTAAGGTCCTACAGACCGAGATCCACTCACTAGTGTGGTAACACTAATAGGTTCAGTACTTCTAGAAAAAAACATGTCAAGAAGACACATAAGAACGGTGGAGAAGAATTATAGAAGACGAAGACAATCCAGGTCTGGTAAAGACAGGAAATAACTCGGGTAGAAAAGTAATTTATCAGGGAACCATAGAGATTAAAGAACTTCTCTAGAGATCAGAAAGAGTAAGACAAGAAAAGGAGACAAAGAAACGTAACTAGTGACTCCTTCCGAAAGAATAAAGAAGAACGTTAAGAGACCTTGAGACGTAAGTTTACGAATATAGAAAGTAAAAGAGGAAACAAAAAACGGAGAGAAGAAAAGTGTCGATAAACATTCCGGAGGGGTCTATCAATAAATCTCAAAAACGTAAAGAGAAGGTATCCCTACTAGAACTAGGGACAGAGGACACGTTACAGTACTTGGAGTAAGGTATCAAGTAGTCCGTGAGATAGATAGTCGAGATCCGGGAATTTAGATAAAGAGTGAAGGTGACATAATAATATTCCCTAAACTAAATCCAGTATAGACTTACTAGATCGTCAAAAGGGATCAAAAAAGTTAAAGTCAGACTTAAACCATTATACCTTAAGTACTAGACTCGGTGTCAAAAACAACCGACATATCTCGTAAAGGTAGAAACTGACGTTTCTTACATTAGTTAGACTAAAGCCACAACTGGTAGACCACTACAGGTACACATCTCAGAAGAGAACATAGTAACCTTCTCCCACAAACGTTACTGGTCCCGTAAAAGAATCGTTTTGAGAAGATCAGAAACGGGACGAAGTAAGGTGTAAGGTTCCGGTTTAAACGGATAATAAGGTGTACAAAGAACTGAAGGATGAAAACGTCAGGTCAAGAGATATTACTTTTTCCGTAGAAAAAACCCATAATCAAGATTTTCCAGAACATCCAGAAGTATCTTGGCAAGTTGAAGTCGAAGAAGTCGTAACGACCAACCCCGTATCTGAACCTAATGGCACTATAACTTATCAAACGGAACCTTTGTCTCTAGTAAAGTAACAAAAACTATAACGTAGGTTCATGACGTAAAGTCTGAGAAAACAACTGGTACTACCGATAAGGTAAAGGAGACTCCCTAAGGACGGGTGTCATCATCTATATTGCCAGTAGACTCAATTTAAGTGGGTAACGTCAGGTAAAATTAAACGATAAAGGATCTTTCAGCTGCAAGTGAGAACGGTAGAGAACAAACTGGTGAAGGTTAAACGAAACTAAGTACCTGGACTGTAAGGTCCAAGGATACGTTATAACGAGTAATGTCGTAGCCTGGAACAAAGAAAGTGGTCAGTGTAGGTGTCGAGGTAGGGAAGTAAGAAAGACCTCAATAAAGAGGTGACTAGAGGACATCGTACAACCCGTGGATGACTGGACCCCTCAAGGAGAAAGACATAGGATAGTAAAACGAAAAGGTATGACAAGTACCCCAAGAGTTCCGTTCTTACGACTTCACCAAACGGTAAGGGAAGAGGTCATCTGGTGTAAGACAGTCTGAGAGGTGGCACTGGACGGGTAGAACCCAACGGGACACCCGTACCGAATCAAAGTAACTCAATCTGTTCCGACACCAGGATCACACTAATCTAACTGAACAAAAGACACTCATACCAATGTCACACAGACGGGAGACTACGGGAGAACGTTCTGGATGGTAGAATGAACCCAAAGAGAATAGAACCCGTACCCCATAAAGAAGTGACGACGAGGTCGTTTCGTGTCGACGACGAGGAATGGAAGATGTTTCCCATAGAGGAGTGGTGGTGGGAAGGACTGAAAGTTGAACCCTACCGAGGAGATCCGGGAGGACAAGGTCACGTCGCTGGTGAGGAACCCGTACCCCAACGATGAGGGCCGACGGCGGGGACTGGAACCTAAGACCCATCGAGGAGAGCCGGTAAGGACACGGTAGTGTCCGACCGTGAGAGTCGGTGACGGGGACTGGAGCCTGCACCCCATTGAAGAGAACCGACGACGGGAAACCCTTACCACAGGAGGGTCGAAGACTGGGACTGGAGCCTGTACCCCATCGAGGAGAGTCGACACGAATCATGTGGTCAGTGTGGGCGGGTACGAGGTTTACCTAAATAGAGACCCGAAAGATAAAAAAAGGTGTCTAGTTATAAAGACAGAAACACGACATGGTATGACTGAATTACTGACACCGAAACTTCATCTCGGGTTTCAGTCCGTCCAACTAAGGAGGTCAAGGTAAGAAGAAAGAGTTTTAACGAAACCGATAGGCTCCGAAAAACATAAAGGTATGTTTAACACCTCATCGAGGAGAACCGGTACGAATCACGTGGTCGAGCGTCGGTGGACGTGAATCACCGAGTCTAGTACTTGAGGAATAATGGTTTAAGTCTGACTTTAACTTCTTTCATCCCTTTTGGTGATCTGGTAAGTCCATACTGGATTTAGTTTAGGGAATACTAATATGTCACCTTCACTCTTTATCTAAATTCCCGGATCTCGACTATCTATCTCACGGACTACTTGATACTTTACTCCAAGTATTGTAACATGTCCTTTGTTCCTAGTTCTGGTAGGGGTACCTTTTCTTTACGTTTTTTCGTTTTACCGACAGACCCCTCCGGAATGTTTATCGACTTTTCTTCTCTCGGTTTTTTGTTTCCTTTTTTACTTTCTATATTCGTAGACTTTCATCTCAAGGTTTCTTATCGTTCTTCTCTATTCTTTCGTAAGAAGTCGTTAGTTACGTTTCTTTATCTCCTTTTTTGTCTTACCCTTTCTGATCTCTAGAGAAATTCTTTTAATCTCTATAGTTTCCTTGTAAAGTACGTTTCTACCCGAGCTATTTCCTGTCTTTACCAGACCTGGATTGTCTTCGTCTTCTATAATTCTTCTCCACCGTTCTATGTGTCTTCTTGACATGTTTTTCCTAGAAGTGTTGGGTCTATTAGTACTACTACAATAGTGATTAGATCTCGGTCTGTAGAACCTTACACTTCAGTTCACCCGGAATCTTTCGTAGTGATGTTTCGATCACCTCCACTACCTTAAGGTCAACTCGGTAAAGTTTAGGATTTTCTACAACGACACTTTCACGACGTGAGTTATACAGTCGTTTAAACCTTTTCAGTCGTCACCGGTGTCCTGACCTTTTCCAGTCCAAAGTAAAGTTAGGGTTTCTTTCCGTTACGGTTTCTTACGAGTTTGATGGTCTGTTGACGTGAGTAGAGTGTACGATCATTTCATTACGAGTTTTAAGAGGTTCGATCCGATGTCGTTATGCACTTGGCACTTGAAGGACTACAAGTCCGACCAAAATCCTTTCCGTCTCCTTGGTCTCTAATTTAACGGTTGTAGACGACCTAGTACCTTTTTCGTTCTCTCAAGGTCTTTTTGTAATAAAAGACGAAATAACTGATACGGTTTCGGAAACTGACACACCTAGTGTTATTTGAAACCTTTTAAGACTTTCTCTACCCTTATAGTCTGGTGGACTGGACGGAGAACTCTTTGGACATACGTCCAGTCCTTCGTTGTCAATCTTGACCTGTACCTTGTTGTCTGACCAAAGTTTATCCTTTTCCTCATACAGTTCCGACATATAACAGCGGGACGAATAAATTGAATATACGTCTCATGTAGTACTCTTTGCGACCTGACCTTCTTTGTGTTCGACCTTAGTTCTAACGGTCTCTTTATAGTTATTGGAGTCTATACGTCTACTGTGGTGGGAATACCGTCTTTCACTTCTCCTTGAGTTTTCGGAGAACTACTTTCACTTTCTCCTCTCGCTTTTTCCACCGAATGTCAAGTTGTAAGTTTCTTGCTTCTAGTACCGTAAATCAGGTTAGTAAAGTACCCTTTGTCTACCCTTTTGTCACCTTTGTCACAGTCTGAAATAAAAACCCCCGAGGTTTTAGTGATGTCTACCACTGACGTCGGTACTTTAATTTTCTGCGAATGAGGAACGTTCTTTTCAATACTGGTTAAATCTATCATATAAGTTTTCGTCTCTGTAATGAAACGGTTGATTCCAGACAGATCAGTTCCGATACCAAAAAGGACACCAGTACATACCTACATTCTCAACCCGACACTTCTTCCGACTCGTGACTTCTTAACTACGAAAACTTGACACCACAACCTCTTCTGAGAACTCTCAGGGAACCTGACGTTCCTCTAGGTTGGTCAGGTAAGACTTCCTCTAGTCGGGACCCTAAAGAAACCTTCCTTACTACGATTTCGACTTTGAGGTCATGAAACAGGTGGACTACACTTCTCAACTGAGTAACCTTTTCTGAGACTACGACCCTCCCTAACCCTCGTCCTCCTCTTTCCCTGCTGGCTCCTACTCTACCGTCCTACCGTAGTACCTGAGCAACCTGTACTCAGACTCACTTGAGGCCCTCTAGCACTACCTGTCCCTCCGGACCGCACGACGCTAAGTACCCCAGCATTTCTCAGCCTGTACTGACTCGCTGACTTGACTTGACTTGACTATGTTTAACACTTTAACAAACAAGATCGAAACACTTTTTATGACAACCATAGAACTATCCCTAACGTAACTTAGACATCTAACGTAACCCATCAAATGAGTAAAAGTGATATAACTAAGAAGACTAGGTACTTGTACCATATAAAGAGGTAGATAATCACAGGAGAAACAAAAGAAAGTGGTCACAAAATATTAAAATACATATATCCAGAAAACAAAGAAAACCATCTATATAAGGATTCATAAAATAAGAAAAGCAACGTTACCGCTTACCTTAACAAAGGAATTAAAGAGAAAAATAAAAGAGTAATAATCACATATCCTTACGTTCCCTAAAGACACCCAACTAAAATATAGGACGTCAAAATGATATAAGTGACTAATCGAAATCTTTAAAAGAGCACCTCAGAAATCCCACAAGAGACATCTCCTAGTACAGTAAACGTTTGTTACTCTCAAAACGAAGAACAAAAGGTTAAAAATAAGGAAAATAAAGAAAAAGAAGAGACTAACGACACCAGTTTTGAAGGTTTTAATACAACGTATCATCACCACTTTCACCCGTGGGAACAGAACAAGGACTGAAATCCCCTTTACGAAAGGTAAAAAGTGGTAACTTCTATTACAAACGACACCCAAACAGTGTATATCGAAAATAATTCGTCTCCATACAAGGAAGATAAGGAAGAAAGACCTCTCAAAAATAGTATTTACCTACAACTTAAAACAGTTTTCGAAAGAGACGTAGATGACTCTATCAGTATACCGAAAATAAAAAGTTAAACAATTACACGACATAATGTAACTAACTAAACACCTATAACTTCTTAGGAACGTAGGGACCCTATTTCGGGTGAACCAGTACCACATACTAGAAAATTCACATAACAACCTAAGACTAACGATCTTAAAACAATTCCTACAAACGTACACACAAGTAGTCACTATAACCGGACATCAAAAGAAAGAAACACCGTACCTTTTTGTCTGACCAAGGTTTATCCTTTTCCTCATACAGTTCCGGCATACAAAAGTGGGACGAATGAATTGAAGATACGTCTCATGTAGTACTCTTTACGACCTGACCTTCTTTGTGTTCGACCTTAGTTCTAACGACCCTCTTTATAGTTATTGGAGTCTATACGTCTACTGTGGTGGGAATTCCGTCTTTCACTTCTCCTTGAGTTTTCGGAGAACTACTTTNTTTCCTCATACAGTTCCGACATACAAAAGTGGGACGAATAAATTGAAGATACGTCTCATGTAGTACTCTTTGCGACCTGACCTTCTTTGTGTTCGACCTTAGTTCTAACGACCCTCTTTATAGTTATTGGAGTCTATACGTCTACTGTGGTGGGAATACCGTCTTTCACTTCTCCTCGATTTTTCGGAGAACTACTTTCACTTTCTCCTCTCACTTTTTCAACCGAATTTCGAGTTGTAAGTCTTTTGCTTCTAATACCGTAGGTCAGGGTAGTGAAGTACCGTTTATCTACCCCTTTGTCACATTTGTCACAGTCTGAAGTAAAAATACTCCAGGTTTTAGTGACGTTTACCACTGACGTCGGTACTTTAATTTTCTGCAAATGAGGAACCTTCTTTTCAATACTTGTTGGATCTATCATATAAGTTTTCGTCTCAGTAATGAAACGACTGACTTCAGGTAGATCAGTTCCAATACCAAAAAGGACACCAGTACATAACTACACTCTCAATCTGACACTTCTTCCGAGTCCCGACTTCTTAACTACGAAAACTTGACACCACAACCTCTTATGAGAACTCTCAGGGAACCTGACGTTCCTCTATGTTGGTCAGGTAAGACTTCCTCTAGTCGGGACCCTAAAGAAACCTTCCTTACTACGACTTCGACTTTGAGGTCATGAAACAGGTGGACTACGCTTCTCAACTAAGTAACCTTTTCTGAGACTACAACCCTCCCAAACCCCCGTCCTCCTCTTCCCCTGTTGTATCCTACTCTATAGACCTACCGTAGTGCCTGAGTTACCTGTACTCAGACTCACTTGAGGTCCTCAACCACTACCTGTCCCTCCGGACCACACGACACTGAGTACCCCAGCGTTTCTCAGCCTGTGCTCACTCGTTGACTTGACTTGACAGTCTAAAACCATAATCCCACTACCACCGGAGTATCCTACTCAAATCTTCAAATGAAAGGAGACATTAAAAGACTTTCTCAAACTCATCCTATCCACAATCGTGAAGAGATTTAAAAACCATTTTAAGTCGACACTTCGGTAGACCTGGACCCGAAAACAAACGACCTTCTAGACTAATGTCAATGTTAAAGACACGAACACTACCCTGACAATTCTAAAAGATAAAGCTGGACCAAGTCAAAACCTTTCAACATGAAAAGATTCTTAAAAGGGTAAAGAAGGTTCAACAGGTAAGAAAACCGTATATTAACGACTATCATCAGAGAATACTAGGAAACATAAAGACACAACAGACAACACTAGAGAGGTTGAAGTAAAGATTAAAATAACTAAACTAAAAAGAGGGAAACAAAGAACTACTCACACCGATTACTAAACAGTTAAAATAAATAGGAAAGTTTCTTGGTCGAAAAGCAAAACAACTAAAAACGATACCAGAGAAAACAAAGAAAACGTAAATAAAGACGGGACTAAAAATTCTAAACAAAGGAAGATGATTGGGACCCCAAGAAGTAAAGAAGGAAAAGATCAACGAAATCAACATCTTAATCCAATAAATAAACTGAAAAAAGAACAAAGAACTCCATACTGACATAACGATACTTGAAAGGGGAATCGTGACAAAATGTCATAGGGTATCCAAAACCCAACAATATAAAAGTAAAAGTAAGTAAAGATACGTATAAAACTAAAGAAAAAAATAAAGAAGACACTAAACTACCAATAAGTCGTCACACAAAAAGTCGGAGGTATACAACGTTAAAAATTATCAAGAAGAGGACATTAACTCTATATTAGAATAACGTAACACCAGTCTTTTCTACGAACCTTAATAAAGTTCAAAAAACTTAAATGGTTTCGATCTAAACAGTGGGTCCTACACTAGATAGAACCTCTTTCAAGGAACACGGAACTCTTTTTCCATTTTAAGTAACAAAACCCCACTTTACAGAATATCTATAGTTAAACCAGATTGACCAGATAACATAGTAAATTTCAAACACAAAGGAACAATTAAAAGACAAATGAACTAGATAGGTATCCATACTCACCCAATAATTTCAGAGGGTGATAATAACATAATAACAATTAAAGAGGAAAGTATGAACAATCGTAAACAGAATGTATAACGTCAGGAGGATACAACCCCCGTATATATAAAAATATTAACAATACAGAAGAAGAACCTAACTAGGAAACTAGTAATACATCACAGGAAGAAACAGAGAAAAGTGTCGGAAACAAAAGTTCAGATAAAATAGACTATACTCATAACGATGAGGACGAAAGAAAACCAGAGATAAACACACCTTATAGAAAAAGGTCGGGAAGTGAAAGTCAGACAAACACAGGGGACAAAACTCCACCCAGAGAATATCTGTTGTATATATCCCCAGAACAAAAACATAGGTAAGTCAGTCAGAAACAGAAAACCAACCCCGTAAGTTGGGTAAATGTAAATTCCACTAATAACTATTCATACTAGGGTAATGGTGAATGAAATAACAAATCCCAAGCTCAAATATGTAGGAAAAACCCAAAGGACAGATCTCTCATAGGAAATCGTAAACAACATCTCGACCAATCCACCACGACTTAAGAGAGTCGAAAACGAACAGACATTTCGAAAACTAAAGAGGAAGTATAAACTTACTCTAGAAACGACCCATGTCATTAGACCCGACATCCAATAAAAGAAAGTAGTGAAATTCATACAGAACGGTAAGGGAGGACAGAACTTCTCAAAGATAACCTTCTAGTCGACAATAGGAATACCTTAGGGGAACACTCAATGAACAAAAAGGGAACGACGAAAATTATAAACAAGACACACAAACTAGAAAATTTTAAACTAATTATGCATAGAACCCCGCAAAACGGAACCCAAATAGGATAAACCCTGAGAGACCAAAAGAACCTGAACCCACTAATAAAGGAAGGGGTAAAATCCCTTCAAAAGTTGATAATAGAGGAGTTCATAAAAGAGTACCAGAAAGAAAAACAGAAGAAGAAGACCCTGAGGATACTAAACTTACAACCCCGTAAATTGTAACAGGGTCTCCAGAGACTCTAACAGGAGTAAAAAAAAGTAAGTAAAAAGAAAAAAGGAGAGACTAAGTAAATAAAGGTGGTAAGATAGAAGACGGAGTGATTAGGATATAAGACGGAAGTAATAAGATGATAAACAAGGGAGGTCACAAAAACTATAGTAAATTACGTAATAAGCAATATATAACTGAGAAAAAGTAAAGAAGATCCAGAAACAATTTGAAAAGTTCGCAGAAGAGTTAAGAACAGAGGTCCGATAAATAGACACTAAGGTAAAACAAAAGTTCTAAAACCTATTAAAAGTGATAGTAATAAGTCTTAAGAAATGATCCATCTAAGATCTAGAGAAGGAGAAAACAAACCAAACAACCCATAAATAGGACAAGGAAATGGACGACCCATAAGGAGACAGAGAAGTAGAACAAATATAACGAGACAAACCCCACCGGAAAGACATAAGACCGTCAAACACCTTAAGAGAAATAACACCTCAAAGGAGCCCACCCCAACATGTCCACTGAATAGTTCCAAAGGACCAATCCCTTCGAACACAACAACAAGACCACCCACCTGGACCTAAAGAAGAGAGACCTCACGTTATATCACAGGTCGTTACTCAATACTCTACAGTCACCCAACCTCACTGAAACACGTTGGACATACAACTTCGAGTCCCGATACAAAGACACAACGACCTCTTAAACGGTATGAAGAACGAGACCTTGAACAACCGAGAACTCACCACGAACCAAACTCACATCCATTCCACCGTAAAAGTAGGGTTAAGGTTTCTTTCCGTTACGTTTTCTTACGAGTTTGATGGCGTGTAACGTGAGTAGGGTGTACGATCATTTCATACGAGTTTTAAGAGGTTCGGTCCGAAGTCGTTATGTACTTGACACTTGAAGGTCTACAAGTTCGACCAAAATCTTTTCCGTCTCCTTGGTCTTTAGTTTAACGGTTGTAGGCGAACTAGTACCTTTTTGTTCTCTCAAGGTCTTTTTGTAGATAAAGACGAAATAACCGATACGGTTTCGGAAACTGACATACCTAGTGTTATTTGGAACCTTTTAAGACTTTCTCTACCCTTATGGTCTGGTGGACTGGACGGAGAACTCTTTGGACGTACGTCCAGTCCTTCGTCGTCAATCTTGACCTGCACCTTGTTGTCTGACCAAGGTTTATCCTTTTCCTCATACAGTTCCGACATATAACGGAGGGACGAATAAATTGAATATACGTCTCATGTAGTACTCTTTGCGACCTGACCTTCTTTGTGTTCGATCTTAGTTCTAACGGTCTCTTTATAGTTAGTGGAGTCTATACGTCTACTGTGGTGGGAATTCCGTCTTTCACTTCTCCTCGATTTTTCGGAGAACTACTTTCACTTTCTCCTCTCACTTCTTCAACCGAATTTCGAGTTGTAAGTCTTTTGATTCTAGTACCGTAGGCCAGGGTAGTGAAGTACCGTTTATCTACCGTTTTGTCACTTTTGTCACAGTCTGAAATAAAACCCCCCGAGGTTTTAGTGACGTCTACCACTGACGTCGGTATTTTAATTTTCTGCGAATGAGGAACGTTCTTTTCAATACTGGTTGAATCTATCATATAAGTTTTCGTCTCTGTAACGAAACGACTGATTGCAGGCAGATTAGTTCTGATACCAAAAAGGACACCAGTACATACCTACACTCTCAACCTGACACTTCTTCCGACTCGTGGCTTCTTAACTACGAAAACTTGACACCACAACCTCTTCTGAGAACTCTCAGGGAACCTGACGTTCCTCTAGGTCGGTCAGGTAAGACTTCCTCTAGTCGGGAACCCAAAGAAACCTTCCTTACTACGACTTCGACTCTGAGGTCATGATACAGGTGGACTACGCTTCTCAACTGAGTAACCTTTTCTGAGACTACGACCCTCCCTAAACCCCGTCCTCCTCTTCCCCCGCTGGCTCCTACTCTACCGACCTACCGTAGTGTCTGAGCTACCTGTACTCAGACTCACTTGAGGCCCTCTACCACTACCTGTCCCTCCGGACCGTACGACGCTAAGTACCCCAGTGTTTGTTAACCTGTGTTGACTCGCTGACTTGACTTGACTTCCTCATTAAACTATTCGAGGACAGTTAATTACAAGGGACCTCAGTCCTCAAGAGACCACAAGAGGGTTAAACCTGAATTCGGAGACCGAAGACCAAAAGTCAGAATAAAAATATCATCGGAGTTCATAAGAGGTAGATATGTCGTGGCAACTATTTTATATATCCAATTTCTACTTTCAAAGAGGTGTCACTCCCTGTGGGTCTCTCCAAGTGTTTCAATGTACTTCTTCTCTTCTCCCTCCTCCCTCTATCTCCACTGGTCCTACTCTACTCCACCTTAGTTTTCTCCTCTCTCTTTCGATCGATAATTAGTGAAGAAATACACTTGAGGTGTCAGACCCTACGAGTCTCTACAGGTGTCAACATGTCTCTTCTCTTCTCCCTCCTTCCTCTGTCTCCACCGGTTCTCCTATTGTCCCCCTTAGTTTTCCTCTCTCTGTCTAGGTCGGTCATTAGTCAAGGGATTCACAAGAGGTGACAGACCTTGTGTGTTTCTCTAAGTGTCTCGACCCATCTCTTCTCTTCCCCCTCCCTCCTCTATCTCCGCTGGACCACCTCATTTTCCTCTCAGGTTTCCCCCGTTCTAGTCAGTTCGGTCATTAGAGTGAGGGTTCATTTTTACCCATGATTTATAACTCAAGAATTTCCATGTTTTAACTATTGTTTATGTTTTTTCGTTTCTAATTTTTAAATCTCATCTCCAACCTAAAAGTGTTTAAGTTATAATTTCTTTTTTTCAGTGTTTTAATATTTTGTATATATGTACTTCAAACGAAATTTTTTTATCCGAGAGAGAGAAAGAAAAAAAACGCTTCACTATCATCCAANAAAAAAAAAAAAAAAACGTTTCACTATCATCCAATATTTTTACTTTTAATTTCCTCATTATCTCCTGAATTTTTTTAATTTCTTACTATCATTTTTATCATTTTTATATAGATCCTGAAAGAGACCACAACAACACCCGTCACACCCCAGTCAAGTACAAGTCTATCAAGGAACTAGGTCGAATATAAAGAGTTCTAGATATCCGGATAAGAATACATCAGCCATGATTGACGTCACAAAATTAGATGACGTGGACAGTGAAGGTTCCTCCAAGGGAGACAAAATCGAAGAAGACAAACGACCAGAGAAGTCACGGATTGAAGACGGGAGTACGTTCCCCCACCACCACCTGTGAAAAAATTCGAGTGAACAAATCAACACGACACCCCTCCCTCCCTACGACGTTTGTTTATTGTGACCACACACGAGCGTCACAGGGTCGGCGTGACCCAAACGGGGACGAGTGTCGTACACACGAAAGGGACAGATGTGACGAATCCGAGATCCAACGAGACGACCCTTGGCAGGTTCCGACCAGGACCCGACGCTCGTGGAGGGTCCAGATTCGGCGAGTCCAAGTCCATGAGTCCATCAGGGGTCTCCGTGTCTGAGCCAACCCGGACTCAAAACACGGAAGGGTCCAGGTTCGTCGAGTCCACTGGTCCACAAACCGTTCACCCCAGCGACGTTGAATAACGGAGGGGGAAGGGAGAGTGAGCCCAAAGACCCACATGTTGACCGCGTGGAAGAGTCCACCTACAACTGGTAGGTCTTAGGGTTCTTCAGAACCAATCGTTACTTTGGACGAACGTCAAACCATCTATTACGGAGAGACCCGGTACTAACGGGGAAAAACCGAGACGGGAGTGAACGGACAGTAGCCTCCCCCTATCCAGTAGGACGTCGGTCGATCGAGATGAGTCAGGAAACAAGACACTCGCCCGAACCACCATAGAATCCAATTCCGAAACGTGTACCATCGATAGGGTGTCGGACCAAACGATAGGGTTCAATCAAGGAGTGTAACGGGAGTCCCGTAAGTCCGGACCAGGAATTAGATTCGTTACGTCGGGCGCGGAGGGACGGGTCGGGGGTGAACGATCACCGTCTACGTCCGTGGACGTGGTGAAGAGACTACCCCTTCAATGGTAACCCGTGTATCAGACACCTCAAATTGAATAAATAAAAAGGAGGGTCAAACCAAGGTCCGGAGTGGTCTGAACAGTGACTCTCACAAAGGACCACAAACCTTTGGAGAGAAAAATTTCTGAGAGAAGGGTCCTACCTCGAGGTAGGGATGGAGAAAACAGAGAGAAAAATAGAAAATATAAAAAAGGATGGACGAAAACTTCTGTTACCCGACGAAAAGACCCACGGACTACAGTAGACGGCCGTAAGTCTTCAACAAAACACCTTAAATGACTCGCAAGTTTACAAGAAAACTACTTAAACACCCCCTCTTTCACCAGAAGGACAGAATAAGGAGACAGTAGAATCCTGGTGGAGGGTAAGTATAATATGTATCATAATACATCATCTAGAGAGAGAGAAAGTGATATATCCATGTGTATGTGTATATTATAAATATAATCTTTAACTTTCTTAATGTTTCTTTCAAACTGTTTTGGTAATAGTAAACTCTAAAACCGTATAAAATTAATGGGTCTAGAAAAGACGATTTCAAGACTGTCTTGAGTGGAGTGACTTTTAAGAAGATGTGACCGGGTTTAGATCTTAAGGAGTCTTTACGTCGAGAGCCATAATCAAAACAAATTCATTCTTCTATTTAGTACTTTCGAGAGTCTTCGACTTCACGTTCTAAAATACTATAAGTCTTTATGATTCCTTTATACCTTCTTTTCGTGAATACACCCTATATGGGTCTGTGTTTCGTCAATACTTTGTTATACACCCTATATACGTCTCTGTTTTTAACACTTCGTCTTGAGTCTGAGGAGGGTAGTTACAAGAATCGAAAGACAAAGGAATCTCATTGGTTTGTCAAAAGAAAACCATTTGTAGAATCAGTATTAGTTTGTAATCTCTATTTAATTACAAACAAACAATTAGATAAAATGTTTACAGATTTTTCTCAATGTTGTAATCTTGAAAGTATAGGTCGTCTAAATTTGTACCCAGTACGCACGGAGGAATCAGCGAGTCAACACAGGCTGAGAAACGCTGGGGTGTCTGGAATCGGGTGGTTCGAGGGGCAGGTACCCTAAAGGGTCCGTTCTTAGGACCTCACTCAACGGCAAAGGATGAGGTCCCCTAGAAGGACTGGGTCTTTAGTTTTGTCTGCAGGAAACTCAGAGAGGACGTAACTGTCCACCTAAGAAAATGGTGACGTCGTTAACAGTTCGGTTTTACACCCAGTCATCTATGATTTCGGGGAATCAGTTCCGAGAATAGAGTTCGCCCTTACCTTTCAGTGGTCGGTGAAGAAAGGACAAGTGTGTCGCCGTCACCGTATAGAACCAATCTTCGTAGGTAGTGATGGTTATGAACTGACGTGAAGGACCTACCTTTTTTTAGTTGACATTACAACGGATATCAAAGTCATCATACACTATATAAATGTAACAATAATTATCAACTGTATGATTTTCGTATTTTAGTACTAAATGTATATTAAAGAAGGACTTCATAAGTCTTTATTTAAAACGGGATCAATAGGAGAACGGATACTGTTCCTAACTATGCAAACTTGACACCACAACCTCTTCTGAGAACTCTCAGGGAACCTGACGTTCCTCTAGGTTGGTCAGGTAAGACTTCCTCTAGTCGGGACCCTAAAGAAACCTTCCTTACTACGATTTCGACTTTGAGGTCATGAAACCTGTGGAGTACACTTCTCAACTGAGTAACCTTTTCTGAGACTACAACCCTCCCTACCCCAACCCCCCCCCCCCCCTCTTCTCTTCCTCTGTTGTCTCCTACTCTACCGACCTACCGTAGTGCCTGAGTTACCTGCACTCAGACTCACTTGAGACCCTCAACCACTACCTGTCTTCCGGACCACACGACACTAAGTACCCAGCGTTTCTCAGCCTGTACTGACTCGCTGACTTGATTTGACTACTGTTCATAGGTGATGAAAGCACTAAATTAAAGTAATATTGTGAACGTAAAGTCTTAATAAGTGTCTTAGTATTCACTAATCACCCGGGTATAGTAGTGATGTATACTACTATACCTAAGTATACTTAGGAAGTTTAAGACCTTCTCGTCACTCGAAGATCTTCCTAACTTCTGAATTATTTATGAGAAAGATGTAAAGGGGGTACAGTATGTTATCTTCATTAAACCTTTTATTAGGACTATACAATTTATTCACTTTATTTAGTCGTCTATCATAACACCCTCGGGTGATAGACTAGACACTCTTCTTAGTCATGTACTCTACTTTTTTCTAGGGTTTCTAGACCACGTGAATCAGTTACTAAACCCCAGGAGAATTCCCACTTATTTCGTCTAACCTAATTAAATTCGATCCAACCACCTCCTCTTTCAACTTCAGATCTAAATCTTTATTTATTTATTTATTTATTTATACGTCCCCATTTAGTCCCCTCTAGTTCCTCCTAAACCGTACTTGTGGTTTCTCGGTCGTCCGAAAGTACGAAAAGACAATGTCTGAAGTCAAGACGAAGACACCTGTAAAACGTAACAGATTTAGATTTCCCATCTCTCCCTTAAATCCCTGTGGTCTCCCAGGGTTAGGTCCCTGGTCCTCCGTCTCCCGTGTACTCTCCTGACTGGTACTTAGTCTGTAAAAGAAAAGGACAATGACCTTTAAGGAACTAACAAAGAAATCGTCTTTACTTTAATATATGTTCGAGGTTACAGGAACGGAAAAAGAATAAAAGTTTCAAAATATATAAATAAATAAAAACCGATACTACCCAGAAGCAACTACACAAGTCCGAAAGAGATCAACGTCGTTCACCCACGACGAAAGATCAACACCACGTACCCGAAGAGTAACGTCACAAAAGGGAACAACTCTACGTGTCCGAGATATGTACGCCCGGAGTGGTCAAAACCATGTACCTTAATCGACGAGGTACCGTGCACCTGAGAAGGACCTAGTCCCCAACTTGGACGTAGGGGACGTAACCGTCGACCTAAGAATAGGTAACGTGGTGGACCCTTCAGGTAGAGGAACGGAAAACTTCGTTCCGACTGAGTTCTCAAACTACTCTAGTTCTTTACACTTCTACATCTTTGTTTGTTTGTTTTTTCGATCGACAACCCGACCTTTTAACCATCGTTAAGTCCAATATTTAGGTGGTGTGTCGTCTTAGTAGTTTGAGTGTCAAGGAACTTGTTATATTTCCGGACTGTGTGTAAGGATTCAACAAAAAATGTCTTTCGTCTGAGGGTGTCGTATCTTCAACGACTGACATTCTTGTGTCTGGGATTTGACTAACTTTGGTCTTACAACTACTACGAACTTTGAAGTGGAACTACGGTTGGATAGTCTCTTAACAGATGTTCGAGTAGTACGGGATGAGGAACGTGTGAAATTCTGACAAGAACATCACACCAATACAAGAATATCAGTGTGAAATCGGGTGACACCGGGGGAAACGACTATTTTGTTATTTTCGATAGAGAAGATAAAGTGGGTTTTGAGACAGAGACGTAAAGATAAGTTATGACCACTTGTCTCCGAATCAAAACCGTTGTCTTTTACATGTTAAATAACGAGGTCTATTTTTATTCAGTCTTGATACAAGAATTTAGTCATAGTATGCCAACATTAAAATTTTCTGCTCGGTTTCTTTACCCTTCCTTTTTGCACGGTAAGGGGACTGAGAATCACCGGTTGTCTCTCTATGTTGTATTAAATCATTCGAGAGTTGGGAAGATCTCCTAGTTGTAAAAAGATCTTACACGTTCTGAACTGACAATATTACTCTACTCGACTAACCCTTTACTCGATGTCCCCTTTACTCTCTTGAGAATTATAACCCTTTTTTCCGGACCTTTTGGACAAACTGGAGGATAGTAGAGTTCATGATAATGTGTTCTATTGAGTTTAAGGACTCACTTCTCAGGGGTGGTCCAGTTACGGAATATAGATCGTCTATGGTCTTTATAGGATTTTACACAGTCTCGTTTCTCTTCTCATTAACGTGGTTCTTTATTGTATGTTCAGGAACTTAAAGGTATAATCTGGGACTCTGTCTCCATATATACATTGTCGACATCAAAGTCTCTTGTTTTACCTTCCCCTTTGATACAAGTCATATCATTTATTTTTGAGAAATGGTACCATGTAAGGACCACCGGATCACCGATTCCGAGGTACGAGGGTACGAACGTAACGTCCTATGGACCCAAGTTAGGGACCAGTCCCTTGATCTAGATGGTACGAAATTGATTCTCAATTGTTTCTAGAACGTACGGTGTTAATTCTGAACAGTGTCGGTTTATTTATTTATTTATAATTTGTTTTTGTTTTTGGAGAAATGAGAAATACGACTTCCCGGTCTTGTATTGGACAATAACACACTCAGACTCAACTGGTTCAACTAACTAAAATAGTGGTTCAATAATAGTTGAACTGGATTGTCTTCCTCGATTGTCTTCGTCTTCTCTAATTCTTCTTCCCCGATCTTGTGTGTCTCGACATTTCTTTCTTTTTTTTTTTCTAGAATTGCTGGACCTATAGGTGTCACCACACCAGTGAGTGGATCTCGGTCTAAAACACCTCCCTCTTCAGTTAACCCGGAATCCTTCGTAATACTGTTCGTTTCGATCATCTCCACTACTTTAAGATCGACTCGATAAATTTTATCGATTCTCTATAACGACAATTTCACAACGTGAGTTATACGGTTGTTAAGCCTTTTGAATCGTCACCAGTGTCCTGACTTTTTCAACGAATGTAAGGTTAGGGTATATTTCCGTTACGGTATTTCACAAGTTTGATGGTATATTAAATGAGTAAAGTGTGCTATCGTTCTAATACGAGTTTTAGGAAGTACCGAAGTTACCATGTAATTGGTTCTTGAAGGTCTACATGTTCGACCTAAATCTTTTCCGTCTCCTTGGTCTCTAGTATCTTTTCTTCTAGCGAGTCAGCACAGGCTGAGAAACGCTGGGGTACCTGACATCGGATGGTCCGAGGAGACAGGTAGCCTAAAAGGTCCGTTATCATGACCTCACCTAACGGTAAAGGAAGAGGTCCCTGGAAGGGCTGGGTCCCTAACTTGGGACCAGAGGGTGTAACATCTGTCTACGAATTGGTAGACTCGGTGGTCTCGTTCCTATAAAGTCTTTTTATAGATGAAGACGAAGTAACTGATACAATTTTGGAAACTGAGACACCTAGTGTTATTTGACCTTTAAAAAATTTCTCTATCCTTATGGTACGGAGGAATGGATAGAGTACTTTTCGGATATACGTGCAGTTCCTTGTTCTCAATCTTGGTCTGTACCTTTTCGTCTAACCAAGGTTTGGCCCTTTCCTCATACAGTTTCGACATATAACAGTGGACGACTAAATCGAATATACGTCTCATGTAGTACGTCTTACGACCCGACCTACTTCGTGTCGACCTTAGTTTTAACGGTCTCTTTATAGTTATTAGAGTCTATACGTCTACTGTGGTGAGAATACCGTCTTTTACTTCTTGATTTCTCGGAGAACTACTTTCACTTTCTCATCTCACTTATTCAACCGAATTTTGAGTTTTAAACCTTTTGATTTTAGTACCGTAGACCAGGGTAGTGAAGTACCTTTTATCTACCCCTTTATCACCTTTGTCACTGTTTGAAATAAAAAACCGAGGTTTTAGTGACGTCTACCACTTACGTCGGTACTTTAATTTTCTGTGAAAACGAGGAACTTTCCTTTCGATATTGGTTGGGTCTGTCGTATAATTTTTCGTCTCTGTAGTGAAACGGTTGTTTCCAGGTAGATCAGTTTCGATACTAAAAAGGTCATCAGTACCTACCTACACTCTAAACCTGATATTTCTTTTGACTCGTGGTTTCTTAACTACGAAAACTTGACACCACAACCTCTTCTGAGAACTCCCAGGGAACCTGACGTTCCTCTAAGTTGGTCAGGTAGGATTTTCTCTAGTCAGGATTCACAAGTAACCTTTGTGATTACAACTGCGACTTTGAGGTTATTAAACCGGTGGACTACGTTTCTTGACTGAGTTAACTTATCTGGGACTACGACCCTTCCTAACTCCCGTCCTCTTCCCCTGTTATGTCCTACTCTACCAACCTACCGTAGTGGCTGAGTTACCTGTACTCAAACCCATTTGAGGTTCTCAACCACTACCTGTCCCTCCGGACCGCAAAACACCAGGTACCCCAGTGTCTCTCAGTCTGTGCTAACTCACTGACTTGACTCGACTTGACTACCATATGTTACACAATTAAAATATATACATATACAACGTTTTGTTAATAGTGGTATAGGAATTTATTACGGAGATAGTACAGTGTATTAACGAATAATAAAAGAACACTACTCTTATAAATTCGAGATGAAGGAATTGTTGAAAGTAATAAAATTGATAATAGTGTTCCAAAACAAAATCTTGGGATCTTGAGTAAGTAAAATGATCTTGAGTAAGTAAAATACACACCTTCAAACATGGGAAACCAGTTATAAAAGGATAAAGGGGGTGGTAGAGTTGGGGACTGTTAGTGGTTGGTTAAGAGACAAAGATACTCAAATTTAAAAAATCTAAAGTAGATATTCACTCTGAAAACAAATAGAAGGAGACAGACTAAATAAAGTGGATCGTATTACGGATATCAAGGAAAATACAAAGACGTTTACCATCTGAAATAAGTAAAAATACCAATTATAAGTTAGTAATATATACATATAAATATATGTGTATATGGTGTAGAAGAAATAAGTAAGTAGATAAATGAAGAAAATAACAACATATAAACAATTATCTAATACAATTATCATCGATATCAATAAAAATAATGAGACAGAAAATTGTAAATATGATACTCTGTGGTATAATGTTAATTTTGTGGTGGTATAATGTCATAAACTCATAAGACGAAAACTGATATATAAATGAAAAAGATCACACAAAATACAAAATACAATGATTAATCGTAGGAAATTGATGTTGAACTTCTTGAAGAAAGTTAGAAAGAACATTCCGTCCAGAGTCAAGTCAAGTCAAGTCAGTGAGTCAGAACAGGCTGAGAAACGCTGGTGTACTTAGTGTCGGACGGTCCGGAGGGACAGGTAGTGGTTGAGGGCGTCAAGTGAGTCTACGTGCAGGTAGCTCAGTCACTACGGTAGGTCGGTAGAGTAGGAGACAACAGGGGAAGAGGAGGACGGGGGTTAGGGAGGGTCGTAGTCTCAGAAAAGGTTACTCAGTTGAGAAGCGTACTCCACCGGTTTCATGACCTCAAAGTCGAAGTCGTAGTAAGGGAGGTTTCTTAAGGGTCCCGACTAGAGGAAGGTTTACCTGACCAACCTAGAGGAACGTCAGGTTCCCTGAGAGTTCTCAGAAGAGGTTGTGGTGTCAAGTTTTCGTAGTTAAGAAGCCACGAGTCGAAAGAAGTGTCAGGTTGAGAGTGTAGGTATCCACTGGTGACCTTTTTGGTATCGGAACTGATCTACCTGGAAATCACAACTATTTAAATAAATCGAAAACAAACAGACTTTTCAGAAACAAAGATGAAGTAAAAATTCACACAAAAATTTTTTTAAAATAATAAAAAATGTCATCAAGGAACAACCAATAAAGATAATTTATCTCGTTACATATGTATAGTTAAGGTTTGAGGGTCAGATAGGGAGGGGCTGAAGATGAGACCATTGGTATTCAAGTAAGAAATTTCGATACTTAGACAAAGACCAAACATCTATTCAAGTAAACATAGTAACAAAATCTAAGGTGTATACACCATAGTATACTATAAATAGAGAGAGACTGACTGAATGAAGTGAATCATACTAATAGAGGTCTAGGTAGGTACAAAGAAGTTTACTGTAAAAAAGGTAATAAAAATACCGACTCATTGTAAGGTAACATATATACGTGGTTTTAAAGACCTAGGTAAGTAGACAGTCACCTGTAAATCCAACGAAGGTACAGGATCGATAACATTTATCACGACGTTACTTGTAACTCCACGTAGATAGAAAAACTTAATACCAAAAGAGACATATATACGGGTCCTCACTCTAAAGACCCAGTATACCATCAAAACACAAATCGGAAAATTCCTTGTAGGTACGACAAGAGGTATCACCGACATAGTTACATGTAAGAGTGGTTCACATTCTCTCAAGGGAAAAGAGGTGTGGGAGAGGTCTTAAATGACAAAAATATAAAAAAACTAATACAGGTAAGACTAGTCACACCCCACTATGGAGTGACATCAAAACTAAACGTGAAAAGATTATTAATCACTGCAACTCATATAAAAGTACACAAATAACAGACAGATATACAGAAGAAACCCCTTTACAGAAAAATCCAGAAGACGGGTGAAAAATTGATCCAACAAATGGAAAAACAGTGACTCTGTACTTGACAAACATTTAAAACCTCTGATTAGGGAACAGTCAAAATAGTAAACGTTTATAAAAGAGGGTAAGACACCCAACAGAAAGACAAAACAAATATCTATGAAAACGATAAGTTTTCTAGCTTAAGTTAATCTATGGTAAACAAATAAAAGTAATGAGACCCTCTATCTAGTTTTTCTATAACGACGTTAAATACAGTCTCTCACAAGACGGAAGACAAAAAGAGGTTCTCAAAATCTCATAGACCAGAATGTAAAGTCAGAAATTGTGTAAAACTCAAACAAAAACATACACAACAATTTCTCACACATATATATATATGTATGTACGTACATCTACAGTTCGAAAGAATCGTGGTAAATGACTTCTCTGACAGAAAATAAGTAACATATCAGAAAGAAGAAAATAGTATCTAATTAACTGGTATCCATCCACCCAAGTAAAGACCTGAAAGAGAGAACAAAACAACTAGATATAAAGACAAAAACACGGTCAGGGTATCACAAAACTACTGACATCGAAACATCATGTCAGACTTTAGTCCCTCAGACTAAAAAGGTGGAGGTAAAAAGAAAGAATTTCAACGAACCGATAAACTCCTGAAAGACGGAGGTATGTGTTAAATTCTAAGAAAACAAGGTCAAGATTCTTTTATACAGTAACCAGTAACTATCTCTAACGTAGATTAGACATCTAATGAAACCCATCATATCAATAAAAGTGTTATAACTGAGAAGGTTAGGTCCTTATACCATATAAAAAGACAAACATCACAGAAGTCAAAGAAAGTAGTCGTAAAATGTCAAAAACCTCATACTCATAAAACGGAGGAATACATATAAATAAAGATCCATAAAATAAGAAAACTACGTCACCATCTACCCTAACAAAGAAATTAAAGAGAAAGACTATAAAGTAAAAAGTACGTATCTTTACGTCGTCAAAAGACACATAATTAAAACATAGGACGGTGAATGATTTCAGTAACTACTTGAAATCATCAAAAGACCATTGAAGATATCCTAAAAGATACATAACATAACACAGTAACCGTTTATTAAAATGAGGAAGGAAAGGTTAAACCTAAGGAAAATAAAGAAAAAGAAGAAACTAACGATACTGATCCTGAAGGTTTTGATGCAACTTATTACCAGTTTACCACTTTTACCCGTAGGAACAGAGTAAGGACTGGAATCTCCTTTACGAAAAGTGGTGACTCAGACCACAATCGAGATTCAAACAGTATACACCGGAAATAACACAACTCCATGAAGGAAGATACAGGTGAAAGACCTCTCAAAAAAATAAAAAAATAGTATTTACACATAACTTAAAACAGTTCGAAAAAGATGTAGATAACTCTACTAGTATGTCAAGAAATTAAAGAACTACACTACACTGTATAACTAACTAAACACCTAAAATTTCTTAGGAACATAGGGGTCTTATTTAGGGTGAACTAGTACCACACACTATAAAAAGTATAAATCAACTTAAGCTTAACGATCATAAAAGAACTCCTAAAAACACAGAAACAAGTAATCATTATAACCGGACATTAAACACACACACTCACACCATAGAAACAGACCCAAACCATAGTCCCACTACCACCGGAGTATCTTACTCGAACCCTCATCAGGAGGGAAACGTTAAAAAACCTTATTAAAATCTTCCCATCCATAATTACGGAGACATTTACAAACTATCTTAAGTGGACACTTCGGTAGTCAGGACCTAAAAATAAACAACTCTCAACAATTTAGAGTGAAAGTTAAAATAATGAACACTAACCAGACAAGTAATTCTGAAATTTGGTTAACTGACGACTCTCCATCTCGACACAAGGACGGGGTAACCAATAAACCGGACTCCAAAGAGTCGTCACCTCGGATTTCCGACAAACTACCCCGATAAACATCGGTGGTCCTTCCGACTGTGGTCACTCATGAGGGGTCTTAACGACTACGGTCAAAGGAATGATGGTATCACTCGGAGTCCGTAGGGGATTGAGACGTCTTCTGTCGTTATTATGGTCCATTTAGACCGGGACAGAGAATACTCCAATGACGAAAAATAGGTTCCCTGGATCACGTACTTGAGTTTCTTACCACACAGACAAAAGGGGTTAGAACACTTTATAGATATTAGTTTGGAACCACTAGAAGTTTCGGTCTAAGAGACCTCCGAAGAGGAAGACAACGGTTGGTGGGTCCGATCCTTAGGACTACCCCCCGAGTCTTGAAAGTAAAGTCACCCTCTCGAAGACGAGGTCGAACAGTGGGTGGGTCGTCCATATCTTAAACTAAAGTAGTACTAATACGAAGAAGATGGTAGAACAACACCGAAGAAACTGAAACCTACATCCCATTAAAAAACCATCGAAGACCAAAAAAAAAAAAAAAAAGTTACCAACAAGTCCTCAATCTACACTAAGACTATAAGAGTATTCTTCACCACTCGTGTACAGGAAGATCAGACGGTAGAACTCGAAGACTCCGGAGAGGAAGTGATGACTTACTATAATTATTGAAAAGATCCGTCTGATAAAAACCAAACGTCAAAAAGAAATTCACCAAACTTATATAGTAAGGTGAGTCGGACATTCTAAAGACGATTTTTTCCTATACTTTGTGAAACGTTTAAACGTGTGATAAGAAAGTATCGTCGTTCCGATTAGAGACATTAGTAAGATTAAAAACACAACGGTTTTAACTATCAGAGTAACAACAGAATGGACGTAGGTATATTTGTTTCTGAGTCGGTTACTTACACGGTGAAGAGAGATGGAAAGAAGAGAGGTGTAAACAGAGTACACCCCAAAAATTGTTAAGTTTCGTTTCGTTTTGCACTTAAGTTTGTTACGTACAGGGTTATGACTGTACAAGTCCGTGTAGGTTCAGGTGAATTCAGTAGAACGAGTAATCTTAGGGACTTAACCGGTAGGAACGTAAGTTAAATTGTTGTCGTTAATTTCTTTTTTGAAATAAACTACATGAGGAGGTTTATTAACAGGGTATATTCACAGAAATTGTGACTTCAAAAGTAAAAGATTTTTGGTTTCCAGTGAGTAAAAGACCGAGGTATATGAGGAGAGATCGAAGTAAAAGGACGTGTGAAGAAATAGATGGTTTTAAATTAAACAAAGTGTGAAAACTCACAAATTTATACTGTAAAGGAGAATCCGTGAGAGTCAAAGAGATAAAACGATTCATATTATGATAGATGACTATAGAGTTATACACGGTCTTGACATTGTTCATTACGTATACGTAATCGAGTAAATTGAACATTTAGTAGCGATACTTATCTCTCAAAGGAATAAAATCTCTCAAGGTAAATTTGATAAAAGGGTTATAGTACATTGGTCACTCGTTTTCGGTTCTGAGTTTGGTCCAGACTAAATAAAGTACTGGTGTGAAAACTTACGATCCACTGTAGTGAAGGGACAGTACTATTAAAGATGTTTAGAAAAGTGTAAATTGGTTCCAAAGTATAGGAGACTTCGGCTAACCTTACACTAAAAGGATTAAATAATTATTTTGTTAATAGGGTGACCCTAAGAAACCACCAGGCCACGAATTCTGAGGTACGAGGGCGATGTCCCTTGTGTTCAAGTTAGGGACCAGTCCCTTGATTCTAGGACGAACGGTACGTCGTACCGTTTTTTTTTTTTTTTTTTTTTAGACGATGGATTTTACACTCATGTTTTCTTGACAAATTTAAGAATACGAAGGACCATAGATCATATACACATTTTGGCACTAGATCAAAGGGTTTCGGATTCGGTTTAACAAACGGAAAAACTTTTTGACTAGATAAACTTCATTTGAAACGGATAGGTAAATGGTGAGACTACTTTAATATTTAAAGTCTATAGTCGAAACCGGAGACCAGACAAGAGTCAGTTTGGTTTTCTTATTTTAAATGGAGGGAGGTACAAACACTATACGACAGTAAGAGATAAGATATGATATGAATGTAAGTCATACGACGATTCAGTGAAGTCAGTACAGGCTGAGACACACTGGGGCATCTGCCGTCGGGTGGTCCACGGGGACTGGGACCCTAAGAGGTCCGTTCTTGTGACCTAACCCAACGGTAAAAGAAGAGGTTACGTACTTTCACTTTTCACTTTCACTTCAGAGAGTCAACATACGCTGAGAATCACTGGGGTACCTGACGTCGGATGGTCCGAGGAGGTAGGTACCATAAAAGGTCCGTTCTCATGACCTCACCCCACGGTAACGGAAGAGTCATATAATAGGAATTAAAGTCTCTAACATCGGAAGGATAAGTAGCAAAGACGTTGCTTTTGGATGCATGTCAAAATGTAAAAAACTCTTGTATCATTGATGGTGAATATTCCTTTCTACAAACACTTTCGTATTTATCTTATATATCCTGTTACTAATATCTACGTCTATATGAACACTCGAAGGGATAACCGAGTCTACCATTTATTAGACGGACTTCACCTCCTCTGGGACCAAGTCAGGGTCCCATCCCTTCTAGGGGACGTCTTCCCTTACTTTTGGGTGAGGTCATACACGTGGTCCTCTTGAGATACCTATCTCCTCAGACCACACGATGTCAGGTACCCCAGTGTTTCTCAGCCTGTGTTGACTCACTGATTGTCAAGGTCTTTTTGTAGATAAAGACGAAATAACTGATACGGTTTCGGAAACTGACACACCTAGTGTTATTTGCCAGCTTTTAAGACTTTCTCTACCATTATGGTCTGGTGGATTGGACGGAGAACTTTTTAGACATACGTCCAGTCCTTCGTTGTCAATCTTGACCTGTACCTTGTTGTCTGACCAAGGTTTATCCTTTTCCTCATGCAGTTCCTACATATAACAGCGGGACGAATAAATTGAACATACGTCTCATGTAGTACTCTTTGTGACCTGACCTTCTTTGTGTTCGACCTTATTTCTAACGGTCCTCTTTATAGTTATTGGAGTCTATACACCTACTGTGGTGGGAATTCCGTCTTTCACTTCTCCTCGATTTTTCGGAGAACTACTTTCACTTCCTCCTCTTGTTTTTTCAACCGTATTTCGATTTGTAAGTCTTTTGCTTCTAGTACCGTAGACCAGGGTAGTGAAGTACCGTTTATCTACCCCTTTGTCATCTTTGTCACAGTCCGAAATAAAACCCCCCGAGGTTTTAGTGACGTCTACCACTGACGTCGGTACTTTAATTTTCTGCGAATGAGGAACGTTCTTTTCAATACTGGTTGGATCTATCATATAAGTTTTCGTCTCTGTAATGAGACGGCTGATTGCAGGTAGATCAGTTCCGATACCAAAAAGGACACCAGTACATACCTACACTCNGTTGTCAATCTTGACCTGTACCTTGTTGTCTGACCAAGGTTTATCCTTTTCCTCATGCAGTTCCTACATATAACAGCGGGACGAATAAATTGAACATACGTCTCATGTAGTACTCTTTGTGACCTGACCTTCTTTGTGTTCGACCTTATTTCTAACGGTCCTCTTTATAGTTATTGGAGTCTATACACCTACTGTGGTGGGAATTCCGTCTTTCACTTCTCCTCGATTTTTCGGAGAACTACTTTCACTTCCTCCTCTTGTTTTTTCAACCGTATTTCGATTTGTAAGTCTTTTGCTTCTAGTACCGTAGACCAGGGTAGTGAAGTACCGTTTATCTACCCCTTTGTCATCTTTGTCACAGTCCGAAATAAAACCCCCCGAGGTTTTAGTGACGTCTACCACTGACGTCGGTACTTTAATTTTCTGCGAATGAGGAACCTTCTTTTCAATACTGGTTGGATCTATCATATAAGTTTTCGTCTCTGTAATGAGACGGCTGATTGCAGGTAGATCAGTTCCGATACCAAAAAGGACACCAGTACATACCTACACTCTCAACCTGACACTTCTTTCGACTCGTGGCTTCTTAACTACGAAAACTTGACACCACAACCTCTTCTGAGAACTCTCAGGGAACCTGACGTTCCTCTAGGTTGGTCAGGTAAGACTTCCTCTAGTTGGGACCCTAAAGAATCCTTCCTTACTACGATTTCGACTTCGAGGTCATGAAACCGGTGGAGTACACTTCTCAACTGAGTAACCTTTTCTGAGACTAGGACCCTCCCTAACCCTCGTCCTTCTCTTCCACTACTGGCTCCTACTCTACCGACCTACCGTAGTGACTGAGATACCTGCACTCAGACTCACTTGAGGCCCTCTACCACTACCTGTCCCTCCGGACCGCACGACGTTAAGTACCCCAGCGTTTCTCAGCCTGTGCTGACTCGTTGACTTGACTTGACTTCACTTGTGTGTGTGTGTATGTACATAGAATCTGATTCAGAATAATGTGTCGTGAGGAAAATCCTCTGGTAAAAATTCGAACACGGTTCAGGGAAAAGGAGACATTATGGTCACAGTTCCCACCGACGACGACATATCTCCCAGACGTAAGATGGTACTTGATGATGGTGTACTGATACTGTTCTGGGAACCCTGGGAGGTGATGGAGTAACGAAAGTTCTTCTCTAAGTGGATCTTAAGTCTGAGGTCCACTAAGTGTCTGATCCCTCCTAGGAAATGTCTACACTGACTTAGTCAATCGTACCTCCCCACGTCTCAGGGTATATCATCCTAAGAGTTCTATCACTTCATCTTCCTGCACTCGAGTAGAAGAGGACACTCTTGAGGTTTTAACATTGAGTGACGACTTGTTGGTAACTGTCCTCTTACAACCTGGAGTGGTTTTTTTCTATTGGGTACAGATTCCAGATTCCTCTTCGGGATTTTTCTAACATCCTCCCCGTTTTAGTACAAATCTTAGTTTGGGTATACGTGGTCTCCACGAACCTCCCGAGTTTGTTTTGGAACACGTACGATCCAGGGTCTCTGCGGTGTTCTCTGACTCGGTCTGGACGGAGACACATTTACTCACAGAGGACACCTCCGTGTCTAGTCGTCACAGGACGACACCCCTGTCCCCGAGACCGACGTCGTCTCGACCCTCCCCGTCGGACACTGTATTTAGGAGAAACTCCTCCAACGGTAATTGGGGTAGTATCTCGGTGACTCATCTACTGGGTGTTCGATATCTTTTTAATATATTTTCATCAAAAGTGTGACAATGTTTCAAGATCCCGGGTGTTGTCTAAAGGGTTGGACTCCTAGGTCGTTTCCCTGACTCTTGAGGGTCCTATAAACTGAAACTTCTGGTCATCTAAACTAATGTCGTGAAGGTGTCCTGACACCTTTGTCTTAAAACCTTCCGTGTCTGTTATACAACACACGTGGTCCTGAGTCCTCTTTCGTGGACACTCGGTCTTCTCTGACTCGGTCCGTACGGACACTCAGAGGTCGTCTCCGTACCCAGCTGTCACAGGAGGGGGACCCAGTATCCGTGACTTGTTTTATCAGGACCCTCGGGGTCGTACGATCGTATTTGGAACCACTTCCTCCAGTAGTAATGAGAATGGTATCAAAGTTAGTCCGGTTTGATGTCCCTCCCTTGTGTCGGGTTGGGTAGTTGTATTTTACCCTGATTTCTAAATGACTCGATCCGGGTCATTTAGTCTCGGTCTGGGTCTAAGGGGGTTCCGGTCAAGGTGGGTGGTCCTTAGAAGACGTTCTGAAATTAGGAATAGATAGTCTTCTCTCTGTCTTATTTTTGATGTTAGTGTCTTTTGATTGGTTTGTTTTTGTAGATGAAGACGAAATAACTGATGTGGTTTCGGAAACTGATACACCTAGTGTCGTTTGACACCTTTTAAGAAGTTCTTTGCCCTTGTGGTCTGGTGGACTGGACGGAGAACTCTTTAGATATACGTCCAGTCCTTCGCTGTCTATCTTGACCTATACCTTGTTGTCTAACCAAGGTTTATCCCCTTCCTCATAAAGTTCCGACATATAACAGTGAGACGAATAAGTAAAATATACGTCTCAAGTCAAGTCAATTTAAGTCAGTGAGTCAGTACAGACTGATAAACGTTGGCGTACTTAGCGTCGTGCGGTCCGGAGGAACAGGTAATGGTTGGGGACCTCAGATGTGTCTGAGTACGGGTAGCTCAGTCACTACGGTGGGTCGGTAGAGTAGAAGGCAGCTGGGGAAGAGGAGGTCGGAGGTTAGGGAGGGTCGTAGTCTCAGAAAAGGTTACTCAGTTGAGAAGTGTACTCCACCGGTTTCATGACCTCGAAGCCGAAATCGTAGTAAGGAAGGTTTCTTTAGAGTCCCGACTAGAAGTCTTACCTGACCAACTTAGAGGAACGTCAGGTTCCCTAAGAGTTCTCAGAAGAGGTTGTGGTGTCAAGTTTTCGTAGTTAAGAAGCCACGAGTCGGAAGAAGTGTCAGGTTGAGAGTGTAGGTATGTACTGGTGACGATCTACCTGGAATCAGGTGTGTCGTCACAGAGACGAAAACTTATACGATAGATCCAACCAGTATTGAAAAGAAGGTTCCTCATTCGCAGAAAATTAAAGTACCGACGTCAGTGGTAGACATCACTAAAACCTCGCGGGTTTTTATTTCAGACTGTGACAAAGGTGACAAAGTGGTAGATAAAAGGTACTTCACTACCCTGGTCTACGGTACTAGAAGTAAAAGACTTACAATTCGAAATCCGGTTGAAAAAGCGAGAGGTGAAAGTGAAAGTAGTTCTCCGAAAATCCAAGGAGAAGTGAAAGACGGTATTCCCACCACAGTAGACGCATAGACTCCAATAACTCTAAAGAGGGTCGGTAGGAACTAAGGTCGAACACAAAGAAGGTCAGACCGCAAAGAGTGCTACATGAGACGTATATTCAATTTATTCGTCCCGCTGTTATATGTCGGAACTACATGAGGAAAAGGATAAACCTTGGTCAGACAACAAGGTACAGGTCAAGATTGACAACGAAGGACTGGACGTATGTCTAAAGAGTTCTCCGTCTAATCCACCAGACCATAACGGTAGAGAAAGTCTTAAAAGGTGTTAAATAACATTAGGTATGTCAGTTTCCGAAACCGTATCAGTTATTTCGTCTTTATCTACAAAAAAACCTTGAGAGAACGGAAAAGGTACTAGGTCACCTACAACCGATAAAATAGAGACCAAGGTGACGGAGAAGATTTTGGTTGAACTTGTAGACCTTCAAGTGCCAAGTACATAACGACTTCGAGTTATTTTAAAACTCGTAATGAAATGATCGTACACTCTACTCACGTTAACACACCATCAAACTCGTAAAAAACCGTAACGGAAGAAACCTTAACCTTACTTTTGTCTGGAAAAGATCAGGACACCGGTGACGACTCAAAAGGTTTAAACGACCGTATAACTCACGTCGTGAAATAAACTTTATCGAGTTGACCTTAAGGTAGTGGAGGTGATCGAAACAAGCATCACTACGAAAGGTTCCGGGTGAACTTAAGTGTAAGGTCCTACAGACCGAGATCTAATCACCAGTGTGGTAGTACTAATAGATCCAGTACTTCTAGAAAAAACATGTTAAGAAGACACATAAGAACGGTGGAGAAGAATTATAGAAGACGAGGACACTCCAGGTCTTGTAAAGACAGGAAATAACTCGGGTAGAAACGTACTTTATAAGGGAACCATAGAGATTAAAAGAACTTCTCTAGAGATCAGAAAGGGTAAGACAAGAAAAGGAGATAAGGAAACGTAACTAGTCACTTCTGCCGAAAGAAGAGAGAAGAACGATAAGAAACCTTGAGACGTAAGTCTACGAATATAGAAAGGAAAAGAGGAAACGAAAAGGGGAGAGAAGAAAAGTGTCGATAAACATTCCGGAGGGGTCTGTCGGTAAAACGAGAAAACGTACAGAAAAGGTACCCCTACTAGAACTATGGACAGAGGACATGTTACAGTGCTTGGAGTAAGGTATCAAGTAGTCCGTGAGATAGATAGTCTAGATCCGAGAATTTAGATAAAGAGTGAAGGTGACATATTAGTATTCCCTAAACTAAATCCAGTATGGACTTACCAGATCACCAAAAGGGATGAAANAACATTCCGGAGGGGTCTGTCGGTAAAACGAGAAAACGTACAGAAAAGGTACCCCTACTAGAACTATGGACAGAGGACATGTTACAGTGCTTAGAGTAAGGTATCAAGTAGTCCGTGAGATAGATAGTCTAGATCCGAGAATTTAGATAAAGAGTGAAGATGACATATTAGTATTCCCTAAACTAAATCCAGTATGGACTTACCAGATCACCAAAAGGGATGAAAGAAGTTAAAGTCAGACTTAAACCGTTATTCCTCAAGTACTAGACTCGGTGTCAGTCAAGGACCAGAACTAAAACAACTGACACATCTCGAAGAGGTAGAAACCGACGTTTCTTATATTAGTTAAACTAAAGCCACAACTGGTAGACTACTACAGGTACACATCGTAGAAGAAAACACAACAACCTTCTCCCACAAACGAACTGATCACGTAAAAGAACCGTTTTGAGATAATCACAAACGGGACGAAGTAAGGTGTAAGGTTCCGGTTTAAACGGACAATGAGGTCCACAAAGAACCGAAGGATGAAAACATAAGGTCACGGGATATTACTTTTCCTGTAGTAAAAACCCACAATCAAGATTTTCCAGAACATCCAGAAGTATCTTGTTAAGTTGAAGTTAAAGAAGTCGCAATGACCAACCCCGTATCTGAACCTACGGACATTATAACTTACCAGACGGAACTTCTACTTGTCTCCAGTAAAACAGTAAAAACTCTAACGTAGGTTCATGACGTAAAGTCTGAGAAAACAACTGTTACTACCGATGAGGTAAAGAAGGCTCCTTAAGAACGGACGTCATTATCTATATTACCAGTGGACTCAATTTTAGTGGGTAAGGTCAGGTAAAATCAAACGACTAAGGATCTCCTCATAGTTGTAAGTGATAACGGTAGAGAACAAACTGGTGAAGGTTAAACGGAACTGAGTACCTGGACTGTAAGGTCCAAGGATACGTTATAGCGAGAAATGTCGTAGTCTGCAACGAAGATACTGGTCAGTGTAGGTGTCGACCCATAACAAAAACGAAACCGAAGTAGGGAAGTAAGAAAGACCTCAATAAAGAGGTGACTAGAGGTCATCGTATAACCCGTGGATGACTGGACCCCTCAAGGAGAAAGTCATAGGATAGTAATACGGAAAAGTATGACAAGTACCCCAAGAGTTCCGTTCTTATGACTTCACCAAATGGTAAGGGAAGAGGTCACCTGGTGTAAGGTAGTCTGGAGAGGTGGTAATGGAGGGGTAGAACCCAACGGGGCGCCCGTACCGAACCAAAGTAACTCAACCTGTTCCGACTCCAGGATCACACTAATCTAATTGATCAAAAGACACTCATACCAAAGTCACACAGACGGGAGACTACGGGAAACGTTATGGATGGTAGAAAGAACCCAAAGAGAATGGAACCCACACCCCATAGATAAGTGCCGACGAGGTCGTTTATCGGCGACGAGGAATGGAACTTGCTTCCCGTCTCATGTAGTACTCTTTACGACTCGACCTACTTCGTGTTCGACCTTAATTCTAACCACTCTCTTTATAGTTATTGGAGTCTGTACGTCTACTGTGATGGACGTACCGTCTTTCACTTCTTCTTGATTTCTCGGAGAACTACTTTCAAGTCAAGTCAAGTCAGCGAGTCAGCACAGGTTTAGAAACGCTGAGGTACTTGACGTCGTACGGTCCGGAGGGACACGTAGTGGTTGAGGGTCTCAGGTAGGTTTAGGCACAGGTAACTCGTCCACTACGGTAGGTTGGCAGAGAAGAAGACAGTGGGGCAAAAGGAGGGCGGGAGTTAGAAAGGGTCTGAGTCCAAGAAAAGTTTACTCAGTCCAGAAACGTAGTCCACCGGTTTCATAACCTCAAAGTCGAAGTTGTAGTCAGGATGGTTACTTGTGGGTCCTGGCTAGAGGAAATCCTACCTGAACAACCTAGAGGAACGTCAGGTTCCCTGAGTTCTCAGAAGAGGTTGTGGTGTCAAGTTTTCGTAGTTAAGAAGACGAGAGTCGAAAGAAATATCAGGTCGAAAGTGTAGGTATGTACTGATGACCTTTTTTGTATCGGAACTGATCTACCTGTGAACAACTGTTTTATTACAAAGACGAAAAATTATACGATAGATCCAACCAGTATTGAAAGGAAGGTTCCTCATTCCCAGAAAATTAAAATACCGACGTTAGTGGTAGACGTCACTAAAACCTCGGGGGGTTTTATTTCAGACTGTGACAAAGGTGACAAAGGGGTAGACAAACAGTACTTCACTCCCCTGACTTACGGTACTAGAATCAACAGACCTACAACTCAAAGTTCCGTTGAAAAAGTGAGAGGAGAAAATGAAAGTAGTTCTCCGAGAATGAAGAAGTGAAAGACAGTATTCCCAACACAGTAAACGTATAGACTCCAATAACTATAAGGGGGTTGTTTGAACTAAGGTCGAACACGAAGTAGGTCGGGTCGCAAAGAGTACTACATGAGACGTATCTTCAATTTGTTCGTCCCACTGTTATATGTCGGAACTGTATGAAGAAATGGATAAATCTTGGTCAAACAACGAGGTTCAGGTCAAGATTGACAACGAAGGACTGGACGTATATACAAAGAGTTCTCCGTACAGTCCACCAGATCATAATGGTAGAGAAAGTCTCAAAAGGTGTCAAATAACAAGGTGTGTCAGTTTCCGAAACCGTATCAGTTATTTTGTCTTTATCTACAAAAAAAGACCTGGAGAGAACGAAAAAACTACTAGGTCGTCAACAACCGTTAAACTAGAAACAAAGGAGACGCAAAAGATTTTGGTCGACCAGTATCGTTTGTGACAGAAAGTTGTTGTGTTCTCTTCTGAGATGTGTACCTGTAATGGTCTACCAGTTGTGACTTTAGTCTAACTAATATAAGAAACGTCGGTTTCTACCTCTTCGAGATATGTCAATCGTTTTTGTTCTGACCCTCCAGTGACACCGAGTCTAGTGTTTCAGGAATAACAGTTTTAGTCTGAATTTAACTTATTTCACTCCTTTTGGTGGCCCGGTAAGTCCATACTGGATAAAGTTTAGGGAATACTGACACGTCACCTTCACTCTTTATCTAAATTCCCTGATCTAGACTATCTTTCTCACGGACTACTTGATACCTGCCACCGAGTACTGCAACATAACCTCTGTCCTTAGGTCTGGTAGAGGTACTTTTTCTTTACGTCTTTTCGTTTTACCGGAATGTTTATCGACACTTTTCTTTTCCCTTTTAGTTTCCTCTTTTCATTTCTATATGGGTAAACTTACGTCTCAAGATTTCTTATCGTTCCTCTTTATTCTTTCGGAAGGAGTCGCTAGTTACGTTTCTTTATCTCCTTTTGTTATCTTACCCTTTCTGATTTCTAGAGAACATCTTTTAATCTCTATTTTCCCTTGTAAAGTGGGTTTCTACCCGAGCTATTTCCTGTCTTTACCATACCTGGATTGTCTTCGTCTTATATAATTTTCTTCAACGTTCTTATGTGTCTTCTTGACATGTTTTTTCTAGAAGTACTGGTTCTTTTAGTGTTACCACATTAGTGAGTGGATCTCCGTCTGTAGGACCTTACACTTCAGTTCACCCGGAATCTTTCGTAGTGATACTTGTTTCGATCACCTCCACTACCTTAAGGTCAACTCGATTAATTTTAGGACCTTCTACTACGACACTTTCAAGACGTGAGTTATACGGTCGTTTAAACCTTTTGAGTCGTCACCGGTGTCCTGACCTTTTCAGTCAAAAGTAAGGTTGGGGTTTCTTTCTGTTAAGGTTTCTTACGAGTTTGGTAGAGTGTTAACGTGAGTAGAGTGTACGATTATCCTCTTCCTCTACCGTGGGGTGAGGTCATGAGAACGGACCTTTTAGGGTACCTGCGTCCTCGGACCAACCGACGACAGGTACCCCAGCGTTTCTCAGTCTACACTGACTCGCTGAAGTGAAAGTGAAAAGTGAAAGTACGTAACCTCTTCCTTTACCGTTGGGTGAGGTCACAAGAACGGACCTCTTAGGGTCACTACCCCCTTGGATCACCCAACGCAGATACCCCAGTGTGTCTCAACCTGTGCTGACTTCACTGAATCGTCGTCATCGTTGTGTGTGATTATTACGAGTTTTAAGAGGTTCGGTCCGAAGTCGTCATGCACTTGACACTTTCACTTTCTCCTCTCACTTTTTTAACCGAATTTTGAGTTGTAAGTCTTTTGATTCAAGTACCGTAGACCAGGGTAGTGAAGTACTTTTCATCTACCCCTTTTTCACCCTTGTCACTCTATGAAATAAAACCCCCGAGGTTTTAGTGACGTCTACGAACGAGGAACCCTATTTTCAATACTGGTTGTATCTGTCTTATAATTTTCGGTCTCTACAATGAAACGGTTGTTTCCAGGTAGATCAGTTTCGATAAAAAAGGGTCATCAGTACATACCTACACTTTAAACCTGGTATTTCTTTCGACTCACGGTTTCTTAACTACGAAAACTTGACGCCACAACCTCTTCTAAGAACTCTCAGGGAACCCGTCGTTCCTCTAGATTGGGTAGGTAGGATTTCCTCTAGTCAGGACTTATAAGAAAACTTCCTGACTACGACTTCGACTTTGAAGTTATGAAACCAGTGGACTACACTTCTCGACTGAATAAACTTTTCTGGGACTACGGACTTTCTAACTTCCGACCTCCTCTTCCTCTGTTGTCTCCTACTCTACCAACCTACTGTAGTAACTGAGTTACCTGTACTCAAACTCATATGAGTCCCTCAACCGTTACCTGACCCTCCGGACCACACAACGCCAGGTACCCTAGCGTTTCTCAGCTATAATGACTTACTGACTTAAGTTCACTTTACTATGTTGAGTGTTGTTGTTCTTACTTTCTTGAACCAATTTCTTATTCATTTCTTAGACTCACCTGTCAAAAGGTTTCTATACGTCTTCAGGTTGTCCGGACACGTTTTTCCAAGTTATTCTCTTTACGTTTAGTTTTGGTGTTATTGAATAGTGAAGTGTCAATAAACAATATTTCTGATAATAGTTTTTCCATTGTTACTTGATTATAACCTCTCATGCACCTCTTTTCGTTTGGGATTATGTGACAACTAACCAGATATTTATCACGTAGATGAGGTCTTTTGACTTCAAAGGAGTTTTTTGATTTTATTCTTGTCTTGTTAGTGTACTGGGTCGATAAAGTGATGACCCATAATAGGTTTCCTGTTCATTTTGTGAATGGACTTTTCTATATACGTTAGGATACAAGTGACGTCGTAATAAATGTTTTCGGTTCTATACTTTACTAGATCCAAAAATTACTACATATCTATTTTTTATTTCTTACGCCCAATGTATATGATCATCTTAAGATGACCCGGTATTTCTTCATATTTTAGGAAGGTAAACATTGTTCCTACTTAGAACTTCCACAATAAGATTCACTTAACGAAATCTGGTTTTTTATTTTTATGACATACTAAAGTGAGTATACACTTTAGACTTGTTTAGTAGTTTTTGTTTGTATATTTATTCTTGTCAAATTCCAGATGGTCTTCCTTTTACCTAACATCCCACCCATTTTAACCCTCAGTTGTCATAACATTACTACCATTCGTCTGAACACCGATAGTAGGTCAAGTCAAATCAAGTCAACGGGTCAGCACGGACTGAGAAACACTGGGGTACCTAACGTCGTATGGTCCGAAGGAATAGCTAGTGGTCGAGGGTCTTGAACGAGTTTGAGTACGGGTAGTTCAACCGCTGTGGTAGGTTGGTAGAGAGGAGACAGCGGAGAAGAGGAGGAAGTTAGAAAGGGTCGTAGCCTCAGACGTTACGACGTTACTTGTAACCCTATGTACACAGAAAAAGTCAAAATCAAAGGAGTCCCATATACGGATCCTTACCCTAACGACCCAGTATACCATCATAACAAGAATTAAAAATTTCCTTAGAGGTATGTTAGAATGTATCACCTACATAGTTAAATGTAAGGGTGGTCGTTACGTTCTCCCAAGGGAAAAGAGGTGTGGGAGAGGTCGTAAATAACAAATATCTGAAAAACTACTACTGGTAAGACTGACCACACTTCACCATAGAGTAACACCAAAACCAAACGTAAAGAGATTATCACTACAATTCATAGTAAAGTACACAAACATTCGGTAGACATACAGAAGAAACCTCTTTACAGACAAATCCAGAAAAGGGGTGAAGAGTTAACAAAAAGAGAAAAAAAAGAATTAAAAGAAGGACCATAAGCCAATATAGCAGATGAACATATAAAACCTTTAATTAAGAAACAGTCAACAAAGTAAACGGTAATAGAAGAGGGTAAGACTCACAACAGAAAAGTGGAACAAACATTAAAGGAAACAGTACGTTTTAGAAATTCGAATTAATCCAGAGTGAACAAATAAAAACAAAAATAAAGGTAATTAGATCCACCACCCAGTACCTTCTAGAACAAAACTAAATACAGGAACTCCCAAGACGGATACAAAAGGAGACTCTCAAAATATTGAAGACCAGAACGTAAATCCAGAAATTAGATAAAACTCAAATAAAAACACATACCGAAATCCTTCATAAGATTAAAGTAAGAAAACGTATATCGACAGGTCAAAAGGGTCGTGGCCAATATACTCCAGTATAAACGGGGTAATATATAAGAACGGAGTAAACAGTTTTTACTCCATGGGTATCTACGTACCTAAATAGAGACCTGAGAGATAGAACAAGAATTTCCTCTAGTCAGGACCCATAAGTAACCTTCCTGACTACAACTTCGACTTTGAGATTATGAACCGGTTGACTACGTTTCTCGACTGAGTAAACTTTTCTGGGACTACGACCCTTTCTAACTCCCGTCCTCCTCTTCCCCTACTGTCTCCTACTCTACCAACCTACCGTAGTGGCCGGGTCACCTGTACTCAAACCAACTTGAGGCCCTCAACCACTACCTGTCCCTCCGTACCGCACGACACCAAGTACCCCACCGTTTCTCAGTCTGTGTTGACTTACTGACTTGACTTGACTTGAGGTAGAACAAGGTAACGAAATGTAAAGACAAAAACACGGGCATGGCATGACCATACTAGTGAGTGGATCTCCGTCTGTAGGACCTTACACTTCAGTTCACCCGGAATCTTTCCTAGTGATACTTGTCTCGATCACCTCCACTACCTTAAGGTCAACTCGATAAAGTTTAGGACTTTCTACTACGACACTTTCATGACGTGAGTTATACGGTCGTTTAGACCTTTTGAGTCGTCACCGGTGTCCTGACCTTTTCCCGTCAAAAGTAAGGTTAGGGTTTCTTTCCGTTACGGCTTTTACGAGTTTGATGGTGTGTTGACGTGAGTAGAGTGTACGATCATTTCATTACGAGTTTCGGTCCGAAGTCGTTATACACTTGGAGCTTTAAGGTCTACAAGTTCGACCAAATTCTTCTCCGTCTCCTTGGTCTCTAGTTTAACGGTTGTAGGTTACCTAGTACCTTTTTCGTTCTCTCAAGGTCTTTTTGTAGATAAAGACGAAATAACTGATACGGTTTCGACAACTGACATACGTAGTGTTATTTGACACCTTTTAAGACTCTCTTTACCCTTATGGTCTGGTGGGCTGACCGGAGAACTCTTTGGACATACGTCCAGTCCTTCGTTGTCAAGCTTGACCTGTACCTTGTTGTCTGACCAAGGTTTATCCTTTTCCTCATGTAGTTCCGACATATAACAGTGGGACGAATAAATTGAAGACACGTCTCATGTAGTACTCTTTACAACCCGACCTTATTCGTGTGCGACCTTAGTTCTAACGACCCTCTTTATAGTTAGTGGAGTCTATACGTCTATTGTGGTGGGAACCGTCTTTCACTTCTCCTTGATTTTTCGGAGAACTACTTTCACTTTCTCCTCTCACTTTTGTAACCAAATTCGAGTGGTAAGTCTTTTGTTTCTAGTACCGTAGACCAGGGTAGTGAAGTACCCTTTATCTACCCCGTTGTCACCTTTGTCACTGTCTGAAAGAAAAAACCCCGAGGTTTTAGTGACATCTACCACTAACGTCGATACTTTAATTTTCTACGAATGAGGAACCTTCTTTTCAATACTGGTTGGGTCTATTGTATAACTTTTCGTCTCTGTAATGAAAAGGTTGTTACCAGACAGATCAGTTCCGATACCAAAGAGGACACCAGTACATACCTACACTCACAACCTGACACTTCTTTCGACTTGTGGCTTCTTAACTACGAAAACTTGACACCACAACCTCTTCTGAGAACTCTCAGGGAACCTGACGTTCCTCTAGGTTGGTCAGGAAAACCTTCCTCTAGTCGGGACCCTAAAGAAACCTTCCTTACTACGATTTCGACTTCGAGGTCTTGAAACCGGTGGAGTACGCTTCTCAACTGAGTAATCTCTTCTGAGACTACGACCCTCCCTAACTCCCGTCCTCCTCTTCCCCTGCTGGCTCCTACTCTACCGACCTACCGTAGTGACTGAGATACCTGCACTCAGACTCACTTGAGGCCCTCAACCACTACCTGTCCCTCCGGACCGTACAACGTTAAGTACCCCAGTGTTTCTCAGTCTGTGCTGACTCGCTGACTTGACTTGACTTGACTTGGTATGAAAGAACTACTGACATCGAAACATAGTATCAGACTTTAGTCCTTCCAACTAAGGAGGTCCAGGTAAGAAGAAAGAGTTCTGACGAAACCGATAAACCCCAGAAAACACAAAAGTATGTTTAACATTTTAAAAAACAAGATCAAGAGACTTTTTACGGGAACGATTAAACTATTCCTAGCGTAACTTAGACATCTAACGTAAACCATTATATCAGTAAAAGTGTTATAACTTAGAAGGATGGGTCCTTGTACCTCATAGAGAGGTAGACAAATACAGTAGAAACTAAAGAAAGTAGTCACAGAATATCAAGAGACATATTTTAAGAAAACAGTGGAATCCATCCGAATAGGGTCTATAGAATAAGAAAAACAACGTCATTACTTACACTAACTAATTAAAGAAAAAATAAAAAGTAACAATCATATATCCTTACGTTCACTAAAGACACATAACTGGAACATAGGATACTGAAACGACTACGATTTAAGTGTCGAGATCATTAAAAGACTATCAAAGAAAACCCAAAAGATACATATCATAGTATAGTAGACGTTTGTTACTCTCAAAATGAAGAGGAAAAGACTAGACCTAAAGAAAATAAAGAAAAAGAAGAGATTAACGGTATCGATCCTGAAGGTTTTGATACAACTTATTATCACCACTCTCACCTGTGGGAACAGAACAGGGACTAGAATTACCCTTACGAAAATCAAAAAGTGGTAACTCTTACAAACGACACCCGAACAAGTATATACCGGAAATGACACAACTCCATCCAAGGGGGACTCGGTTCAAAAAATTTGCAAAAATAGGATTGACCTACGACTTAAAACACTTTCCGAGAAAGACGTAGATAAATCTAATAGTATATCGAAAATAGGAAGTCAAACAATTATACCACACAGTGTAATTAACTAAACATACATAACTCCTTAGGAACGTAGGGACCTTATTTGGGTGAACTAGTACTACGTACTCGAAAAATACACAACAACTTAAGACAGAGCATCTTAAAACAACTTCCAAAAACGCAGACACAAGTGGTCACTATAACCGAACATTGAGAGAAAAAAACACAAGAGGTACCGACCAAAACCATAGTCCCACTAACACCGGAACATCTTACACAGACCTTCACAAGGAAGGAGATGTATAAAAACCCTTCTTAAAGTCTTTTTGTCCGTAATAAAGAACAGATTTATAAACTATCTTAAGGGGACACTTTGATAGACCGGGACCCGAAACAAAAACCCCTCTAAAAACTAGTGGCAAAGCTAAAGTCACAAACATTAACCGAATAAGTATTAAAGATAAGGAAGGACCAAGTCAGAACCCTCCAACTTGAAAAGATTCTTATACAGGTAAAAAAGATCCGACAGGTAAAATAATCGTATATCAACGAGTATTATAAGAGAACACTAGGAAACATAAAGGTACAACAGACAACATTGGAGAGGGAAAAGTAAAGATTGAAACAACTAAACTAAAAGGAGGGGAAAAAAGAACTACTCAGACCGATCAGTTTCTGTTAGAACTCGTCTTCATTTTACGTTGAATAGTGAATGTTCTGTCGAATTTAGTTTAATAACCGTCTAAAGAGTCGTATTCGGAATGTCCGGACTACCATCACCCTACTAGATATTTCACGACTTCCTTTTTAGACGGTGAGTTCTTAAGATACAGAATGTTCAGATAGAAGTATTAACTAACTCTTTCAGTCCTGATAGGTCTATTTACGTTTGACGTCTTTAAGTGATGATGGTCTGGAGGGGATGTTTTTTGTACGATTTTCCTCAAAAAGTTTGACTTTGTTTCCCATGATATGTCAATAAATTTGGGTAGGTTTTTATATTTAAAAAGACGACTTCATTTATATAACCTGTTTATCATTTCAAACATACTATTGTTAAATTCAGACATTGAGATACAGAAATTAATAAAATCCCAAATTTTCTATTTTCGTATTTTTAATGTTTAGACACAATTATATATATTACTATATATATATTTCATATATATACGAAATGTATATTTCATATATTTCTACATATAAACACTGTAACTAATTCATTTATATACATACCTCGAGTTTTCCACATCTCGAAAACATATACTAATTTTAATTCGAAAATAGGTAACTTTTATCTAACGATATTCAAACTCTAACAAAAAACATTAGGCGTACCACTGGTGTGTGTGTTTTTTTGATAACTTGTATGTGTTTTCCTTCACTCTTTTCTTAGTTTTATGTAGTCATGTTTTTAAACAGATTTGTGTTTCCTTTTGTCATTCCCTCATGATTTACTCTAAGTTTCTGTAAAATTCTGTATATCTTTCGTTTATTGTGTTACCTCTAACATTCAGGAATAAATCTTCATTAATCAAATTTATATTTACCTAGTTTGATTACCCAATTCAATTTAAGAAATTTTATAACTTTTCGTAATAACCGTCATGCTTAAAACTTTTTAGTTCTAAGTTGGTACGTCAGATGTTCTCTAGTTGAAATCTAGACTCCCGTATGTATCCAGTTTTAACTTTCCTACCTTTTTCTGTAAGGTACGTTATTATTGGTTTTTTGTCGTCTCCACGGATACAATTATAGTCTGTTCCAATTCAAATTCTAATTTTTGACGATGTTTTCTGTTTCTTTCTGTAACATATCACTATTCACTCAGTTAAGTGGTTCTTCTATGTTATTAATATTCTACATACGAAGTTTGTAGTCTTATAGATTTGTGTCCCTCGTTTAAAATTGTCTAAACTTCCTTCGCTATCTGAAGAGATTTTACTATTATGACTTGAAGTTGTGAGATGAAAGTTATTACTAAATTTGGTCTGTCTTCTAGTTATTACTACATCGTGATGTATGTTTAGTTCGGATTCTTTATATGTGTCTTGTGAGGTGGGTCGTTGTCACCCTTTTTGTAAAAAGAGTTCACGTGTACCTTGTGACACGTCTCATATGTTATTTAATCTGGTGTTTTATTCATAATTATTTAAATTTTCAAACTTTATTATACATAAAAGGTTAGTTTTACTTTATTTCGATCTTTAGTCATCGTCTTTTCTTTACTGTTACTGAAACGTCTTTCAGTACGTATATTTTAATTTGTCGTGCGAAAGTTTGTTCGTTAGTTAGTTTTTTCTTTAGTGTTCTTTTTAATATTTTGTAAATCTCTTTACTTTCGTGTTTTATAGTAAAGTGACCTACGTCACTTTCGTCGAGATTTTCTTTTTAAATGTCTATGTGTGGGAATGTTTATTCTTTCGAAAGTTTAGTTGTTGGATTGAACTGTGGAGTTCCTTGATCTTTTTCCTCCTTCTTATTTGATAGGTTTTAGGTTTCGGTTTTCTTCTCTTTTTTACCATCCTATTTGTTTTATCTCTAATCTTTTGTTATCTCTTTTAGTTAATTTTATTCAATATAAAACTTCTCTATTTTGACTGGTTGAAAATCGATCTGATTCTTTTTGCTCTTCTGAGTTCATGCTAATAATTACTTTTCCCCTGTAATGGCGACTACAGTGTCTTTATTTTTCCTAGGACTCTGATTATACTTGTTAACATGTGGTTTTAAACATACTGTATTCACTTTCCTATTTAAGGATCTTTATCTGTTGGGAGGGTCTGAATTAGCAATTTTTTATCTTTTAGACTTGTAGTTACTGTCTATTTCTTCAACTTATTTTTAAATTTTAGAGAATTATAGTGGACTATTTTTTCGATCTGTCTCCATGATGGTCTTTTCTTTTGTTACGTAGTTACAGGGACTGTTTATAACTACGTTTTTAGGAGTTATTATATTATTTGTTATGTTACCGTGTAACTTTCATAGTATGTCGTAGTGAATCGCCCTAAATACAGTTCTTCCGTTCCTTCAAAATGGTATACTTTTAACTATTTACACAATTATATGTAATTATCTTTTTTTCTGTTTTTAATAAATTAGTAAAGTTATTTACGTCTTTAAATGACTTATAAGTTATTGGAAAGTACTTAAGAGTCGTTTAACACATACCTTCTTTTGGTGAAGTTATATTATTTCCGTATATAATGGTGGGGTACCGATTTGAAGTACGAATTACAAGTTTTCGACTTTCGTAAAGAGATTCAAGTCCTTGTTCTCTTCAAACGGGTAAGAATGGTGAAGAGTAGTTATATAGTGACTTTTAGGATCGGTCTCGTTCATTCTTTTTTCTTTCTTAGGTAAGTGCAATTTTTCCTTCGGTATTTTAATGGACACAAACGTCCATTGGGATATATATCTTTTGAAATTTCTAAGACGGTTTTAGAATCGTGATTATTTTCTTAAGTCAGTTCAATTTCCTATGTTTCAATTGTATTGTTTACAGTCAACGAGAAAAAATGTATTATTCCTACTTAGTAGGTTTTTCACTATCCCTGTTTCACTTCCCTGTTTTGTCCACTAATTTATCGATTCGGGTGATCCTTTAATATTTGTTTTTTTAGTCTCTGGGGACATTCAATTACTAATGAGTTCTTTCGTCCAAACGAATTATTTTGGTTCGTCTCAACGAATCGTTGTATTGGTACGTTGACTTTACATTCTGTACGGGGGTTTGTTATTTTATTACCACCATACTCTGGGTGGATGACGGGGCACTCGAGTTATTCAATCGCTAGAAATCCTGTACGAGAAACGTGTGTATTTTTTTGTTATTAAACACCTGGCTGGATCAAACTGATACATCCCTCTTTGGAGGAAACGGGTTGGACCTCCTCAAGTACTACCTTTGTACTATAGATGAGTTCTTTCTGTTTCTGAAAGAGGGAGACGGGTGGAGAGGAAACTAATATTTCGACATCGGGTAATTCAAAAGTCCACACCCTGAAGAACGGGTAGACGAGTCAACACAGGTTGAGAAACGGTGGGGTACCTGACATCGAGTGGTCCCAGGAGACAGGTACCTTAAAAGGTCCGTTCTTATGACCTGACTCATCAGTAATGGAAGAGGATCCCTCGAAGGGTTGAGTCCTTAGTTTGGACCTAGAGGGTGTAACGACCGTCTAAGAAATGGTGGACTTGGTGGTCCTTCGGCGAACATTTAGAGTCGAGTCGAGTCAACAAGTCATCATAGACTGAGAAACGTTGGAGTACCTGACATTGGGTGGTCCGAAGGGACAGGTAATGGTTGAGGACCTCGAACGAGTTTCAGTGTAGATAGTTCAGCCACTACGGTAGGTTGGTACAGGAAGAGACAGTAGGGGAACAGGAGGACGGAAGTTAGAAAGGGTCGTAGTCCCAGAAAAGGTTACTCAGTCAAGAAACGTAGTCACCTGTTTCATACCCTCAAAGTCGAAGTCGAAGGCAGGAAGGTTACTTATCAGTCCTGACTAAAGGAAATCCTGACTGACCAAACTAGAGAAACTCTTACCTGACCAAACTAAAGGAACGACAGGTTCCCTGAGAGTTCTCAGAAGAGGTTGTAGTGTTAAGTTTTCGTAGTTAAGAAACCGTGAGTTGAAAGAAATACCAGGTTGAGAGTGTAGGAATGTACTGATGACCTTTTTGGTATCGAAACTAATCTATCTGGAAACAATCGTTTCATTACAGAGACGAAAACTTATACAACAGATCTAACCAGTATCAAAAAGAAGTTTCCTCACTCTCAGAAAATTAAAGTACCGACGTCAGTGGTAGACGTCACTAAAACCTCGGGTTCTTTTATTTCAGAGAGTTACAAAGGTGACAAAGGGGTAGATAAACGGTACTTCACTATCCTGACCTACGGTACTAGAAACAAAAGACTTATAACTCAAAATTCGGTCGAAAAAGTAAGAGGAGAAAGTGAAAGTAGTTCTCTGAGAAATCAAGGAAAAACGAAAGACGGTATTCCACAGTAGACGCATAGACTCCAATAACTATAAAGAAGATCGTCAGAACTAAGGTCGAAGACGAAGTAGGTCGGGTCGTAAAGTGTACTATATGAGATGTATATTCAATTTATTCGTCCCACTGATATATATCGATGAGGAAAACTTTAAACCTTGGTCAGGTAACAAGGTTTAGACCAAGATTGACAACGAAGAACTAGACGTATGTCTAAAGAGTCCTCCGTCCATTCTATCAGACCATAAGGATAGAGAACTCCTTAAAAGGTGTCAAAAAATACTAGGTGTGTCAGTTTTCGAAATCGCATCAGTTACTTCGTCTTCATCTACAAAAAAAAGACCTTAAGAGAACGAAAAAGATACTAGGTCACCTAAAACCGTTAAACTAGAGACCAAGAAGACGGAAAAGATTTAAGCTGAACATATAGACCTTCAAGAGTCAAGTACATGAAACTTCGGATCGAACCTCTTTTAGAGTGTTCGTAGAATAAGATTATTTAGTGAAGAATAGATAGTGAAACGAGAGTGACATAAGAAACACGACCATATTTCATGTTACCATGACCTCGAGAAATGTCAAGGACTTGGTGTCGGTTTCACAAAGCTTTCCTTTAATTCTTTTGTTAGAGTCATATTATCGTAACTTTTCTTATTTTACGAATCCTTATTTGTATACGTTCATGTGTTTTGTGAACATGTGATCTTTGACGTTTATAACTTCTTTCTTTAATTTCCTCTTTGTTTACTTACCTTTCTATAGGACACAAGTAACTAACAGGTATGATGAGTTTTAATGGATGTCTAAGTTACTATAGACGTAGTTTTAGAGTTAACGTAGAAAGTGTTTTTGATTTTGTTTTTTAGGATTTTATATATACTTTAGAGTCTTCTGGGTCTTCTCGGTTTTGATAAAACTTTTTCTTTTTATTTTGACCTTTATAGTGTAAAGGTCTTAAGTTTTATATAACGTTTGACATGATTATCAATTATGTCATACCATCACCGTGTTTCTGTTAGTATGTCTCTTATCTTTGTACCTTTATTTGGATACTTATACGTCAGTTGACTCAGTTGACTAAAAACTACTCTCACGGTTCTTATATGTGACCTATTTCGTATCAGAGAAAGTGTTTAACACAACTCCTAATATCTATAGGTGTACGTTTTTTTCTTCCCTTGTGATGGTATATTATATATCTTTTTTGTTGAGTTTTGATATACTAAAATATACGTATTTTGAGATTTCTAGAGTGATAATCTGGATTACTTACTTAAGTCCTTTAAAAGTTCTGTTCTTTTGTACGTCTTTAGTCATATAAAAACATGTTGTTGTTAGACTTTTTATTTAATTCCTTGTTATGTTAAATACTACCGAATTTGTTGTTTACTTCATCAATCTTTATATGTATCGAATCTTCCGTTTTCTGTATATATGACTATCGATGTTTGACAAAGACTTTACTTAGCTTCAGTGTCTATGAACCTTTCTATAGTACACAAGTAATTAACCTTCTGTTATAACAATTCCACAGTTATGATATGTTTCCATAGATGTCTCAGTTACATTAGGAATGGTTTTATGGTTACAGTAAAAAAAAAAAAAATCTATCTCCTTTTAAGTAGGATTTTAAATATGTCTTACAGTTTCTTGAGGTTCATCGGATCTGTTAAAGCCTTTCCTTATAGTTTAAACCACCAGAGGGTGAAGGACTAAAATTAGTTTTGTCACACCATAACCATATTTCCGTATGTACCTTGTCTGGTTACCTTATTTTGTCTGTCGTGCTATTTCTTGGGAGTGTATATACCAGTTTAATAAAAACTGTACCAATAGTTCTAGTAAATTAATTCTTTCCTGTCAAAACAAAAAAAAATTACCACAACTCATTAATCATATAAGTGGACGTTTTCTAAATTGACTTATGAATGAATGTAGTATATGTTTTTAATTGAGTTCAACTAGTTACTAGGTTTGTACTCAATTTTGATACTTTGAGAGTCTTCTTTTGTAACCCCTTGCAAAGTACTGTAACCTAAACCTTTACCAAAGAAGCTACACTGTAAGTCACACATCAGTTTTTGTTTGTTGTTGTTGTTTTTTATCTATTTAGGCTCCTGTAGTTTTAATTTTTGAAGATACACAATTTCATTCGTCAGTTGTCTCACTTTTCCTTCGTATATCTTAAAAATTTTCATAAACGTTTAATATATAGCCATTTCCCTAATTATAGGTCTATATATTTTTAAGAATATTAAGTCACTCTTTTTAGTTTGTTAAACTAATCTTTTATATACTTTTTAAACTTTATTTAGAAAGAGATTTCTACGATATACTTACTAGTCATTCGTGTACTCTTTCATGAATTATTGTTATTAGTAATACGTTTAATTTTATTTTATGTTAATTAATGGTGTAGTGTAAGTAATCTTACTGACGATATATATATGTATTTCTTTTATCTTTTATTAGTAACAACCACTCCTACACCTCTTTGACCTTAGGAACACGAGATAGTCGCCCTTACATTTTCTCACGTACAACACCAGGTACACACCCAACCTTACTCTTCTCTTATTTCACATAATCTCACCCTCTACGACATGGGAAATGTCCGAACGTCAGGTAAAAATATCGGAGTTCTTTCTTTTTTTAAGGATGACCTTACCACCGTAATCCACTAACCAATCCTACGATATCCTACCTATCTTCCCACCTATAAATAAATTACACCCCGGTCCCTTGACCGACCAAATCTATACCTCCGAGTACCGTTGTCAACATTACCCCGAACCAGCTAAGGGTTCTAAAAATAGGACACTGGAGTCATGTCCCGAGGTGTCATGTCAACATACCTTTTGTCATACCATTCAGGAGTTTGTGAATTTTTGTTTTAAAAATACTAGGTCATTAAGGTAAAGATCCGTATATGGGTATATGGGGTTCTTCACTTTCATATTAGAATTCCCTTATGAATGTGTGGGTACAAGTGACGTCATGATAAGTGTCATCGGTTTTCCGATTTTGTTATATTCACACGAGATTATCTACTTAATTATTTGTTTTACAGTATATGTGTATGTTACCTTTTATTGACATGGAATTTTTCTTCCTGTAAGACTGTGTACGATGTTGTACCTACTTGAAACCCTTGGAATACAATTCACTTTATATAGTCGGTGTCTTGACGTTTACCACATACTAATGTGAGTCTTTAATTACGAAAGACCATAAACGGTCTTAGACCTCCCTCCACCTTATTTCCTTACAACGGATTCACTATATCCCAAAGACAACGTTCCACTTTTCTCAAGACCTCTAATCAACGTGTTTCAGTTGTATGAATTGTGAGAACTTAACGTATGTTCATGTGGGACTTATATAACACGTAAACGAAAGTCTACTAATGTTATTTCGTTCACTGTACTAAAAAAAAAAGAAAACCAAAGGGTCACGTATACTCAGTACAAATATAATATGACACCAAATGACATTTTTATTGTAATATAATAAAAAATTTTTGTCGTTTGAACGGAACTTCACTTCGCTTTCAGCAAGTAAACACAGGCTGAGAAACGCTAGACTACCTGATATGTCAAGTACCTTAAAAGGTCCGGTCTTATGACCTTACCCATCGGAAAGGGAAGAAGTCCCCTAGAAGGGTTGTGTCCCCAGTTTGGGTCCAGAGGATGTAACGTCCACCTAAGAAATGGTCGACTCAGTGTTCCTTTCGGGTTTATACGGAATTAAATTTATATTACGACAACTACTTTTATTTGAGTTTTACCTAATTTCTAGATTTACATTCTGGTCTTTGATATTTTGAGGATCTCCTCTTGTATCCGTTTTGAGAGAGGTTGTATTTAGTGTCGTCCTAGGAGATACTAGGTGGAGGGTCTTATGACTTTTATTTTCGTTTTTATTTGTTTCCCCTAGATTAATTTTAATTTTCGAAGACGTGTTGTTTCCTTTTATATTCGTTCCACTTTTCTGTCGGAAGACTTACCCTCTTTTATTATCGTTTACTTCGTTGACTGTTTGTTGATTAGAGTTTTTATATGTTCGTTGAATACGTCGAGTTAAGGTCTTTTTATTTGCTGGGTTAGTTTTTTACCCGGTTTCTTGATTTATCTGTAAAGAGGTTTCTTCTGTATGCCTACCGATTGTTTGTGTACTTTTCTACGAGTTGTAGTGAGTAATAGTCTCTTTACGTTTAGTTTTGGTGTTACTCCATGGTGAAGTGTGGTCAGTCTTACCGACGTTAGTTTTTTAAACGTTCGTTATTTACGACCTCTCCCACACCTCTTTTCCCTTGGGAGGATGTGACAACCACCCTTACGTTTGATCATGTCGGTGAAACCTCTTATCACACCTCTAAGGAATTTTTTAACGTTTATCTTGATGGAATACCGGGTCGTTCGGGTGACGACCCGTATGTGTGGTTCCTTTGGTCTTAACTTTCTCTGTGTACATGGGGTTACAAGTAGCGTCGTGACAAATATTATCGGTCCTGTACCTTTGTTGGATCTACAGGTAGTCGTCTACTCACTTATTCTTTCGACACCATGTATATGTGTTACCTCATAATGAGTCGGCAATCTTTCTTATGTAAACTTAGTCAAGACTACTCTACCTACTTTGACCTCGGCTAATATGTCTCACTTCACTCGGTCTTTCTTTTTGTGGTTATGTCATATGATTGTATATATATACCTTAAATCTTTCTACCGTTACTGCTGGGACATACGTCCTGTCGTTTTCCCTGTGTCTACACATATTACCTGAAAACCTGAGTCTCCCTCTCCCTCTCCCACCCTACTAAACCCTCTTACCGTAACATTGTACATATGATAGTACATGCTTAGCTTAACGGTCAGATACAGGCTACGTCCTATGTCGTACGAACCCCGACCACGTACCACTACTGGGTCTCTCTACAATACCCCTCCCTACACCCTCCGCCCTCCGCCCTCCGCCCCAAGTACAAATCCTTGCGTACATGTGGGCACCACCTCAGTACAGTTACATACCGTTTTGGTTATGTCATAACATTTCATTTTATTTCATTTTTAATTTTAATTTTATTTATTTATTTATTTACTTTATCTTTATTTATATTACGACAACTCTTTACCATACCTATCTGAATGATGTTGAACCCAACGGTGTCTGGACTTTAAACATTTTTGTGTTACAGAAGGTTCACGTTATTTCACTTAGTGTTATTTTTCTCTATGTGGACACAAATTTTTACCAATATAAATACCATACGTAAAATTGTGTCACTTTGTTTAATTTTGTTAAGAGTTATAAGTTTCAAAGTGATCAAAACGTTGTGTTTTCGGGAGTAGTTGTTGACAAACCCTTCTCGAAAAGTTATTCTTTTCTTTATTTAGATTTTTTATAACCGTCGGTCTTTTTTTTTTTTTCATTCATTCACACTCGTTTACGGAAGTAATCTACAGAACATTTATTCATTTCGGTCTTGTTTTCTCTTCTTACGTCCTGCATACAGTTGCACCATCCCAACCTCAAACCCCCCTGGTCTCTTATGCTCTTAAGAGATTCCGTGAACAAGAATTTTTCTTCTATTTCTAAAAATTTGTTTGACTGTTCTTTCCTCTTCTTTCGTATATGATTCACAATGTTTAAGATTACTTCATTCTGCCTTCTTAGTTCGATTTTACATATGTATTTTATCCATGTATTTACCTGTCCTCTATTAAAAAAAGTTAAACCTAATTTTTATTTAGGTCGACACACAACAAATGTTTTATGTGTACTTTGTATTTCAGTAAATTTCCAACCTATATATCTATATATACAGTACCAGGTACGTACCCGACCTTTTCTTAAAAGTCTGTACTCCGTCTTACTCTCCTCTTATTCCAAAAAATCTGACCCTCTGTTCTAATATTGTCGACCAGACGAGTTCCCTCTTAGGTTTCCGAAAGCGTCCGACCATCGGTTAAAAATATTGGAGTTCTGTCTCTTTCAGGGATGACCTTACCACCGTAATCCACTAACCAATCCTACGATATCCTATCCATTATCCCACCCATAAAATGGATTATACCCCAGTCCCTTGACCTCCCAATACCGTTGTCAAAGACACCCCGAACCATTCAAGGTCTCTAAAAACAGGACACTTGAACCAGGTCCCAAGGTGTATTATCACATCGAATTTTATCTCAAAATATATATTTTTTTTTAGTTATGTCTATCCCATCTAAACATGTAAAGTGATGTATTAATGTTATATCAGTCGGGAACTCTTTTATACTAAATTAAATATATAAGTACAGTATATATACATATGTGTATAAAATGTAATGAGTTATATTGTCGTATAGTATAAAAAAAGAAAAAAGACACTGGGGTACTTGGTGTCGTGTGATCCGGAGGGACAGGTAGTAGTTGAGGACTTCAGGTGGGTTTGGATATAGGTAACTTAGCCACTATGGTAGGTCGGTAGAGTAGGAGACAGCAGGGGAAGAGGAGGGTGGGAGTTAGAAAGGGTCGTAGTCCCAGAAAAGTTTACTCAGTCGAGAAGCGTAGTCCACCGGTTTCATAACCTCAAAGTCGAAGTTGTAGTCAGGAGGGTTACTTATAGGTCCTGACTAGAGGAAATTCTACCTGACCAACCTAGAGGAAAGTTAGTTTCCCTGAGAACTTTCAGAAGAGGTTGTGATGTCATAAATGATCATACATGTGACCATAGACATGTCCATAGAAGACGAAAGGTTTTCAAGTATAATACGGTGAAGTGAAAATTGTTTGTAGGTATAACCGCACTATTACTTTACCCTTTGGCCCAAGACAAGTGCCTCAATTTGTCACTTAAGGCGTTTGTGTGTACGTCCGTTTTAAACAAAATTTCCTACCTCTATGCTTCGGAAGTCGTATCTATGACTCTTCCCTACTTCTCTCGAAGGTTTTCACCCTTATTGGAGTCAAAAATATAGAAATAATCTCAACTAGACAAGCAAAAACCAACCGAGTCTCAATCTGTACACTATACACATTAAAGACTGTTTAGTAAAAATTACAACGTTATAGGTCAAACAGTAAAAATACTTAAAGAACCTAGGAGGTCAAAGAGTCAAAAAAGATCTGTAACGTCGTAGTAGAGAACTGGGAAAGAGTTCTGTGGGTCTGGTAATAACTCCCCGATCAACGTTACAGTAGGGAACTGGGAAAGAGTTTTGTGGGTCTGGTAATAACTCCCCAATCTACACACAAAGACTCTTCCGTTACCGTGGGGTAACGTCATGAGAACGGACCTTTTAGGGTACCTACCTCGTCGGATCACCCGACGTCATGTACCCCAGTACTTCTTAGTCTGTGCTGACTCACTGAAGGGAAAGTGAAAAGTGAAAGTACGTAACCTCTTCCTTTGCCGTTGGGTGAGGTCACAAGAACGGACCTCTTAGGGTCCCTGGTCCCTCGGACCACCCGAAGGCAGATACCCCAGCGTGTCTCAGCCTGTGCTGACTTCGCTGAATCGTCGTCATCGTCGTCGTCTACACACAAATCCTCGATTAACGGATGGACCTCAAAAAGGAGGAAATATCTGACCTGTCGTTAATCACTAATAGAACAGGACCCAGACTTACAAAATACTGGGAGGTCTGGTCCCTTCGTCAGGAGACTTACGGACCTTTAACTTCCTCATTTATATCGAAAATTACTTTGTTTTACGAACACACACTTTTAATTTTAACGTTAATCTTTAATCTTTTTCTTTACGTCGAGACTTAAGATGTGACTGACGGATTGTTAAAAATGGAGTTATTCAAAAAAAAAAAAAAAAAAAAAAAAAAAATTTNAAAAAAAAAAAAAAAAAAAAAAAAAACATTTTTCACTTTTAGGAGAAACATAAAGAAAGTCAATCGTTTTTTACATGATTATGTCCAAAAACCGTTTTCATTTACCATATTCAGTTTGAAAACGTTTCACCCCCCCATGAGAAACGAAATACGGTAAAAAAACCGAATACTTTACAAAGTCTCATTATGAGAAGAAAGTCTAACATCCCTTTTTGACATATATATATTTGATGTGTTTTTACATACCTTTTTAAGTTTTCTTAATGTTACTCTTTATATGTTTCAATGGTAATACGGACTCTACAGTAGTAGAGAGAGTTAACAACTTTGTTCCGATTATTTATCAATACTAATTCTAAGTTTTCTAAACCGATTGTGTCACTTGTCGAATTCTATAAAATAAACTGTACCGTAAAAACTTAGGTTGTAAATATTTGACAAGAGTTCATGTGTAATTTATTAATCTTTTATAAATAGTACATTTTTACCGGTCAAAATGGTCATGGATTGTAACATATCACAAATCGTGTATTCGCGAGTTGTTTATGACTGTTTACTTAATTACTTAGTTAGTCACTAGGACAATAAGCAGTCATCCTCCTTTATGACCCTTTATTAGACTTTCCCTCTCTTCGTTGAGTATATGTCACGTACCTAAGACAAGGGTTCGTCTGTTGAAGGTTAGTTTAAGTAGGATTTGTTAAGTTGAAAAGCTATGTATTTGTCTTTCTGATGAAGAGGTAGAGAGGATGGTAGGGCGAATGTTAGTGTAAGACCAGACGAACGGGAAACAGTCTTCTTCTCAAGTTTGGGAGTTTTTGATGATTTTGATTCAAATACTTCACGACTGATGAAAATTCGTCGAACCAGATACTCATCAACTGTGAAGACGTCCATGTGACATTGAGATCTCTTGATTCTGAAACTCCTAAGGGGGGGAACAACTTAAAGAGACCACTTAAAATTAGTAGAGGAACCAAGATAATCCATAATCTGTACATTGATATTACGACTATTATTATCGTTAGTTGTTTCAAAACAAAATAAAAAATCGTGAATGACGTAAGGTTGTAGCCTCTTCCGTTACCGTGAGGTGAGGTTGTGAGAACGGACCTTTTAGGGTACCTGCCTCCTCGGACCACCCGACATCAGGTACCCCAGCGATTCTCAGCCTGTGCTGACTCTCTGAAGTGAAAGTGAAAAGTGAAAGTGCGTAACCTCTTCCTTTACCGTTCGGTGAGGTCGGAAGAACGGACCTCTTAGGGTCTCTTCCCCTCGGACCACCCGACGGCAGATACCCCAGCGTGTCCCAGCCTGTACTGACTTCGCTGAATCGTCGTCGTCGTCGGAAGGTTGTATTTAATAGAATTCAGAGGGTTGTTGGATTTTCTGTCGACACTAATTGTAAAATCAAAACGTTTACTCCGTTTTACCCCAATCGATTTAACATGTGATAAAATCTTGACGACGAAACACTAACAATAAAATGTTGACAACTAAGTTTGGGTCCCAAAAGAATGACGCACAAGAAATATGCTAACGTACGTACGTACGTACGACAGTGAAGTCAGTACAAGTAGAGGCACACTGGGGTACCCGATATCGGGAGGTCAGAGGAGACAGGTACCCTAATAGGTCCGTTCTTATGACCTCACCCAACGGTATGGGAAGAGGTCCCCTAGAAAGGTTTGGTTCTTAGTTTGGACCCAGAGTACAGAGGACGTGACGGTTCATCCAAGAAATAGTGATCGTGGTGGACCCTTCGGGGAAATATACTAATGGTTGTGACTTTTAACATGAACATTAAGACTAAAAAACCACGACAGACTCTCAATATCACGGTATATACACAGATATCCAGACATTTGTTCGTCTCTACACGTCTATCCGTCTACTAATCTTGACGAAGTAAAAAAAAGACTTTCTTTTACTATAAGGGGGGGGGGGTTTGTCCTTTACTCTTAAATTTTTAACAATACTTTCACCGTTCATTCACACCGTTGTGTAAGGAAACAAACTTGGATCTACCATATGTGGGGAGAAGACAACCCCACACCATAGAGAACCCCGAATATAAATAGAAAGAGAATATAAGAGTGAAGAGGGAAATGAAGGAAATGTGAGTTATTTGAAAAAAAAAAAAAAAAATTTCGTCTTCACTCCGATGATGTGAGAACAAAGAACTACGACAATGGGACCCATAGTCTTACTTTTGGTGTAGTAAATAGTATTAAGTATTTTAATATCCACTTTCTTTGGTTCATTAAGTACTTCAGGTTAAAGGTATAAAATCATATCCAGTCCTTTCCACACACTGGGTGAAACCCAGTCTCAATCAATCACTGTCTCGGGACTAATTTCGAGTCCGGAGGACTTAGGGTGATATACAGGTGTCCTGGAGGATACTCACATCCCTTGTGTACGGGAAGACGGACCAAGTCTGTTTCGACCCTCCGACCACAGAGGGGTGTCCGGACCTCTTTCCTAAGGATCCTCCTGACAAAAGATCTCGACGAAAAAAAATGAAGGACGAGACGTATGAGTGGAAACGTTAATCAATGATTAACTCCTTCCATTCTCCTCTTTTGACCCCGGAGGGGGTTTCGAGGGTCTAGGGGGTGAGTCCGTCCCTCTTCAGAGACGTCTCTTTTTACGACTATTAGTGACTTCAACTCCGAGTCGAAGTAATTCGTACGTGTCGGAGAGGACCCTTATCAAGGGATCGGAGTGAGAGACCAAAGGGGTCAAGTTGATTTGACGAGGAGTAAACAGAAGAGTAATTTTTTGATCAATCGTGTAACGAGACAAGGGGACTCAACAAGTCTTCTTTTCAAAACACCCTCCTAAAGGAATCGACGTATCTAGACCGAGAGTACGAAGGGGATTCCCTTAGAGTCATAGGTCCAGGAAGTTTGCTCCTCATACGTCGTCATTATTAAGTCGTTACCCGTTCCGAGGTGACAAACTGGTTTCCCTTCACCTTCCTTTCTAGACCCGAGAAATTCCTATACTTTCAAGTCATGTCGACGGACTCTGGATTGAGTCTTGCTCCCCTTACACTCTGAACAAACCTGTGTGGCGAGTTTCTAAAGGTCCGAGTCGAACGCGACAACTCGGAGACTCGTCCACAGGTACAGTAGACCTGGGGAGGGTGTATGTCTTAAGGATTTCGGACACGTGTGACCATGTCGAGAAGTGTAAATGGTGCGTGAGAGTGTAAAGTCGTCACGGAGGGGCGACTCCGTTCCGACCTGTCCAATTTATAATAATAAGAGACAAAAAGTTTATCTACGAACTTTGGATAGACCAGGTCTCTGACTGGAGTGACAATCTCCCGAAAGATCAGGAATATCCCGAAGGGAACACCGAGTCGACCATTTCTTAGACGGACGTCACGCCCTCTGGACCCAAGTTAGGGACCTAACCCTTCTAGGGGACCTCCTCCCGTACTGTTGCGTGGGGTCATGAGAACGGACCTCTTAGGGGTACCTGTCTCCTCGGACCACCCGATGTCAGGTACCGCAGTGTTTCTCAACCTGTACTGACTCACTGATTCGTGTCGTGTATATAAATGGTGGTTGTGTAATCATCATTATCGTCATTATGATAAGTCACTCACGGGTGATATTACCTATATATTGAATGTGACGTACTCCGTTGGCTACGAGTCTTTCAGATACATCGATCAAATCCTAGTAAATGGTTTTTACTATCCAGATTACTAGTGTAGATTCACTCCCCTCTTTCTCCTCTTATAAAATATATTTCCTATCCATCCCTCTACCCAAATTATTAATCGTTGTCTACCTTTCCGTGTATATATTCCCCCTTATTTACCCTCTACTTTAATGTCTCTCTGAGTCTTTTACCATCTCCAGTAATGACGGGGTTGAAATGAAAGGGACTTGACGCCGTAGACCTAGATGGTTTTGTGAGTAGGAATCAGAGAATTTCATAGGTAAAAGACACACTTTGTCGTCTTTGTCTTCTAAGCAATCATATAGTCCCCAGAGTCTAGGAGGGGGTCAAAGGGGTAGACGAGACGGAGAGTGGTAAGTGTCTTAGAAAATCAATTTAATATTACAGTAGGTCCGGAACTAAGGACCTGGAGTTAGGTATACGACTCCGTGATCAGAACAACTGAGAAAACTATTTCCGTGAGTTAATAAGGTGAACAAGTCTTACGTGGGACCAGACACAGACGGTTTCCATCCGTCTACACGACCTTACTCCTTAAGAAAAAGTAAGAAGTGTAAACAAGTCGTTAAGGACACATTGGGATCGGTCTCTGTCTGGACCGTGAGAACTTTATAGTTTCTCTGTGGTCTTTTAGTAGATCAGGGTATAAAAGTTCGTTTGTTATAGTCTTGACATTACGTATTTCGGTTTCTCATGGTTCATATTCTGTCTGACTTTATCCTTCGTCTTTACTCCTGGGTTTCGAGACCAGTGAGGGACAGGGGAGAAAAGATAGGACCGAGAAGTTTGTCAATGAAACTACTCTACTAAGTCAAAGAAGAGTAAAAAAAAGTCTACTCTCTCGACCTCCGACTCCTCTACTACCCGATAGTTTTTACGTGTCGAGTAATCCCTGATTCTCTTCTGGTCTCGAACCGTCTTAGTCCAGTGACATACCTAGCACTTACAAGAAATATTTTAGCCAAAATTGACAAGAATACGTTCTTCCTTTAATTTATTCAAGGACCTGTACTTAAGTGGGGGACTGGGTGGTGTCACCTTTTCTGAAGGAGTCGGAGTAAGAGTGAGAGACGGTTTACTCTCATTCGTCAGCCACTGACGGGTATAAGGAAGGACAAATCTCTCAAAATTAAGGTGTTAATGTGGTGAAGAATTTTTTTCGTTCTAGGTTTAAGTTGGCTTCGTCCATTCTGTGTTGTGTGTCTCAAGTCAAGTCAGTGAGTCAGTACAGATCGAGAACCGTTGGGGTGCCTGACGTCGTGCGGTCCGAAGGGACAGGTAGTGGTTGATGACCTCGCACGAGTTTAAGTACAGGTGACTCAACCACTACGGTAGGTTGGAAGAGTAGGAGACAACAGGGGAAGTTAGAAAGGGTCGTAGTCCTAAAAAAGGTTACTTAGTCAAGAAACGTAGTCCACCGGTTTCATAACCTCAAAGTCGAAGTCGTAGTCAGGAAGGTCACTTATAAGTTCTGATTAAAGGAAATCCCAACTGACCGAACTAGAGGAACGACAGGTTCCCTGAGATTCAGAAGAGGTCGTGGTGTCAACTTTTCGTAGTTAAGAAGTCACGAGTAGAAAAAACTACCAGGTCAAGAGTGTAGTATGTACTGATTGCCTTTTTGGTATAGAAATTGATCTACCTGGAAACAACCGTTTCATTATAGAGACGAAAAATTATACGACAGATCCAACCAGTATCGAAAAGAAGATTTCTCGTTCACACAGAATTAAAATGACGTCCTCAGTGGTAGACGTCATTAAAACCTCGGGTTCTTTTATTTGAGACAGTGAGAATACAGTGACTGACCCCTTTGTCTAAGAACCTGTCGTGTTTTTCTTGGAACACACGTGGTCCTGGGTCCTCTTTCGTCGTCACAGGGGTGTTCTCTGACTAGGTCGGAACGGACACTTACAGGTCCTCAGAGACCACTTCCGTACCCAACTGTCTCCGGACGATGCCCCAGTCCTCGTGACTTACTTTGTCACACCCGTATTCAAGAAATGGGAATGGGGATGATATCAAACCGGAGTCCGGTTTGTTGTCCCTCCCTTGTGTCGGGAAGGGTAGTTGTCTTTTAATTTCTAAATGACTCGTACCGGGGTGGGGGTCTTGTTCTAGGTCTAAGGGGGTGTCAGTCAAAGAAGGTATGTTCGGAGAATAGAAAAGGTAGTTTCCCGTCTGTCTTACTTTTGGTGTTAGAGTCTTTTGATTGGTTTGACTAGTGTATCTAGTGTCGGAACAGATTGAGTTACTTTGATACTCGGTACGGTACATCCCGGTGGGTTCTACCTGCCCAGTACCACCTCTCAAGACTGTTTTGCACCAGGTGACCTCTTCCGCAACCGTTTGGTAAGTCATAAGGACGGAACTCTTGGGGTACGTGTCATACTTTTCCGTTTGTGTGTCTTGTTTCTCCTTTTTCACAACCGGGTCTAGGGAAAAACCAATATACGGACGACGGACGATTCTACGAAGTTAGTACAGGTCAAGAAACGTTGGGTACCTGACATCGGGTGGTCCGAGGAGACTAGTACCCTAAGAGACCCGTTCTAATGACCTCACCCAACAGTACGGGAGAAGGTTCCATAACGGGACTGGGTCTCTGGTTTAGGTGTGGAGAACACTGAGGACTTAACCGTACGTCCAAGAAATGGTGATCACTGTGGATATACTAAGGTTTAATTTTTTTTTTTTTATTGGAGACGGACTCGTTGACAAAGGAACTAAAAAATTTCTTTTTATAAATATTACTAGTAGTGTGTCAAGATATTTCTAATTTCCTTTGTTTTGTAAATTTCACTAGTTACGAAGTCACAAGAACTATGAACTCAATGAGACACTTATTATTTTTCGAAATAATAAAATCCCCGTCCCGGTCCCTGAAACTTCGAACCAAGGACTTAAGTCAGTAGAGATGGTGAAAGAAATAAGTACTAGAATTTATTAAGTGAATTGAAAGGATAAAAGGTATACATTTTCTGAGGGGATAGACATTTTACTAGTCCCTCATCAGGGAGTAAATTCTTAAGAAAACTCCTGACAACAACGACGAGTCGGTGATTCAGCACAGACTGACAAACACTGAGTACCTGATGTCGTACGGTCCGAAGGGACAGGAAGTGATAGAGGACCTCAAACGAATTTGAGTACAGGTTACTCAGTCACTACCGTAGGTCGGTAGAGGAGAAGACACCGGGAGAAGAGTCGTTTCTCTTATCATTTATAATGTATACTCTATCAGTAATAATGATGTTTAAGTGGTGTATTTAAAGACGTCACCCTTAAATAAGGGAATTCGAACGAACTAAAATGTGTATAGAGTGTAAAAACAGTGTACCCATCCAGTTATCTTGACTATTATTAAGTTTGACTCGTAACAGGAACCCGAATCCACAGGATTTAGTGGGATCTTGTAGGACACACAAAGAGGATCGGGAACACTTTAAATATAATAGGGAGTTATGTACCGAAGCCCCGGGAATAGGAGAAGGGTGAGAAAGAAAAGAGGATGGGGTTTCAATAGAGTTGAACAGAAATAACCCCACCAGCACCCAACGTCGTTTGATAATAAACCAGTCGTGTAATGGTCCACCGTCAGCTTTACTTAGTGATCGTTACCCCTAAGGGACCTCCGAGTCGCCATTTCTTAGTCGGATGGTTGCATCCTCTGTGCCCAAACTAAAGACCGGACCCTTCTAGCATGTGCGGTGTATCGTTGATTCGGGTACACGGTGTTGATAACTCGGACACGAGATCTCGGGTCCCCGACGTTGATAACTCAGGTACGTGGGATCTCGGAGACGAGGTGTCGGTCTTTTCGGAGACGTTACTCTTCGGGTACGTGGGGTTGATCTCTCATCGGGGACGAACGAAGTTGGACTCTTTTCGGACTCGTCGTTACTTCTGGGTCGTGTTGGTATTTATTTATTTACTTTAAAATTTTTTCTTTTTCTTAGTGATCGTTAAAGAACCCAGTGTAATTAGTTATGACACATTACTCGAACTCCCGAATGTTAGGACAACATCTATGTAGAATATTAAGTTTCTTCGTACATAAAGTGGTCACTAAAGACTATACCATGGACCATATAATGAAGAATTTAAAAAGTTATTCACTTCTTTTCTTACTTACCTACTGACTTGTCTACCTGAGAAATTCCTCGTTTATTCTACTATCTCTAACAAAGAAAGACATTCGAATGGTCCCCAGTAAGGAGAAAAAATCTAGTCAAGACACGAAGTTTTAGTAGAAGAAAAAATGACGTGTTGGAATATACGAGAGTTTGGAAGACTCCAGGAAGAAAAGTCTGACAGAAATCAAAGGGTTGTTTGTATCCATTATCCACCCAACTTGACGGGTAGAGGGAGGTGGACTGTTAAACTCACTATTCTATGTTGGACTCCTTTAATGTCTGAAACTTGTCAAACGTGAATTCGTCTGAATAAGTCAAGTCAAGTCAGCAAGTCAGTACAGGCTGAGACACGTTGGGGTATCTGCCGTCGGGTGGTCCGAGGTGACAGGGACCCTAAGAGGTCCGTTCTTGTGACCTCACCGAACGGTAAAGGAAGAGGTTACGTACTTTCACTTTTCACTTTCACTTCAGTGAGTCAGTACAGGTTGGGAGTCTCTGGGGTACCTCACGTCGGATGGTCCGAGCAGACAGGTACCCTCAAAAGTCCGCTCTCATGACTCACCCGACGGTAACACAAGAGACGTCTGAATAGTTGTGAAAAATTTTAGACGATTCTAAACTTTTCTTCATCCTTCGTTACGTACTTACACTGTGTGACCCCACTTACGGAGTCCCGGTTGAGAAACAGAGGAAGGAAAAAGTTACAAGCATCGTCAAACAATGAGATCTGTCTGACTTTAATATATATACTATTGAGACTAACGTTTGAAACTTCCTCTTAGTTTCAATCGTAAGATAGTGTATCCTACATACACATCAAATAGTACTTTCATTTCGGGTGTATAAAAATCCTTATTTCATCCCGTGATAATAATTAATAGGACTTGTTGTCCGTAATTGGTCTTGAGTGAACTCGTTTGGTCCTACACGCTAACGTGATACAGTGACATAATTGTAAATAAAATTCTTAATCATGTCAAGTCAAGTCAACGAGTCAGCACAGACTGAGAAACGTTGGGGTACTTAGCGTCGGACGGTCCGGAGGGACAGGAAGTGGTTGAGGGCCTCAAGTAAGTTTGAGTGTAGGTAACTCAGTCACTACGGTAGGTAGGTAGAGTAGGAACCAGCAGGGCAAAAGGAGGACGGGGGTTAGGGAGGGTCGTAGTCTCAGAAAAGGTTACTCAGTTGGGAAGTGTACTCCACCGGTTTCATGACCTCAAAGTCGAAATCGTAGTAAGGAAGGTTTCTTTAGGGTCCCGACTAGAGGAAGTCTTTCCTGACCAACCTAGAGGAACGTCAGGTTCCCTGAGAGTTCTCAGAAGAGGTTGTAGTGTCAAGTTTTGGTAGTTAAGAAGTCGTGAGTCGAAAGAAGTGTCAGGTTGAGAGTGTAGGTATGTACTGGTGTCCTTTTTGGTATCGGAACTGATCTACCTGGAAACAACCGATTCATTACAGAGACGAAAAGTTATACGATAGTTCCAACCAGTATTGAAAGGAAGGTTCCTCATTTGCAGAAAATTAAAGTGTCGACGTCGGTGGTAGAATTCGGGGGGTTTTATTTCAGACTGTGACAAATCCTTGGGGGTTCTTATTTCATACTGTGACAAAGGTGACAAAGGGGTAAAAAAGGGTACTTCACTACCCTGGTCTACGGTACTAGAAGTCAAAGACTTACAACTCGAAATTCGGTTGGAAAAGTGAGAGGAGAAAGTGAAAGTAGTTCTCCGAAAAATCAAGGAGAAGTGAAAGACGGTATTCCCACCACAATAGACGTATAGACTCCAATACCTATAAAGAGGGTCGTTAGAACTAAGGTCGAACACGAAGAAGGTCAAGTCACAAAGAGTACTACATGAGACGTATCTTCAATTTATTTGTCCAACAGTCATATGTCGGAACTGCATGAGGAAAAGGATAAACCTTGGTCAGACTACAAGGTACAGGTCAAGCTTGAACGAAGGACTGAACGTATGTCCAAAGAGTTCTCCGTCCAGTCCACCAGACCATAAGGGTAGAGAAAGTCTTAAAAGGTGTCAAATAATACTAGGTGTGTCAGTTTCCGAAACCGTATCAGTTGTTTCGTCTTTATCTACAAAAAGACCTCGAGAGAACGAAAAACGAAAAAGGTACTAGGTCACCTACAACCGTTAAACTAGAGACCAAGGAGACGGAAAGATTTTGATCGAACTTGTAGACCTTCAAGCACCAAGTACATAACGACTTCGGACCGAACCTCCTAAAACTCGTAATGAAATGATCGCACACTTTACTCACTTTAACACGCCACCAAACTTGTAAGAAACCGTAACGGAAAGAAACCCTAACCTTACTTTTGACTGGAAAAGGTCAGGACACCGGTGACGACTCAAAAGGTTTAAACGACTGTATAACTCACGTTGTGAAAGTGTCGTAGTAGAAAGTCCTAAACTCTATCGAGTTGACCTTAAATATGGATGTAATAATTTTTAGTTTTATTGACTATTTTTACATACATTTAGTTATCTTCTTATAAAGAGGTTAGGTCCAGGTAGACAGGGTACGATAGGGGTGACGGGTGTTATCTTTTGTTAAAAGTAGACATAAAGGATTTTGAGACGTCACAAAGGAATGTATTTTTGTTCATTTATACTCATAGGAGGATTCGGGGGACCTCTGGAAAAAGTTAGTGACATCTTTCATGAAAGAGTTGCATTATTCATCAAGTAACACACGTATTAAATTTGTCAGGTCACGACTTCCCCAGTACCCAAGATCAGAACGATAATGTTAGTCTTAATGTTACTTGTCGGAACACATATATATTAAAGTATATGTATATACGTTCTATTTAAGGATCTTCACCCTAACGATCCGTGTTCATTGATACATCAAACGTATTTCTAACTGCTTAAAAAGAGGTTTAAATAAAATGATAAAACAAGAAAATACTCCTTTCATACTTTTACAGATAAAGGGACGTTAACCGGGTTATTTCACACGAATTTTGTAGACCTAAAAACAGTCAGACTTCCACTATTTTCATAGAGTTACATCAAATTACAACGTAAACAGTAATACTCAATTCTACATATAGAAAAGTACAAAAATTCACAGGGATAAGAAAATATTTACGGATAAACCCCTATCTAACGGGTGTGAGGTTTAATTCGTAGTACTCCTTTCCCTAATACATAATAAGTAAAGTATTGAAACGGGTCATTCTCCATACCCTTTATTCTTCGTAAATGATTTGTATAAAGTACTTATTGTCTTAGTGACTAAATGGGAGAGGTATGTGATAACAAGGAAAAACAATTGTAAAAAAGATTGGAAACCTAGTGTAAAAAAAGAACATTTTGTTATAAAGTACATTTACATACGTATTATATCTTATATATCTATTTATTTTAAACTTAATGAATATTTTAATAAAAATTTCGTTAAAAAGTGGATAAGGAAAGATTATTAAAGAACATTGCCCAAAAGAAGTTTATAATTATTAGTAACATACGACAACTTTGAACTTTATGACAAAAAAGTGGATTGTGAGATTGTCTATAAGAAGTAACAGAGTAGACGATTTAGTGTCTAGAGAACTACCTCCATAGTGTGGAACGAGAAAAGAAAACGAGGTAAAGATTATGTCCTATACATAATAATTCTCTCGTACAAAACGACCACCCCCTACTGTACTCTCCTTTTATTTGTTAAAGGATTTGAACCTTACGAGGTTGAAGATAAAAGGGAGGAATACGATGGAAATTCTATATAAAGTGAGTAAATAGATGACACGATTTATAAAACGTATAATAAAACATAACTTAACCTAAACATAAACTTGAAGAATATTCGTTCATAAACATATTATCACTAACAAAAGACTTCCGTTTGTCTGTCGGAATATATGACAAAATCACGTTCGGTACTACCATATGTTGACTCATGAGGTTTCGTACCCCTTTCAGACAGGGTCTTAGACAGAATATCTAGGTATTTACTTCGATGTTTAATCTTCACAAAAACATAAACCCTCACACTTACTACGTCGTCAAAGTAGTTTACCATCACCACCGAATTTCGAGTTGTAAGTCTTTTGTTTCTAGTACCGTAGGCCAGGGTAGTGAGGTACCCTTTATCTACCTCTTTGTCACCTTTGTCACAGTCTGAATTAACAAAACCCGAGGTTTTAGTGACGTCTAGCACTAACGTCGGTACTTTAATTTTCTGCGAATGAGGAACCTTCTTTTCAATACTCGTTGGATCTATCGTATAAGTTTTCGTCTCTGTAATGCAACGGTTGATTACAGGTAGATCAGTTCCGATACCAAAAAGGACACCAGTACATACCTACACTCTCAACCTGACACTTCTTCCGACTCGTGGCTTCTTAACTACGAAAACTTGACACCACAACCTCTTCTGAGAACTCTCAGGGAACCTGACGTTCCTCCAGGTTAGTCAGGTAAGACTTCCTCTAGTTGGTCCCCTAAAGAAACCTTCCTGACTACGATTTCGACTTTGAGGTCATGAAACCGGTGGAGTACGCTTCTCAACTGAGTAACCTCTTCTGAAACTACGACCCTCCCTAACCCCCGTCCTCGTCTTCCCCTGCTGGTTCCTACTCTACCGACCCACTGTAGTGACTGAGCTACGTGCACTCAAACTCACTTGAGAACCTCAACCACGACCTGTCCCTCCGGACCGCATGACGTTAAGTACCCCAGTGTTTCTCAGCCTGTACTGACTCACTTACTTGACTTGACTCGACGTGGTAAATAGGACCTCTTTACAGTCAACAAAGTGAACTTCACCTTAGAGAAGTCTTCCGATCTTTTCTGACCTACTCTAGGAGATGTACGAGTTCGTAGTCTTTTTTTTAAAAAAAGAGTTTCTAATTAAGAAGGTTAGAACTCCAATGTAATAAAAGATTTCGTTTTGTGAGTTTTAGTTTATAGTGTGAAATTACAGTAATTTTGTTGAGTTCCAGAGTGTCCTTCTAAAAGGACCGACTAAGCTCCTCAACTTACTTAAGAGAGTTCAAATACGCCAGAGAGACGTTTGGAAAGGACCAATTGTAAGACTATCGGTCAAATTAAAAGGACAATAGAACAGAAGACGGAGACTAAGGATTTACACTTTGGTGTAAATGTGACTGGATACTACGTTTAGATGATAAGGGGTCACCTGATTAAGAAAGTTAGACAATGAATATACTAAAAATATAGGTTTGTCAGGTACGAATACATATTACGGGTTAGTTCCAGTCTTAAACTTACTTGACTGAAATCCCGAGAATTCTTCTATTACGACTGCCATTATTTTTTACTGTCCTGATACCTTTTGACTTATTGGTAATACAAGTCAAGTCAAGTCAGTAAGTCAGTACAAGTTGAGAACCGCTGGGGTACCTGACGTCGTGTGGTCCGAAGGGACATGTAGTGGTTGAGGGCCTCAGGTAACTCAGTCACTACGGTAAGTTAGTGGAGTAGGAGACAACAAGGGAAGAGGAGGATGGAAGTTAGAAAGGGTCGTAGTCCTAGAAAAGATTACTCAGTCGAGAAACGTAGTCCACCGGTTTCATAACCTCGAAGTCGAAGTCGTAGTCAGGAAGGTTACTTATAAGTACTGACTAAAGCAAATCCTAACTGAGCAACCTAGAGGAACGTCAGGTTCCCTGGGAGTTCTCAGAAGAGGTTACGGTGTCAAGTTTTCGTAATTAAGAAACCACGAGTCAAAAGAAATACCAGGTTGAGAGTGTAGATATGTACTGATAACCTTTTTTATCATACATCTACAAGGTATATTAATATTACCACCATCACCTTATTTATTGTCGTTACGACCACCGAGAACACCAAATCTTACCACAAACCATGTAACATTTATAAGTTATCATTACCTTAGTTACCTATCTAACTGAAGGATGAGGTCCCCAAAAGGACTGGGTCCCTGACTTGGACGTAGAGGACGTGGTGTCCGTCTAAGAAATAGTGACTCGGATTTCCCTTCCAGTACCATTTCAACCACCAAATCGGTGATTCAACACAGGTTGAGAATACTGGGGTACCTGACATAGGACGGTCTGAAGAAACAGGTACCCTAAAAGGTCCGTTCTTATGACCTCACCCAACGGTAAAGGAAGAGGTCCCTTAGAAGGGCTGTGTCCCTAGTTTGGGTCCAGAGGACGCAACGTCCGTCTAGGAAATGGTTAACTCGATGTTTCATTTGAACACCATTCCAATCGTCACTCATTACTACTAAATGAGAAGAATCTAGTGGATCGAGAATAATTACCTCAACGTACCTTTACTTTGACTCTTTTGAGGAACGTTGCGTTAAAAAAGTCTTCTACTTCGAGTGAAGACCCCGTGAGTCACACGATAAGACATACATACGTATTTTAATACGTTCTACCCAACAGAGAAAGGTATCTTTCGATATACCTTAAAACGTTTCAAAAGTTTCACCGGATCTTTTCCGTCAGAGGGACTCTGAACTAGGGTCTCGAGTTGTCAGTCCCAACGTTCCAAATCTTTTCAGTAAACTCTTTATCACGATGAGACCCAGTGAAAAGACACGGGTTGTTGGAAGACGGTGTCCTTGGAGATAACTCTCGAGTAGTATGGGTTGTTGTGGTTACTCGTGTGTAATATATAGGGGACCCTTCGGTCGTAAAGGTCCTTGTACTCTATATTCATGTCTTCACAGAACCCCATTTTCTTACTACTCCTTCTACGATGTTTAAGATTAAAGTAGGTCTGTCTATCATTAAACCCTATTACATGTCTCTACTCACCTCGACTCCTTCTCCTAATCTCCTACTCTTTTTTACGATCCTTGGTACCACGACTACAAAGGGTGTCGGGTCTTTGTAAAAGTCACCAAAACCCCTTGACATTTAATAGACACAACATTCAAAATCTTTTGTAGTCAAGTTTGAAAAAATACGATCTCTTTTTCTTCAACGAATCGGACTTCATATGACGGACAATCGTTGTCTGATTCAAGAGTTTCGTCTTAGGGACTGAATCTTCTTCCGGAAAAGAAAAAATCTATATTATTCTGAACAACGACCCACAAGACAGAAGTACCAAAAGGAGAAACTTTTAAGGACCGTGTAAAGAAGAAACACCTAGTAGAAAGTTTCACTCAATAATAGTTCGTGATACCTAGACAGTTGTAGCACACCTAGTAGCTTTTTCGTTCTCTCAAGGTCTTTTTGTAGATAAAGACGAAATAACTGATACGGTTTCGGAAACTGACAGACTTAGTGTTATTTGACACCTTTTAAGGTGTCACCTCTTCTCTCATCTTTTCTCATCTTGACCGTATTCCTTGGAACTCAAGATCAAGGTCAAGACCTTTGTTATCAAAGACAACCCAGGGTGGTACACACGGAAATCCCGACGTTGAGAAGATAACGTTTCACTCCTCATAACAAATCTATTATAGTTCAAGGAAATTCCACGAGTTTAAGTCATAAGAACTGTGATCCCTTTTAAAGACTTATCTCCTTTTCAGAACTACAAATAATTAGGAAACAAAAATGAGGAACGAGGATCTTTAGTACCTAGTACAGTTAGTGTGTACCTGGGTCTCAAAGGAGGAACGTCCAAAGTGATGGTGACCTCGGTACTCTGGAGACCGAAAGGACCCTTGTGACCCGTAGATAGAGGAGTGAGACCGTCCCTTAAACAAGTAGTAACACGACCAAGTCCGTCTAAGATCTGACAAGTGTGGGTACATGAAGAAGTAGTCACAGGAGAGGAAGAACCTTGAGACCATACAGTCGTGGTGTCACGGGTGCGACGACGTGTGGAACGAGGTACCCACAAGTGGGTAGAGTGGTTGGAACACGAAAGAGGTCGAGATACAGAAGGTAAGTGACCCGTACTGACTCACGATGGACAACCCACAGTACCGTGACCTGGCGATGGAACGGTAGACAGTGGGTGACGTGATGGCACGAGAATACTCGTCTGTCCATGTTAATACCGATCGTCCCCGGTGAACCCACCGACCGAAGAGTCGACGTGAACACGGTCGTTCGGAGTGTCGGTGAGACGGGAAGACGAATTTTCTCCACCGAGTAATGAAGACACTGGACCGTGGTGATTACTCCAACCGTACACACCTATGTTCCACCGTATTACCCCAGATACCCCGTCAATAACCGCACCAGTGTCCCACGTTAGAACACGAGTAAAATCCTAACATACCACCATAGGACTCTCGACACGACTTCGACGGTAGTCGACGGTCGGCACGGTTCCGGAAAAGGTGGACAAGGAGGGTGTATTGACATCACCACGAAAAAATGCGAAGACGGAAGTGTCAAATACACCCGAGTGGACCCTCAGTGGAACTCCCGTGTCTGTTCGTATAACGAAATCACATACGGGAAGAATGAGGGAAAGAGTTAGGATAGTAGATATGGGAAGCTTTGTCCCTCCACTTCCTCCGATACTTTTCCCAGTCCCAGTCCTATGCCTGGTAAAACGTCCTTCGAACTGTTAGAGATAATAGTAAAACTCCAAAGAACCATTGACATCCTTAATTAGTGGGTCAACCAATCAGTTAGTAGAAGGGTCTCAATTTCATTCACGGTCCCTTTATTTTAGTGAGTGCCTTCTTCTGTATTCGGACCTAATTAGTCTCAATCTTGTATATATCTCTTTCTTCCATACAGAAACCAAGGTAAGGTTTGTTTAACCTCTCTATACGGTGTTTCCTTCTTTTTGTTTGGTCTCTTGTACGTTTACAAAAACTTGAATACCGACTCCCTTTCTCATTCTATGACTCTCTTTCTTTCGTTTGATTTTGACTCTCCACCGTGAAAATAGCTCTATTCTAGGAGTCTTATTCCAGCTTTTTCACCTTTTGTTCCGACCGGTTTTTAATATTTTGGGCACATTCAAAGTCTACACTTCGGTACTCGGTATCCGTCTTTTGAATAGTTATTGGGTCACTAGACCCCTCTAGTACACTAGTTTCCATCGAGTGACCTCTTCTGTTACTGGGATAATCCATCCTCCGATCTTTGAAATCTATTATTAAATGACAGATTACCCCTCCCTGTTTTCACAACCTCTACTCTCACGTGAGACTTAAGGGAAGATTATGACACCTTATACGGAATCTCACTAGACCTCGGTATAAGGTATTTATTTATTTTATTTTTGGTTTGTTGTTTCTCTGTTTGTTTTTCGAAACGTTCGTGTGGACATGTTACATCTTTCGTATAACTTTATCTTTTATCTCTACCCCTGGACATCGATACTGGAGTAAGAGAGGGAAGAAAAAGGGGTCGAGGGAATGGTTAAAAAGACGGATCATTTCAAACTTTTAATAACGAGTCCAAATTAAAGACATGAAATCGTTATACACTTGACATCTAGATCGGGGACGGATTTCTACAGTCCCAAAACTCTTTCTGTCTTGGTCCTAGAACCATCTCTGACCCAATGACACACCCTAAATTTATGAGGGAGATCAAAAGTAAGAAAACATTGACGATTTTTTTATTTTAGTTAATAAAAACCATACAAACAGGATACGGTCTTATCACTGTCGACGAAAGTTTATATAAAAATTAAATTAACAGTATTCTAGAAAACTTCTTCTTTGTTAGTAGAGTAGATGTACTACTGTGATCTTTCTAATGGTGTGAACGACAGTTCTCTGTACCAAAATTGGGGTCTACGTGAAGTCACCCGACCCACTTGAATCGTTCTGAAGGAGTCAACGTGAGAAACGGTCTACAGTCATTCCTCAATTACTGACGAATGTAAGGAAGGACGAATCGTTCAAAACTAAGACACTAACGTTGTATAAAATTTCTTTCGTCCTAGACCTGGTCTGAGTCTAGCATTCTAGACTTTTAGACCTTACCTCTCTCCTTTCATTACCAAGTTTAGGTTCAAAATGACAAAAACTGACACAGTAGGACTAGAGTCCACCGGAGATCGAGGTCTCCAACTTCGTCCTAAAATCAGAGGACGGTCTCTAACTCCAGATACCGTCACTGTCACGACTTAAGATCGGTGGTCCGGTGGTCCCTGTTCACTCACCGGTCACTGTTTTGGGACCGGGTAGTCGACACATCTTTACTTAAAGTGTATCTGTACTTTTCAACACTTTGTTTGACAAATAATCCTTCATTTTTGTATACACACCTATCTACGTGCCCGCCCGAGTCTCTCCGAGTGAGAAAATCATCAAATTTAGTGAAGTGTACCCCATACAGAAAGTCCAAAGGAGACCGGTTAGTAGAACGAAACGGACCAAGACTCAAATATAAACCAAATACAGTCCTAGACTTCCTGGATTCGATGAAGTAAAAACAATCCAAGACCCTTTTCTCGGAAACCTTTAGGGGACTGGAGTGGGGTGGTGGACCCTTGGTTAGTCTTGGGAACCGGTCGGGTCCTTTAAACTTAGTTCGGGCCCTTTCCTCTCGGTTAGTCTTGAGTTGTGGATTGGGAAGTGGTCTTCCACTGGTTAGTCTGGACCTCTGAGGGCAAAAAACTTAAAAAGCGCACGATTATGGGATATATTCGCTACATTGGGTCTCGAGTCCCGAGGAGGGATATCGACGACACAGCCATAGCCACCCTCGGGGTCGAGATCGAACCATTATTTTTGAGAGAACGAAAACGTAACCTATAGCCGAGGGACCACCAGTAACCCTCTAAAGTACTGTACCCGTATTGTAAACCCCCAAACAGGCCCTAGAGGGTGGCCGAGGTGCCCTTCTGGTTAGGTCTCTCAGTAGACGTCGGCCATTCGAAAAAAGACAGAAAGAAAAGTGAGGACTATCCCGGACCATAGACTCTGGTCATATCCTGAGTCCGTCTACGCGGTCTCTCAGTGGTCACCCCCAGCAACCCTCTGCAGGGGTTGGGGCCGCACCCCCCTACCTCACGGGGACAAGAGTCATCTGCTATCGCCCATCGAGGGCGACTTGCCGACCTCCGACAGCAGCAAGTCAAAATGGAGGTCTGAGGGCCTCCACATAAAGAGGACAGAGAGACAGACAAACATACCGACAAGCATAACAGACACAATTAAATGGTTGTAGACTGACTAGGTCCCTACTACCCCGTTACGGTAAGATCGGGGTGTGGAGATAGGAACCAATGACTATTAAAATTCCTCCAGTTCTACTCGCGAGTACTGGAGTCACATTTTTAATTTTCTTTATTTAATTAGTGAAAAACGTCGCGTCTTACCGGTTGGAAGGTACATCCGACCGGGAGTCTTCCGTGGCGACTAAACCCTTGACATGTGGCTCAGGCTCTAGAGTAGAAGACTGGCGCCTAGCCTGTGGGACTGGTTCAAGGGAAACAGTTTGTACACAGAGGAGCCTGTCAAGTAAAGGCTCACAATCTGTTCTCGGGTCAAAGCCCGGGACCTTCCCCAGGGAGAAGGACGTTGTTTACCGCTGAGACCGCCCCTGAGAAGAAGCGGCTCTGACTGTAGGACTGGTGAGCCCCATGAGTCCCCGGTCGAACGGCCGGTTACCTGGTCTGGATCACCGGCGTTGACCCTGGGAAAACAGGGACCAGAGGAGAACTGTGCCTGTTGACCGGTCTCACGGGGCTGGCCATTCCTTGTTCTCTGAAATAACTGAAGAGAGGGGAAGGGAGAGACAGAGGAGAGGAATTGGGAAGGATAGGAAGGGACAAAAAGATCAGGGGGCCAGGACCTACGTCCTTAGACCAGCTTTCCGGGAGTCGGACTCGACTCCTAACCTCTGACTAGTAGAGGAGAACCGTCTCTTGAGCTTAAGACCAAGACTACAGACCATCCCGGCTCAAGGTCAGGAGGGAAGAGACCTCCGGGTCCCTTTTCAGGGCATTGCGGACCCATAGACATCCACCGTCCTCTGCAGACATTCCGGTGGGGAAAGTGGGGGGAGAGGACGGAGGAGAGGGAAGAAAAAGTTGGACCGAAGGAAAGGAAGGAACTTTAGAAACTACAATCATGAATCTAGACTTCAACACAGAGATATCCTCCAAAAGACTCCCTGACATAAAAGTATAAATTCCCGAAGAGACCACCTCGGTTCCAATTTCGCCGACGGACGTTATACTTCCTGGACCCAAACTAGGGACCCAGTTCTTCTAGGGGACCTTTTCCTTTAAAACGAAACAGACCGTTGGTACACCAAATCTGGACGGTGGTAAAACAATTTTGAACTAAAAGAAAGGGACACGGAACTCTGGTCTCGAGAGTCCTTGTGAATAGATCTGGTAGAGATTGAGGACTGTGACTCCTTTTCCTTTTTTTTTTTTTTTTTTTTTAACTTCGATCTATAATGTGACACAGACAGATTTATACAGAACCATTATAAAAACATGTACTCGAGATAAATAAACCGAATTTTTTCCATTCACGAATGTTTAGTTCATTAAGATTTAATTTGTTATTTAAGGTCCAAATACACTTGACCCTTTATAAGTCACAATTTATGGACTATAATTACAAACAAACAACTGGATAAATTATATCTGTACAGAATCTCATGAATTGCAATTCATTTTATAAAAGTAACATGGATCCAAATTATACTCAATTTGTAATATAGACAATGTTCAAACAGTTGTTCTTTTAATGGAGTTAATTTTTTTTTTTTGAAGATTTTTTACATTTACTCTATACTCGAAAATATATTTGAGATAATTCTTATTAATAAGAAATTTTTATAGGTAGATTTTATCAGAGAGGTCTAACCACATTGAATTTTAGACTGGTTTACAAGATTTGGGAAAATTAACTAGAGAAACTATTTTGAAGGATTTATCTTGAGAACTTCAAGAAAACTAGAGATCGATTGAAACCCTACAAAGTCTCCCGGGGACCTTGTAGGGTTTCTCTCTATAATTTGACACGAATAAACCAACCAATTTAATGTACCTTTTTTAATAGTCTACTCGTTATTTAGGTGAGTCCAATATTACATACCATTTTAATGATTATGTCTATAGGATTTTTAATATACCTCAAAAATTGTAAGACTATACAGGACCATAAGATTACCTTTTGGACTACTGAAGTGTCTTCAATCGTTTTCCTGACTTACTTGGTCACTTATACGAATATTGAAAATACCAAAGACAGACTTTTTAATACCCCAACTTAGAATACAAAAGTACCTTATCCCCTTTAGAAGGAGAGTTTGATTAATACTGTTATGAAACCATTTTAAGTTGTAATATTTGTTTTGTTAATATAAAAGATAGACTGAGGAGGGTTTTAACCTTCAAGAATCCAAAGGTCATTCAAATAGTTTACTCAATCCTTCCAATAGAGTACCTATGTTTTTAGAGTTCTTTAAAAACTCTGGAATTTTTCCCTTCTTAAGTGGATCTAAACAATCCGTTTTAGACACTATTCGGAAACCACACTCAAAGGGTCGGGACAAAATAAAATTTTCAAGTCAGACTCTGAGATATTTACAAAGTCGTTTTATTTTTCGGATATTAGTTAATACCAATATTTTTAGTAGTCTGTTTTTAGTCACTCTTGTCTGGATAAAACGTTTGTTTGATCGGAATTAAACCAATACAAATTATTTTTATTCCCATTGAAATTCCTCTTTTTCTATAAAGTTTTACAATTTATGGTCAAACAATTACCTCCAGACGTAGATCATTCTGAGTAGAGAATCTATCAAGAAACGACAATACACTATAATTACATTTTAAATTAACTTAAGAACTTCTTGTGGGATTCAAACAAAGACTTCGAATAGAGTCATTAGATAGAAACCTACTTCTAGTCTACAGAGTACTGGACGTTGGTCCTGATCTTTTTCTGTATTAAATTCCCTGACAGAGGTTGTACCTACCTCCCTAAAAAAAATAGTCCTCTTTGATGTGATGTGGTCCTACTCTTCTGCTGCTGTAGTCTCCCTCTGTCGAAGGGGCTCTGCGTCCTGGACTACGCATACTAGCAAATACAAAAGAACCGAAGAATCTGGAAACGTATATTCAGTTTACGAAAAGATAGTATCCGGACTAGGATGCGATCAAAATTTTTAGTTAGGTTAACAACCCAAACACCGGTTATTGGACACAGATCAAGACCCAATGGAACCATTTAAAGAGATAATGGTCTGAGATTGACCAACCGGGACTTTTTTAAATGAATTTTTTAATTTAGTATGATTTCTATTAGTCAGATCACTGTGATCTTTCGACCCGATACAAGGAATATCTACCACGGTTATATATTAAAGGGACCTTCTATTTCTGATGTCCCGTCTGATTCAGTCTATTGGACTTCTATATGACCCGATGTAGATTGCCTTCAAGAATTGTATTCAGAATGAACACTGAAATGATTATGACGACCGATATAATAAACATAAAGTGGACAAAATGTTTTAACGACAAAGAATGTGACATACACACACTTCGGAGATTATCTTATTATATATCAGGGTAGACTCTAACTACTACGATTGTCACATTGAGATCTATGCCGTTCTTCGTTGTTCTCCCTTATAAAAGGACCTGGTTTTTCGATCATTCTGTCCACCAGGTCTCTTAAAATCTATGACAAAATACCGGATCAGGTTATTGTCGTGTAACTCACCGGACAAATGGACTCTTACCTGTGAGAGTCGTGGTACCCTATTTTACCAGTACTTCACGGGGGGAGTATTAGTACCAGTTCAAATACTCGGTTTTCCCCGAGACGGTTGACTTCTTACTGTGAGTGGTAGACGTAGATGTTTCTAATTTAGTACCGGCGACGTTGACGACTGAAAGTTGGGGGGACTTTCCTCAAGTCCCACTTTTAGTCCTTATTCCGTGAGGCGAGACTCTTTTTGACCGTCTTGTCCGGAAGTCTATCAATCTAGAAAAGTCCTTTTCTAAAATACTCAGGGTTAAGAACGTAGAAGAGTATGGATGTCTTTGTGACTGCAGTAATTGCCACTTTAGACGAAACCGATAATTCCTTTTCAAATGTTAATTTTCAGTTTTATCTCATCGATACCAAGTCTATAGGACCCTTTATTGATCCACTACGATACCCACATGAAAGTCTAATCTGGAACATAACGATTTGTGAACTCAAAAGACCCAGCACAGTCCGAACCTACGGTGGTAAAAGTTTTGTTACAGACGACCTTCGATGATTGGAATGAAAAATATTTTGATCCGTTGACCGATGTACCGATGTTCAGAGGGACTTCACGGTCCAGGTCTGACCCAAAGTCTGGATAAGAAGATTTTTCTTTACTCTAATCCTAAGATTAGTATGTTCTGAGTCTAGATTTTGAACCTTGAGTCTTTATGAAGGTTAAGTAACAGATATGAAGTTCGACCCTGTCAGGATACGGGGTAAAACTGTTCTTCAATAGTGTCAGTATCAACGGATCAAGGGATTTTAATTTTGACTCGCCCTGAGACACCCCGAAACCTCATGTCTAGACAAGACACAAGAGGTAAAGAATAGACATCCTATATCTGAAACAAGTCGGAGGAACAGGAAGGGACTTAAGGTTTCGTACCTAAGTTTGTTAACGATTAGTCCTTTCCCTCCCCTATGTTTTTGTCTTTGTTAGTTTCTAACCATGTCGGAGGTCTGTCTCAGGACAAGGATGAGTTTTCTTTATACGTATTGTTACAGAAACTCGGGGGTGGGTCCACCTTCTACCATTGAAGTCTGACTTGTGTTCTAAGGACCTCGTGTCGAGACAACGGAGTGGTGGTTGGGTAGTCTTCCCCAGTGTTTCGGACGTTGGGAATGGATTTACAACGGAAGACAAAGGCCCCTGGTCTCTGCTGGTAGGACAATCCAGAGGACAAACCGGGAACAGATAAAGTAGAGACTCTCCCCGGTTGATTTAACGACAATGATGTTCCCATCTTCGACCAAAGTCTACACATTTTGGGGTTGAATCTTGTCCATCTCTCTCTGAAGACGAGATAATCCGTCCGGATACGGGTACGTGTCGTCCTTCTTCAATGTTTTCTTTCTCTGGAGGCGGGGTTAAGGGTGTTTCATAGAACTCATACTTCAGAGAGTCTCCCGGAAACTCGACGCAATCCCCTTCTTCCAACAAAAATACACTTAGTGCGTCCCCATCAGTTCCTCAGGGACCGGTTCTATTTTTTTTGCCCGACTCAGTTTTTTTTTTTTTTTCTTTCTTTTTGCAGGGGTTTAACCAAACTTAGGACCAAGTGTTGAGAGTATAGGAGGAACCACCCCGGGGACTAATAGAACAATGACGATGTGTGGGAGTCCGACACGAATGATTTGATTGATCACCGGAAGTAATTTTCGGTGTAGTTGCGCCACGTCGAGTACCAAGTGTGTAGGGTTATACGCCGGGATGGTTGCCAGGGGAATCGTCCTCTGTTATATCTCGACTGGGGTCTGGGTACTAACCCGGACAGGACCTAGGATCTCTTCCCCCCTTACTTCCTGGATTCGATGAGGTAAAACATTCCAAGGTCCTTTTCTCGGAAACCTTTAGGGGACTGGAGTGGGGTGGTGGACCCTTGGTTAGTCTTGGGAACCGGTCGGGCCCCTTTAAGCTTAGTTCGGGCCCTTTCCTCTCGGTTAGTCTTGAGTTGTGGATTGGGAAGTGGTCTTCCACTGGTTAGTCTGGACCTCTGAGGACAAAAAACTTAAAACCACGTTATTATGGGATATATTCGTTACATTGGGTCTCGAGTCCCGAGGAGGGATATCGACGACACAGCCATAACCACAACCACCCTCGGGGTCGAGCTCGAACCATTATTTTTGAGAGAACGAAAACGTAGCCTGTAGCCGAGGGACCACCAGTAACCCTCTAAAGCGCTGAACCCGTATCGTCTAGGAGGGTACACACGTGCACGTAGAGAATCGATTCTATCTCAGATAGTTTCTACAGATACCCATCTAACTGTAGTGGAGGATACCTCAACAAGGAGAGAGGGAAAAACTGGAGTTTCTAAAAGACGAACACACATCATTCCTTCTAGAGGAACTGAAGCTCTTATTCCTTACGCACCGGAAAATAGAGAACAGTATCGTCCCGAATTGAAGAGGATAGGTGACAGGTATCCCTTGTTTGAAGTCGACATGTCGGACTCCGGGTAGATAGAACGGAATTGGGACATGTCTTTTCTTTCATTTAAGAGAGACTAGAATTAAAAAAGAAGGAATTTTGTAAGACATTGTTTCTCAGGATTTCAAATTTATTTTATTGTGTACGATTCACAAGTTATGTACAATCGAAATAATAGGGTCTCCGTCTCGTTACATCATCAATCTTGCAGTTGAAACTACGGACGGAAGGACCCAACCTTGTAATTAAGATGGTGAATTAACGAAACACTGGAATCCGTTACGTACGTTGAAAGGGACACAGAGTTAAAGGACTAGACATTTCACTCCTGTATCATCTTAGAATTTATGGTATATTTACAATTAATAATGATGAAGTTTCTAAAAGGTGAATGTAAAGACGTCACCCTTAAAGTAAGGAACTCTTATGAATCAAAGTGTGTGTAGAGTGCAAAAGTAATACACATCTTAGTAATCTTAACTATTAAGGGGTTCACTTCGAAAAAGCAAACTTCACAGGTTCAGTTGAAAGATATCGGAGTCCTCAGGACCGAAAGTACTTCAGATACGAGAAGGGGGTTTATGTTTTACGTCATGAGGTAAGACGACTCGATGATTCAGATGAAGAAAACTTAAGACTAAGAAAGAGAGGAGAGTATGGAACAAAATAAATCTTCGAGAAATACACCCTTACCAACACCCGTGAGGGACACCTGTCGTGGTTTTTACCGACCTTTGACGAAAGGGATCGTTACTGAACCCAGTACAATTAATTGTCACCTAGATATAACACACCACTCGGATCCCCAAATATTGGGACAAAGTCTCTGTAGTCTATAATTGTTAAGTTACGTCGTGGTAACTAAAGATCGTGTCACGAACCATAAGTAAGAAAATTACTTACTTGAGAATTCACAATTTATTCACACTATCTTTAAATTTACGAGGAAAATGTTGAGACCCTGAGGGACCACCGAGTCTAACATTTCTTAGACGGACCTTACGTCCTATCGGTCCAAACTAGGGACCCAGTTCTTCTTTGGTACTCCTTCTCTTACCGGTGGGTGACATCATCAGAACGGACCTTTTAAATTATTTGTCTTCTGGAACCGTCTAATGTCAGGTACCCCTACGTTTCTCATTCTGTACTGACTCACTCATTGAAATGTTCAGATCGTCCTCTATCAGAGAAAGAATCTAAAAAGTATCGAAGTTTGAGGGAATCGGAAGTCAAATATTATAAAGACGAGAACATTGGAGGAGTCCAGCAAGAGAAATCTTATATTTCAAATCTATTAGGAATCCCGTCAAAGGGTTGACCATATTTATTACCCCACAACTCATTGACTGAGGGATGGGGAGTGTATACTGAAAGTTTACAAGTACATCCCGGACCCCCTTGATCTCAGGGACCGGATCAACGGAGATACCTTTTGTCGGAAAGATAAGTGGATTCACAAGGAACTTGTCGTTCCTCTGGTATGACAACGTCCTTCCCCCTAGAGAAGGTCCCGGGGTTTGACCCGAGAACAGATTGTGAACCTTTACTTAACAGACTCCTCTGTGTACACGACTGTTTCGTTCTCTAAAATAACCCTTTCCCGCGGGTCCACCTCTCGTCATCCCCTTCCCTGGGGTCCTCTTGTCGAGACAGTGTACCGAGTGTCAGAACCCAAAATACCACTACCCTAATCAAAGGACCAACAGGAATCGGTTTAGTAAGACTGAGTCTCAGGAAGGACCACCATGTGTGGAACAAGTCGGTTCTACCTACACCCTGTCTTCCTAAGACCCTCCACCAACCTATACACCACAGAGGAAAACTGGACGGGACTTGAGAAAACCAACCACCACCGAATAATCAAGAAACAAGGAATGGTCTTGAAGGACAGTATTTTGTTAAGTACGTTTATCAATGATACCACGGACCGGTCCCACCCGCCAAAGTCAGTCACACGAAGGGGATTGTTTTGGTCAACTAGGATTTCCTCTAATTGGGATTTATAAGTAACCTTCCTGACTACGACTTCGACTTCAAGGTTATAAAACCAATAGACTACCCTTCTCAACTGAGTAACCTTTTCTGGGACTACGACCCTTTCTAACTCCCGTTTTTCTCTTCCCCTACTGTCTCCTACTCTACCAACCTACCATACTGACTGAGTTACGTATACTCAAACTGATTTGAGTCCCTTTATCACTTCCTGTCTCTTCGGACCACACGACGACTAGTACGTCAACGTTTCTCGACCTGTGTTGACTCCCTGACTCGTTGTTGTTGTTTTACAAGAGACGTTCACAATAGCGAAAAATATATACGATTCTAGGTTTTTTCTACGGGAAGAGTAATATCCCCTGACTGACCTTACGTTTTCATCCTTCAGTTCTTTGTGGACCTCATTGTCCATTTAAACCGGAACCTGATGTCTTACTGAATCCCTTTTCCGATTGTCTCAAAACGGTTCTCTTGTGTGACCAGTATCGTTTGTGGGAGTAGGTTGTTGTGTTCTCTTTTGAGATGTGTACCTGTAGTGGTCTACCAGTTCTGGTTTTAGTCTAACTAATATAAGAAACGTCGGTTTCTACCTCTTCGAGATATGTCAGTCGTTTTTGTTCTGGTCTTAGACTGTCCCCGAGTCTAGTACTTGGGGAATAACGGTTTAAGTCCGAATTTAACTTCTTTCACCTCCTTTTGGTGATCTGGTAAGTCCTTACTGGATTTAGTTTAGGGAATACTAATATGTCACCTTCACTCTTTATCTAAATTCCCGGATCTGGACTATCTATCTCACGGACAACTTGATCCCTACCTCCAAGTACTTTGACATGTCCTCTGTCCCTAGTTCTGGTAGGATTCTTTTTCTTTACATTTTTTCGTTTTACCGACAGAGTCCTCCAGAATGTTTATCGATACTTTTCTTTTCACTTTTCGTTTCCTCTTTTCCTTTCTATATGGGTAAACTTACATCTCAAGGTTTCTTATCGTTCCTCTCTATTCTTTCGAAAGGAGTCGTTAGTTACGTTTCTTTATCTCTTTTGTTATCTTACCCTTTCTAACCTCTAGAGAAGTTCTTTTGATTTCTATGGTTCCCTTGAAAAGTACGTTTCTACCCGAGTTATTTCCTGTCTTTACCATACCTGGATTGTCTTCGTCTTCTATAATTCTTGTCCACCGTTCCAAGAAACATATGTGTCTTCTTGATATGTTTTTTCTAGAAGTACTGGGTCTATTAGTACTGTCACACTAGTGAGTGTGAGTGGCTCTCGGTCTGTAGTACCTTACAATTCAGTTTACCCGGAATCCTCCGTAATGATACTTGTTTCGATCACCTCCACTACCTTAAGGTCAACTCGGTAAAGTATAGGATTTTCTACAACGACACTTTCACGACGTGAGTTATACAGTCGTTTAAACCTTTTGAGGAGTCACCGGTGTCCTGACCTTTTCCAGTCAAAAGTAAGGTTAGGGGTTTTTTCCGTTACGGGGTTTTACGAGTCTGACGGTGTATTAACGTGAGTAGAGTGTGCGATCATTTCATTATGAGTTTTAAGAGGTTCGGTCCGAAGTCGTTATGTACTTGACACTTGAAAGTCTACAAGTTCGACCAAAATCTTTTCCGTCTCTTTGGTCTCTAGTTTAACGGTTATAGGCAACCTAGTACCTTTTTCGTTCTCTCAAGGTCTTTTTATAGATAAAGACGAAATAACTGATACGGTTTCGGAAACTGACACACCTAGTGTTATTTGACACCTTGTAAGACTTTCTCTACTCTTATGGTCTGGTGGACTGAACGGAGAACTCTTTGGATATACGTCCAGTCCTTCGTTGTCAATCTTGACCTGTTCCTTGTTGTCTGACCAAAGTTTATCCTTTTCCTCATGCAGTTCCAAAATATAACAGTGGGACAAATAAATTGAAGATACGTCTCATGTAGTACTCTTAACGACCCGACCTCCTTCGTATTCGACCTTAGTTCTAACGACCCTCTTTATAGTTATCGGAGTATACGTCTACTGTGTTGGGAATACCGTCTTTCACTTCTTGATTTCTCGGAGAACTACTTTCACTTGTTCCTCTCACTTTTTCAACCGAATTTCGAGTTGTACCTGCCTCCTCGAACCACCCGATGTCAGGTGCCCAGTGTTTCTCAGCCTGTGCTGACTCGCTGAAGTGAAAGTGAAAGTGAAAAAAGGTGAAAAAAAGCAGAATATTTTTCACGAAATTTTTTTTTTTTCAAGGTATCATAAGGTAACACTAAAATTGAACTGATTAGGACATAACTTCCTGAGAACCCAACGAGGTCAGAAACCGATAATTTATGTGTTGACCTTACTTATTGGAACGTATACTTAATAAAGCATATACCCGTATGTTTAAGGATCCTTACCCTAAGAACCCAGTATCACGTCTACGTGTATAATAAACTCATTTATAAGAATTTAAAACGAGATTTCCCTAATACGGTAATAAAAAGGGTCAGTCGTCACCTACTTTCGTACAAAAGTGTATCGTGGAAAATATTTCATGTATAAGTTTGAAAACTTTTAAACATTATATTATAAACTCTTTGTCATAAAAAAGAAAATCAAAATACAAAGTTTAAATAGAGTAACACATACTCCAACTTAAAAAAAGAACATAAACTTTTGGATAAAAAAAACATATAATCATTCACTGGTTAAACTCCCAGACAGAGACTACCGCGAACACCACTTCTTGATCGGACTTTAACGTCCTCTGAATTCTCTACACCCAATTTAGCAACCCAGTCCTTCTAGGGGACCTCCTCCCGTACTGTTGGGTGAAGTCATAAGGACGAACCTCTTAGGGTACCTGTGTCCTCGGACCACCTGATACCAGGTATCCTAGTGTTTCTCAGCTTGTGTTGACTTCACTGAATCGTGAGTACGTGAGGGTTCACTTTTCTTTTTCACTTTCACAATCAACGAGTCAACACAGACTGAAAAACGTTAGAGTACTTTACATCGGTCGGTCCGAGGAAACAGGTACTCTAAGAGGTAAAGGAAGAGGTCCTATAGAAGGGTTGAGTCCCGAACTAGTACCCACAGAACGTAACGTCCACCAAAGAGATAGTAGACTCGGTGGTCCTTTTGGGACGTCATTCGCGAAATTCCCTTTCCTGACACAAAACGTGTAGAGTAAAAGGCTCAAGGATCGTATTCCGGTCGAGTATTTTTCACAAACTTTCCACATAATTTGTTTATTTGTTTACTCACTGACACTAAAGGGTATAAAGAGGGTAATAAAATCGATATGAACTATACAAAGATTGGAGATTTAGTACGAAAAATTTTACACAATGTATCTTTATATCGTATATTTTACAAATCTACTTAAAATTTTAGTGAATATTATTGTAACGAAATTTTTAATAGATAAGTAAAATTGAAGATTATTAATATATAAAAAAGTTTATAATAGTTACTATGACACTCAAAAGATTGTGTGATTTCGAACGAAAAAAGTTAAAAAAATGAATTTAGAATAAATATATTAAAATTTACAGTAGGGGGGGGGGGTTAATACTTAATCGACCACCTCCGCACTCCATAGTAAAGAAGAGAACAAAGTAAAGAATAAAATAAATAAATAAATAAGACAGGTGTGTCGTACACACCTAAAATCAAAAGACTGGTCCCTACTTTGGGTGTGGGAGACGTAACCTTCACGTCTCAGAATTGATGACCTGGTGGTCCTTTCAGGGAGAACAAGGTAAAGACTATGTCTTATTAACAATCCACACACGTACGTACAACACAGGTTGAGAAACGTTGGGATACCTGGTATCCGGTGGTCCGAGGAGACAGGTACCCTAAGAAGTCCGTACTTCTTTTGATCCCACCCAACGGTACGGAAGGAGGTCCCCTAGAAAGACTAAGTCCCTAGTTTGGGTATAGAGAGGACGTTACCGACCATCCCAAGAAATGGTGATCACGGTGGACCCTAGGGTTAACAATCCATTCGTGAGAGATGACTCTTCACTACTACGTTTTCTTCTTTGTTGAAAGAACCAATCCTTTCCGATTATAAACTTTTGAAGATTAAGAAATCGTATATAGAGAGTAAAGACATGATGACTGGTATCTATCAGAGATACTAAGGATACGAGGTTATAAACATAGTGTAAGTCACGTCAAGTCCGTAAGTCAGTACAGACTGAGCAACGTTGGGGTACTTGGTGTCGTGTGGTCCGGAGGGACAGGTAGTGGTTGAGGGTCTCAAATGGGTTTGAGTATAGGTAGTTCAACCATTACGGTAGGTTGGTAGAGTAGGAGACAGTAGGGGAAGAGGAAGACTGGAGTTAGAAAGGGTCGTAGTCCCAGAAAAGTTTACTCAGTCGAGAAACGTAGTCCACCGGTTTGATGACCTCGAAGTCGAAGTTGTAGTCAGGAAGGTTACTTGTAGGTCCTTACTAGAGGAAATCCTACCTGACCAACCTAGAGGAACGTCAGGTTCTCTGAGAGTTCTCAGAAGAGGTTGTGGTGTCAAGTTTTGGTAGTTAAGAAGGCACGAGTCCAAAGAAATATCAGGTTGAGAGTGTAGGTATGTACTGGTGACCTTTTTGGTATCGGAACTGATCTACCTGGGAATAACTGTTTTGTTACAGAGACGAAAAATTATACGACAGATACAACCAGTATTGCAAAGAAGGTTCCTCATTCGCAGAAAATTAAAGTACCGACGTTAGTGGTAGACGTCACTAAAACCTCGGGGGGTTTTATTTCAGTCGGTGACAAAGGTGACAAAGGGCCAGATAAAAGGTACTTCACTACCCTGACCTACAGTACTAGAATCAAAAGACTTACAACTCGAAATTCGGTTGAAAAAGTGAGAGGAGAAAGTGAAACTATCGGAAGATTATATCAGTCAGTTACGGTTCCGTAAATCTATACGTAGACCTGTGATGTTTACTTATTCCTTCAGACAAACTCCTGGAATATTTCCGGAATATTTCTCTCTTATGTCCTTATAGTAACACTAGACTTATATATCCCTTGATTTTTATTCATTATATCACCGATGAGATTCATATCGTATTAGTACACAAACTCCTAAGATCTATTTACCGATTAAAGATGTCGAGTTATTTTATTCTTACCTTTGTTTCTCGGAAACCACAAATCCTGACCCCTCCAACGTCATTAAACCACTTTCCCGTCACCGTTGATAGGTAGGACCTCTTTCCAGTCCATAAAGTCCACTTCACCCTACATCTGAGTCACGACCAATTCTAACTTCTTTCGGGAGACTAAAGGTTTATGAACTCCCAAAAAAAAAAAAAGGGGGAGTTTCTCTGAGACACTTAGGACGTCCATGTAATCATTAGAATCTTTGTTTATAAAAGAAAAAGAAACAGAGTTTTTAGAGGTCGAGGGTGTCTTCAAAGACCTAGAGTCTTTTAAGTCACAAACGGAAGTAAAATCACAACTACATGATCAAGTAGAAAATACCAATGGAGAGATAGAATTTAATCCTTCACTTAACAGGAATTTAAACTAAGACTTTTTTTTCATTTAAACTTACATACTTACTAAGTTTACGTAATGAAAGTCATCACAAAAATAAAATAATAAAAAAACCTAAGGTGTAGGTGGGTTCATGTACGTGGTGTCCATCACGAGTGGACTCCAATATAGAGGTTACAACTGCTACACCGATATCTATTTTACCTAGTATCGTTTTACTTATTGGTAGTTCTCCTATTACCACCATTATTTTCATTATCATTCTTATGGTCATTTCCTTTGAAACTTGTCACGTCAATCTTATCTTAAAATCTATAAATTATTTGTTACCAACTTAGTTACATATTTGTCATCTCCTGAACTACTTCCATCTCTATCACCACCCAAGTTACCTTCACCTCTAAAAGTCGTATCTTCATTACCACCACGGGTGCGACTGACACAATATGCCACTACTTCCATCACCATTAGTCTTTTTCTCGACCTACTCTTTAGAACGTTCTTTAATTTTTTTTTTTTTTTTTTTTTTGTGGAGTGAAGAAAATTCTACGAGTTTCACACTGAGAATTGTACGCGGGCAGAAATATGTTCTACTTAACAAAGAAGAATCTCTTTCGATATACCTTCAATGTCTTTCAAGATCACCAGGTCTCCTGTGTTCCAGAAACTCTGACCTAAGGTCTCGGGATACAAGTCCCGACATTTCAACCCTTTTCGGTGAACTCTTTATTTGGATGAGACGTAACGAAAGGACGTGGGTTGTAAGACGGAGTCCCCCTGGGGATGATTCTCGATCAGTTTGGGTCGTTGGGGTCCCTCGTGTCGTTCCTCGGGGACCCTTCGGTCGTAAAGGTCCTTTTGTTCTGTATTTAGTCCTTCACAAACCTCCATTTTTCCCGTGACTTTTTCTTCCATACGCTGAATTACGGTGGGTTCATCGATCCATTACCAGTCCTTGTCACATCGTCTCTACTCTCCATGGGTTCTTCTCCTGACTCTCTCCCGAAACTGGAAAGGATCGATTTCGAACAATATACACACCCTTCTTTTGAGAACCCTAGAATCACATCTCGAGGACAGAGGTGGGAGTAGGGGTTTTGTAAAAAGTCATCGAAATCTCTTGGTATTTGTCGGTACCTACATTCCCTACAGGTCCGTGGATAAATTTGAAGAAGTAAGATCTGTTCTCGTTCAACTCCATTTCTCTCCTCTTTACATACTATGTCGTTAACAGGAGGTTATTAACATAAAACAAGACATGAAGAGTTTTAACATGTTAATATTAGAAACTATTAAATTTTTTCTTTTTTTTATCCTCTTTACCGGTCCGAGTTATAGGTAAATCACCGGTTCGTGTAAATCTTCCGGCTAAGGTTCTCTTACACAAAATAGAATATGATGTCGGGGAGATGTGGTTGTAGTATCCCAGACCTGAAATAGTTAAATAGTCTAAATCTCTGAAGGGTCATGTAATTAAGATAAACTCTTAGGAAGGACTTTTACGTGACACAAATGAGTAACAAAGGAATAGACCGGACTATCGAGAATATCAACTCCTTAAGAGGTCTCATAAGTGTAAAGAAAGAAGAAGGAGAAGAAGGAGTAAACCAGGTGTAACTCTTGTAAAGACTTAAGGTCTTTCCGAGGGACTTCCTTCGATCACCAGTGTAAATCTATCGTAAACAGTGGAAAAGTGTGTCAATTCTTGTTGACTCAAACCTATGTCTCCTTTGCCATGTCCACCTACAGAATTTCTTAACACTCTGGAAAGTAAAACTGATTTTCGTCTGCTAGTATTTTTAAAGAGTAGAGAAGATAAAGGACTTGTCTATACGTCCTCTTATAAGACCCGGGGGACTGAGACCATAGTATCAGATATGTTTCTTCAGGACTAGACTCTAAGTCCTTAGGACCTGAGGTGAGGTCAAGACAGTTGTTGTCTGACTCTATAACGCGTTTAGTGAAGACGGAAGACCCGAAGTCGATAGAAAATTTTTCATTCCAAACTATTGCACATTCAATAAAAGTCCCAATATACACGTTTTAAAAACCAAGACCTTTCTAAAGAGTTCTTCTGAGGACTTCATCAATTAGAAGAGGGAAATGAAGAACGAGAATCCTTGGTACCTGGAACAGTTAGTGTGTACCTGGGTCTCAAAGGAGGAACGTCCAAAGTGATGGTGACCTCGGTACTCTGGAGAACGAAAGGACCCCTGTGACACGTAGATATAGGAGTGGAACCGTCCCTTGAACAAGTAGTAACACGACCAAGTCCGTCTAAGGTCTGACAGGTGTGGGTACATGAAGAAGTAGTCACAGGAGAGGAAGAACCTTGAGACCATACAGTCGTGGTGTCACGGGTGTGACGACGTGTGGAACGAGGTACCCACAAGTGGGTAGAGTGGTTGGAACACGAAAGAGGTCGAGATACAGAAGGTAAGTGACCCGTACTGACTCACGATGGACAACCCACAGTACCGTGACCTGGCGATGGAACGGTAGACAGCGGGTGAGGTGATGTTACGAGAATACTCGTCTGTCCATGTCAATACCGATCGTCCCCAGTGAACCCACCGACCGAAGAGTCGACGTGAACACGGTCGTTCGGAGTGTCGGTGGGACGGGAAGACGAATTTTCTCCACCGAGTAATGAAGACACTGGACCGTGGTAATTACTCCAACCACACACACCTGTGTCCAACCGTGCGAGTTCAGGTGTGACGTCACTATCCGTAATAGTTACGAACGTTAGAACACGAGTAAAATCCTGACATGCCCCCATAGGACTCTCGACATGACTTCGACGGGAGTCGACGTTCGGCACGGTTCCGGAAAAGGTGGACAAGGAGGGTATATTGACATCACCACGATAAGAAACGGAGACGAAAGTAACAGATACACCCCGGTGGACTCTCAGCGGGACTTCCGTGACTGTTTGAATAACGGAACCATATATGAAAAGACTGGGGAAAAGAGTTGGGGCAATAAATGTGAAAAGCATTGTTTCTTCACTCTCTCCGACAGTCCTCTCAGTGGGTTTCGTAATCCCGATACTACTTCTCTGGGACTCCTAGTTCGGTATCTGGGAAGTAAATCATTCCCATCCGAAATCGACCAATCAGTTAGTTGATTAATTAAACAGTTTATATGACGTATATAGTTAAATGTACATAACTCATAATATAGTCCCGTTTAACGTTTTAAACATTTCCACCACTTTATACCCCGACTTGGGTATGGATATATTACACCCACTTTCTAGTGTATTTAATTTTTATTAGTTTATTATTGCTACGTTTAATGTCCCATCTAAATTTTGAATCTCTCTACTTACACAAAAATTCTTAAATCTTTTGTTTGATTGACACTCTGAAAAGAGTTCTACTTTAAAAACCTCTCGGTAACTCTTTCATCATTCCCTCCAACAGTTCAAATAAAACTCTAAAAGGAGTTCAGAGTCTAAAACCCTAGGATTAGGGACCCGTGACTAAACTATCAAAAGACTTTCAAGAGAGGTTTAGTTTGTACTTTAACATCGTAGGACGAACCTCTAAGGAACATAGACCTATTGTACCAGTATTTATATGACTTTCATGTTTTTCTTTTAAGTAAATTCTTTATTAAGAAGACCCGTCGTAAAAAACTTTACTGACTCATATGTTAAATTCTCGAAGGACATAAACGGATTACTACAACTTTATGAAACCATAAATAAAATTGAATAAAATGACCCTCTTCTACACACATCTCACTGTACGCCTAATAAAAAAGGGTATCTTATTAAGAGGACATAGATATCTTGTACTAACCGTACCCCAAATTGTTTCTAAAGAGACCGGTCGGAAAGACGATCTCCGAAGAACGATAGAGAAGAGAGAAAAAAGGTCTTCATCCTCACCCGAGGGTCGAAGGGTCTTGGTAAGGTACGAGAGCGGGTCAAGGTCTTGGAGAAGGTGTTTATATGGTAAATATGAACTTATAAGAGTAAGTTCACACAAGTAAAAGAGTAGTTTAGAGAGTATCTCCGTTTTACCTACTTACAGGAGGGTTTCAGTAAATCATTCAGTCAAATTTTTTTTTTCAATTGAAATGACTCACTCTTCTTATTTATCGTAGAAAATTTTCTCTCCCAGACTCAGAAGTGGAAGGGATAGTAAGGAAAGTCGATACCTAAAAAGTATAAGACATACTTTGACCCTTAGTCTAACACATACTGAATAGTGAATTTACATCCCATTGATCTCTTTTAGAAAAGTGTGTACTAAATATACTCGATCGTCTCAGTCAAAACCATTCCATAAAAAAAAAGGGATGTCAGTATTTCAAGATTTTTATTCTTTAATATCCATTAAGGAAATCAAGAAACTAAGTCACTTGTCCGTCATTTCAAAAAATTCGAAGGGGTTTGTGTCCTAATAACTAATTAACACTCTCTTTACTTCGAGCTACGTAGTGGACCTTAGAAGAGTCCATTTTGGAATTGGTATCTAAACCTCAAAAATAAAACTACTCTTACAAATAGTCTATTGAAAATCTTTGAAACTCAGAACCTACATTGATAAACGTTCTGAGTCGCGTTACACTTCGTTTAAGTTCAGACTCTCGGTAAATAGATTAGACTAACCACTCTGACTATCTCCTCAATCCGTACACATCGAGTCAGTAGACGAGGAGAAGAACCCTTGGTTGGACGGGTGAAACAGACGAGACGAGAGACGGTACCTCCTCCCGACACCGAAAGTCGCAAACACCATTAGTCCTCCCCTTTGACAGTTCTTGCGATTGTGTGGGTGATAGTATCATTTTACAAACTTTAACTCATTTATAAATGGTCCGTCTACGCCACTTCCTTGTATCTTATGTCTACCTGAAATTCACGTTCAGTTTAATTTGTTTACGATTCGTTATTATATTCCGGGTGACTTTTACACATCAAAAACAAGACCTCTAACTTACATGTCGTACCACTGGTAGTTACTATGACATCACATACGAACTTTAAACGATTCTCCTGTCCCATCAAGAATTCTCAAGATAAATTTTTTCTCTTTCCTTCCCTCCTTTCCTCCCTTCCTCCTTTCTTTTTAGTAATCACACACTTCATTACCTATAAAATTAATCAAACTAATACCACTAGTAAAGTGTTACCTATGGATATCGTTTTGAAGTTCGACATATGGAATTTTATATGTCAAAGATGAACAGTCAACATACAGTTATTTTGATTTTTTTATTCACTTTTATTCGGAGCCGTGTTAATTCTCTTTATTATAATATAACTAATCAAAGATTTAGTACTACATTAGTTTAATCATTATTTATTTACTGTTTAAATTTTATAGGAATACGAACTATAATTTTTTGTGAAGATTTGTCAAATATTTAGATTCTCATATGATATTCCCTTTCATCTTTTGTAAATCGGAACTTGTTATTATTGTTAATATTAAAACTTTGATTACCCTATTTCGATTTAATAAAGAATCTCTCTTTAAGTATCGAAATTTACAAATGTAATATTTTTTTTCACACGTTTTAACTAATCATTTCATTCGTAGGTTTAAAATCCGTGAACCTCTTTATTATAATCCTTCTCTTTTGTTTCTTTCATCTTCCCTCCTTTTATATTTATACCTTGTCTGTAATTGTTATTTTTAATCATATATCGTTTCCTCTATATATTTCGTTTCTCAACCAAGATTTTGTTTTCATTCGGGAACTGTTCTGATTATTTCTTATTTTCACCTTTCCTCATTTTTATTCTTTATAATTTTTATTTTTAAACTATGTTTATGTCCAAATTTGATGCTTTAAATTGCACCATTATTCTACTACCACAATCACCATTTCTTCGGTGGACGGTTACGTCTTCTACATTCTCTACATCCAAGATAGGGACCCAACCCTTCAAGGTGACTTTCTCACGTGTCGTTGGGTGAAGTCATAAGAACGAATCTCTTAGGGTACATGTCTCCTAGGACCGTCCGATGTCAGGTACCTCGAGTGTCTCAGTCTGTGTTGACTTCGTTGGCTCGTGTCGTATCGTGTAATTGTTGTACGTCATTTGTTAATTTAAAAATTAATCGATCTAAGTAAAAGTTTTTTCACTTTAATAATCATAGTTGAAGTTTTCCCGAAGGAACCCGAGTCACCATTTCTTAGACGGGCGTTACGTCCTCTGAGTCCTCTGTGTCATCTACACCCATTAGGGACCCAGACCTTCTAAGGGACCTCTTCCCGTACAGTTGGGTGAGGTCATAAGATCGGACCCTCTTAAGGTACCTGTCTCTTCGGACTGGCCGATGTTAGGTATCCCAGCGTTTCTCAGTCTGTACTGCTTTCACTGACTCGTGTGTCTTGAAGTCTTCGTCATCTTTTAGAATCATTATAACTTAATTTTCAATTTGATAATGGTCTTTCTTTTGTAACCCGGTTCTACCGAATTATCCATTCAAGGGGGTTTATAAATTCTCTTTCCACTAAAGAAAAAAAAATTATCTTGAATAAGTCTTTCGTTTATGTGACCTTCATGTTGAATTGTGTAAAATCTTTAGAACCTCCTATGATTATGACTTTATTTATTTTGGTGATATACTTCTTTACTTAGTCTCCAGTCAGAGTGAGTAATTGTAGTTACGTTTTAAGTGGTAAATTTTTCAGAATTCCGTGTAAAGTTATTATTATTTCATTACTACTGACTTAAACCAAATTAGAATCTTTACTTTCTAATTAGATTGTAAACTTTTCACGTATTATATTAACTATTATAATTGACAAATTTTTTCTTTTGGGTACTATTAAAAGAGAACTAGTTCTTATTTCTACTAAGTCAAGTCAAGTCAAGTCAGGGAGTCAACACAGGTCGAAAAACGTTGGGGTACTTAACGTCGTGCGGTCCGGAGGGACGGGTAGTGGTTGAGGGCCTCAAGTGAGTCTGAGTTCAGGTAACTCAGTCACTACGATAGGTGGTAGAGTAGGAGACAACAGAGGAAGAGGAGGACGGGGGTTAGGGAAGGTCGTAGTCTCAGAAAAGGTTCCTCAGTTGGAAAGCGTACTCCACCGGTTTCACGACCTCGAAGTCGAAATCGTAGTAAGGAAGGTTCCTTTAGGGTCCCGACTAGAGGAAGTCTTTCCTGACCAACCTAGAGGAACGTCAGGTTCCCTGAGAGTTCTCAGAAGAGGTTGTGGTATCAAGTTTCGTAGTTAAGAAACCGTGAGTCGAAAGAAGTTTCGGGTTGAGAGTGTAGGTAAGTACTGGTGACCTTTTTGACATCGGAACTGATCCGCCTGGAAACAACCGTTTCATTACAGAGACGAAAAGTTATACGATAGATCCAACTAGTATTGAAAAGAAGGTTCCTCATTCGCGGAAAATTAAAGTACCGACGTCAGTGGTAAACGTCACTAAAACCTCGGGGGGTTTTATTTCAGACTGTGACAAAGGTGACAAGGGAGTAGATAAAAGGTACTTCATTACCCTGATCTACGGTACTAGAAGCAAAAGACTTACAAGTCGAAATTCGGTTGAAAAAGTGAAAGGTAAAAGTGAAAGTAGTTCTCCGAAAAATCAAGGAGAAATAAAAGACGGTATTCCCACCGTAGTAGACGTATAGACTCCAATACCTATAAAAAGGACCGTTAGAACTAAGGTCGAACTCAAAGAAGGTCAGGTCGCAAAGAGTACTACATGAGACGTATATTCAATTTATTTGTCCCACTGTTATATGTCGGAACTTCATGAGGAAAAGGATAAACCTTGGTCAGACAACAAGGTACAGGTTAAGATTGACAACAAAGGACTGGATGAATATCCAAAGAGTCCTCCGTCCAGTCCACCAGACCATAATGGTAGAGAGAGTCTTAAAAGGTGTCAAATAATACTAGGTGTGTAAGTTTCCGAAACCGTATCAGTTATTTCGTCTTTATATATAAAAAGACCTTGAGAGAACGAAAAAGGTACTAGGTCACCTACAACCATTAAACTAGAGACCAAGGAGACGGAAAAGATTTTGGTCGAACTTGTAGACCTTCAAGTGCCAAGTACATAACGACTTCGGACCGAACCTCTTAAAACTCGTAATGAAATGATCGTACACTCTACTCACGTTAATACACCATCAAACTCGTAAGAAACCGTAACGGAAAGAAACCCTAACCTTACTTTTAACTGGAAAAGGTCAGGACACCGGTGACGCCTCAAAAGGTTTAAACGACCGTATAACTCACGTCGTGAAAGTGTCGTAGTAGAAAGTCTTAAACTTTATCGAGTTGACCTTAAGACAACGGAGTTGATCGAAACAAGCATCACTACGAAAGATTCCGGGTGAACTGAAGTGTAAGGTCCTACAGACCGAGATCCACTCACTAGTGTGGTAGTACTAATAGGCCCATCACTTCTAGAAAAAACACGTCAAGAAGGCACATAAGAAGGGTGGACAAGAATTATAGAAGACGAAGAGAATCCAGGTATGGTAAAGACAGGAAATAGCTCGGGCAAAAACGTACTTTACAAGGCAACCATAGAGATTAAAAGAACTTCTCTAGAGATCAGAAAGGGTAAGACAACAAAAGGAGATAAAGAAACGTAACTAACGATTCCTTCCGAAAGAATAGAGAAGAACGATAAGAAACCTTGAGACGTAAGTCTACGAATATAGAACGGAAAAGAGGAACCGAAAAATGAAGAGAAGAAAAGTGTCGATAAACTTTCCGGAGGGGTCTGTCGGTAAAACGAAAAAAACGTAAAGAAAAGGTACCCCCACTAGAACTGGGGACAGAGAACATGTTACAATGCTTGGAGGCAGGTATCAAGTAGTCCGTGAGATAGATAGTCTAGATCTGGGAAGTTAAATAAAGAGTGAAGGTGACATATTAGTATTCCCTAAACTAAATCCAGTATGGACTTACTAGATCACCAAAGTCTTTGTTATTATTTTAATGTTTACTTTTATCGAAGGAATAATAATATTTCCCGTGAAAATTTTTAGTATGTCGTCTTGATTATCACTACATACTTTTGTAAAGAAAATTCTAGTTCCTGTTTTGTTTTAATTACTCATTATGTTGAAGAGGCAAGTCAAGTCAAGTCAAGTCAACGAGTTAACGCAGACTGAGAAACACTGGGGTACTTGGCGTCGTGCAGTCCGGAGGGAGAGGTAGTTTGGGTACAGGTAACTCAGCCACTACGGTAGGTTGGTAAAGTAGGAGACAGTAGGGGAAGAGGAGGACGGTAGTTAGAAAGGGTCGTAGTCCCAGAAAAGTTTACTCAGTCGAGAAACGGTTTCTCCACCGGTTTCATAATCCCAAAGTTGAAGTTATAGTCAGAATGGTTACTTGTGGGTCCTGACTAGAGGAAATCCTACCTGAAGAACCTAGAGGACCGTCAGGTTCCCTGAGAGTTCTTAGAAGAGGTTGTGGTATGTATCAAGTTTTCGTAGCTAAGAAGTCGCGAGTCGAAGGAAATATCAGGTTGAGTGTATAGGTATGTACTGATGACCTTTTTAGTATCGGAACTGATCTGTCTGGAAACAACTGTTTCATTGGAGAGACGAAAAATTATATGACAGATCCAACCAGTATTGAAAGGAATGTTCCTCATTCGCAGAAAATTAAAGTACCGACGTTAGTGGTAGACGTCACTAAAACCTCGGGGGGTTTTATTTCAGTCGGTGACAAAGGGGTACATAAACGGTACTTCACTACCCTGGCCTACGGTACTAGAATCAAAAGACTTACAACTCGAAATTCGGTTGAAAAAGTGAGAGGAGAAAGTGCAAGTAGTTCTCCGAAAAATCAAGGAGAAGCGAAAGACGGTATTCCCACCACAGTAGACGTATAGACTCCAATAAGTATAAAGAGGACCGTTAGAACTAAGGTCGAACACGAAGGAGGTCGGGTCGTAAAGAGTACTACACGAGACGTACATTGAAGATTAGATGGAAAATATCCATCAGGACCGATGATATCGTTTATTCGTTTTTCTTTTTCTTTAATTTTCATGTTCGTGACCTATTTTGAACCTAATAAAAATCTACTATAAATGTGACTTCGTATCCGTTGGTACCCGAAGGGACCATCGAGTCGATCATTTCTTAGGAGGACGTTATACACGTTGGACCTAAACTATGGACCAAAACCTTCTAGGGGACTTCCTCCCGTACCGTTGGGACAGGTCATAAGAACGGACCTCTTAGGGGTACCTGTCTCCTCAGACCGATGTCAGGTACCCTAATGTTTCTCATCCTGTGGTTAACTCGTGAATGTGTAAATATCTATATCCATGGTAGAGCCGTGTATGAATTGGTAGTCCGAAGGGACCACCATGATCACTATTTCTTCACACGGCCGACACTACCTGACGTGTCTTCGTACCGTGTCTCCTCGATGGGGAGTGGGTTCCAGTCCCCACCGTCGGTTCTCATCGATGGGCTGCAGACTCCAGTCCCCACCGGCGGCTCTCCTCGTTGGGGTGCAAGTTCCTCACCACCGACGCACCCGTATCCTCCCGGGCTCTCCTCGATGAGGTGCAAGTTCCAGTCCTCTCCACCAGTAATCCTCTATGGGGAGAAGGTTCCATTCTTCGTCGCCGACGTGAAACGACCTCGTCGGTACTTCCCTATGGGGTACAGGTTCCATTCTCTTTGGGTTCATTCTGCCATCCACAACACTCTCCCGTAGTCTCCCGTCTGTGTGACTTTGGTATTAGTGTATTTTGATCGTTTAGACTAGTGTGTCTGGTGTCGGAACAGATTGAGTTACTTTGATTCGGTACGGCACACCCCGGTGGGTTCTGACCTCCCAGTACCACCTCTCCAGACTGTCTTATACCAGGTGACCTCTTCCCTTACCGTTTGGTGAAGTCATAAGAACGGAACGCTTGGGGTACTTGTCATACTTTTCCGTAAATATCTATTGGTACCTATTTAACAATCGTAATTATACAAACCGCTCGAACGATCTATGGAGAGTTACTTTTTTTTCGTTGTGACATAATAACATATTATACCTGTTAGTATTTATATTAATTTATTTTTATTTTATGTATATTTTATGAATTCTCTATAAGTTCTGAAGAAACTTTTAGGGATATTTGAACGTAAATTTGACTAATATATCTTAAAAATATATTTACTATTATATCTTGTGTAAGTATCTACCCTATAGTTATAATCTTTTTATAAAGAACGAGACTTAACTGGATAATTATTTTGTTTTAGAGTTTGCTTTAAGGTTTTCACCACAGGTACCTTAAACTATTAGAAAGGGTTCCTGTTGTACTAGTACGGTAAGTTCTTCTTATTTATCTTCTTCACCGTATAGTCACACTACCCCTAAAGGTGGTCCGTAGGTCCCTCAGTCTAAATGTTCTATTAAATCAATATGAGTCTCCGGATACTTCCACTGTTATAATCTTTTTTTATGTATTAAATTCAAAACTAAATATAATGTCTTAAGAAAACTTGGACTACGAAAATAGATTACCGGAAAATCTTGGTCTTGATATTTCCCGGTACACCCTTACATAATAGGTATACTCTTCCACTTTTTATAAGTCTCTAACTTTGGGTCTTGTCCTCCAATATTCCTATGGACAGTCAAATATTTTACAAGGTGTATTACGAGTCGAATTTTTAACGGTTTTCGTAATCTACAAAACCTAAGGATGTTCGACTTTGTCTTCATTCTTTCAATTACACTAATAACGAAATCTTTAACTTTTGACAAGACTTAAAAATATTACCAAGGAGAACTTCTTTGTTTTCAATCTGAGTAAAACACACCTCCCTTAAGTTTACATAGACTTTACTGATTGATGTTTTTGTTTAATACTGGTGATAATTAGAAAGTATGACCTGTTCGAAATACAGTAAGATTTTAGATGGTTTATGATAAAATACTTCACTTTCCGCGAGTCGACACAGACTGAGAAACGTTGGGGTACCTGATGTCAGGTAACTTAAGAGATCCGGTCTTATGACCTCACCCACTGGAAAAGGAAGAGGTCCCCTAGAATGGTTGAGTCCCTAGTTTGAGTCTAGAGGGTGTAACGTCCGTCTATGAAATGGTCGACTCGGTAGTACCGTTTTTTTTACTTCCGAATACAAAATACGAGTATTACCTTTAATTGTCGTTATATCAGATTAAAGAAAAGGGTTTAAGTATCTTAGTTTTGTCTACACCAAAGACGGTTCGTCTCATCTGAGGGTTCGTCTCAGTCGTAGTTAGAATAACTCGTTGAAACGGAGTAAAACTAATTATACGTGTTAACAGATCAAAGACCCCCTTAATATATTGGTATAAGAATACGAAGAGGATAATTGTTATTAGTTCTATAAATCTTTTTTCAAAGATTTGTTTGTGACTTCAGGTTCACTACTAAAATATCTAAGGAAAGTTAATATCGAATAAAGGAAGAAATATCGAATAAAGGAAGGAAAGGAGGATTACCAAATAAAGGAAGACTGAGTGAACTACGGACCACCTTTGGGAGTAGCGGAACTGTACGGTCAAGAAAGAAGGAGTTTCCCTGAATCTACTGTAAGGTGACACTAACGACGACGGTGGTCCCAAACGACCACAATAGAGACGGTAGTTATTTAATATATTTCCCGTGACGGAAGGTCAAGACTCCATGTTCCATACCGAGAGATTTTAAGATGTAAACAGTCAAAGTAGATTCAGATTCATTCTTTTATAAACATCTTCTTATAGATAACCGAGATGTAAGTGAAGTCTGTCAAAACGACTTAGTCATGAAAGACCCATTCAAAAAATCCGTATTACTGTCTACTTTTATCTGAGTTTTGTGATTTCAGTCTCTTTTCAGTAAGTTTTATCACGTATACAAAACACACACACACACACACACATAAATTTTTCTAAGGATTCAATATCGGAACCTATGTTGATACCAGGTACCTGGTTTAGCCTATGTAGTTGACAAAAACTTTTGTTTGAAACACCTTGTGTCGACGTAGGTAATTAAATATATAACAGTTACCGACGAAAACACGACGTCGGTGTCCCGACTTCCCAACACTGTCTCTGTATCCTAAACTTTTTGTATTTTATGAAGGAGAGACCAAGATTATTCTTCAAGAGGGTAGGTACGGTTGTCAGTGTTTCTCAGTCTGTGCTGAGAACAGACTGAACCCAGACTGAGAAACACTGGGGTACCTGACATCAGACCGTCCAAGGAGACAGGTACCCTAAGAGGACCGTTCTCATGACCTCACCTAACGGTAAAGGCAGACGTTCTATAGAAGGGCTAGGTACACAGAACGCAAAGGACGTAACCGTCCACATAAGAAATGGTGATCGTGATGGACCCTTCGAGGTCATAAATATATAATAGATTATTACATATCTGACCATTTGTATCTCAACTCATTTAATATTAGAATCCCGTTTAATATAAGAGTCCTGTTTAATTATTCACCAGTGAATGGTAAAAGTTCAACCAATCTGTAGAGTGACGACTAAGTCTAAGACACTATGGTAAAAAACTCCAAAATGTGTTATGAAAACCGGGATGAGTCAATAATGGACCCGAAGAATAGAAGATAAAGAGGGACGGACACACTAAGGTCAGTATACTTATACCGGACTTATATAGACCCCTCTTTTCCTTTTTACACGAAATCTACTCTCAAAACAATCCTGTCGAATACTTCTTCCTTAAGTATCCCGGACGTGAGGTAGAATCCGGACAAGTACGACTAGTACGAACCGGTAGAAAGGTTACCTGAGACTTGAGACACAAATCACGGATACTTTTGTCGTTGTCTTCCTATTCTGGCGGAGGTCTGTCCCCTTGGAACTTCTAGTATAGATCCAATCAGTAGTGGATTCTCTTTTGAATGTGATTAGTAGGGAAGGAGGTCTGTCCCGTATTTTAAAAGACATAGATAACCTCACATTGGAGTCCAAATAACTAATAACCGATTGACAAACTGACAAACTCGTGTACTCGTGTATCGTACACTTACTACCCCAATAACTCTAACATAAAAGGAACCAAATACATTCAGAGTTCCTTAAACCTCACCACCCAAGTCAGTGCATGTGTACCCCATATCTTCTAAAAGTGTTTGTGCCCAGTCCTAGGAACCGACTCTCCTCTGAGACGACACCCGGACGACCACATTATTTGACGTAATGTGATAGACGTGACAGGAAGACTCACTCGAACAAAGGACCTTGTGCACCGATGTTGTGAATAACGATCTTTTTATTTGAAAAGGAACAACGACGACAACGAGTCAGTGAGTGAGAAACAATGGGGTACCCCACGTCGTGTGGTCCCAAGGGAGCAGGAAGTGGTAGAGGACCTCGAACGAGTTTGAGTGCAGGTGACTCAGCCACTACGGTAAGTCGGTAGAGTAGACAGTCCTTCGTAAATTGTCCTCCGAAGGACACACGACAAAACCTAGACAGTACTTAGGAGACAGGGAATAATTAAGGACTTATAAGTCCTTAATTCACTTCGTTGTTCGATGAGGGTCCCCGACTTCATACGTACGTAAAGGTACGTCACTATTCGTCGATAAATACTGGGAGAAGGAAACATACTTGGTCTACCATTTTCACTAATAAATGTTGGGAGAGAGAAAGTATACCTACTGGAGTACAAAGGAACTATTGAGCATTCAAAAATAAAATAGAGACGACTTTTATCGACGGAACATTCTGTGTAACACAACTTATTTTGTGGACACGAGGTAGTCTCGAAACCAGGGGTACAGAACGAAAGAGAGAGAGAGAGAGAGAGAGAGAGAGAGAGAGAGAGAGAAAGAAAGTCCGACTAGGGGACCTCGTGTCTCCCGGAGACCCAAGTTAAAGGACGGACCCGAAGATTCTGGGAGAGCTCTTCCACGAGACTCGGAAGTGGGGGAACTCTCCTGTGGACTCCGGAAGTACTTGTCTCGTTTCGGGGTACGTCCCCGAAATAACCGAAAGACACATTTGGTTCCTTATAGTCGGAGAAAGAGAGAGGAAAAGAAAGAATAGTCATCTGAGACCTTGTGGTCCAAGACCAGGTAATTCCTGGAGTTGTGTAGGAGACAGTAGAGGAAGAGGAGGACGGAAGTTAGAAAGGATCGTAGTCCCAGAAAAGGTCACTCAGTCAAGAAGAGTAGTCCACCGGTTTCATAACCTCGAAGTCTAAGTCATAGTCGGAAAGGTTACTTATAAGTCCCTACTAAAGGAAATCCTAATTGACCAAACTAGAGGAACGTCAGGTTCCCTGAGAGTTCTCAGAAGAGGTTATGGTGTTAAGTTTTCGTAATTAAGAAACCACGAGTTGGAAGAAATACCAGATCGAGAGTGTAGGTACGCACTGATAACCTTTTTGGTATCGAAGCTGATCTGTCTGGAAACGACCGTTTCATTACAGAAACGAAAAATTATACAACAGATCCAAACAGTATTGAAAAGAAGGTTCCTCGTTCACAGAAAATTAAAGTACCGACGTTAGTGGTAGACGTCACTAAAACCTCGTGTTCTTTTATTTCAGACAGTGACAAATTTAACAAAGGGGTAGATAAACGGTACTTCACTACCCTGTCCTACGGCACTAGAATAAAAAAACTTAAGACTCAAAGTTCGGTCGAAAAAGTGAGAATAGAGAAAGAAGAAAAGGATTCTTTACAAATAAAGTTTTACTGAAAGTATTTTTCCTAGACCCCAGACAGTGTCGTCAGAGATGAGTTAGTCGTCACCGTGAGTTTTCAAAGTGATTATTGGACCACACGAATTAACGCAAACTGAAAGACTAGGGTACCTGATATCGGGCGGTCCGAGGAGACAGGTACTTTAAGAGGTCCGTTCTTATGACCTCACCCAAAGGTAGAGGAGGAGGTCCACTAGAAAGACTGGTTCCCTAGTTTGGGTACAGAGGACACAGAGGACGTAACGTCCATCTAAGAAATGGGTGACTCGGTAGTCTCTTAGATTTAATATATGAACAGTCTAAACACCCATTTCAACCCTCCTTATGTATTTTCCCGTTGACCGTCTTAGTCTTAGATTTTCATAGACTTTCGAGAACCTTTTAACTAACTTAAAGTATTCTATTTGAAATTACATCAATTCTTTCCCGGAACACGAACCAAAAGTTTTGTTTGTTTTTTTTTCATGGTATCGGTTTTATTTTGAAGGGTTTGTTTATAACCGTCCTTTTAAAAATATAGGGTAAAATTTTAATATGATTTATAAAAAAGATTAGGTCTGTGATATAATCCGTTATTTTTTATATCGTAACTTACTCTCAAAGGACCACTGGATCACTAATCCTAAGGACCGAAAGTGACGGACCGGACGTAAGTTAGGGAACAGTCTCTTGACCCTAAAGTGTTCGACTTACCGTACCGAGGAGTTTTGGGGTTTATATCGTAACTTACCTGTTTATGTCTCGTTTTTTGTAGAGATGGAAGTACTTCGAATGTAAGTTAAACCTTTATCTATTATTTAATAATCTTTACCCTCCTTACATCTTTAAGTATCAAGAGACGTTCGTAGATTATCCTCTTAGACCGGATAGAACCAATATTTATAACACATACAAATACACACACTATCTCCCATAGTCTTTTCGGAAAAGAATAAATAAGTAAGTCATATATCAAGAACTTATAGATGAAACACGTTCTTTTTTATGAACCGTGACTTACTACATAATTCGTGTCAACCGGAAAGAGAAGTGGTCGAAATAGTATATAACTATTTCTTTATTTGTATACTTATTCATTAATTTTAAACAAGACACTTTCCTTACCGATCCTACGTTACCTGTCTTTTTCGTAACCTTTTATCCCGTATATATATCTCTCCCATAAATATGTCACACTAGTCTAGTCTGAAGAAACTCCTTCTCTACAATGACATTCTTACTTCATAATGTAACCACTTTCCCCAGTCCCATCTCCCTATGTCATTGTCTTAAGAAAAGATCCTGACAGGGTTCATCTCCCTTCACGCTAATTTTTTGTATTATCTAAATCTACTAAAGATAAAAACGCACTTTAGAACCACCGGAACAACGAGAAAAGTCCTCCACTCTGACAACTCAGTGATCGTGACTGATAACGAATAGTCGACGTTCAAATCAATTGGAAGATTAATTTAAATAATTCTGTGAGTCAGTGTCTTAATAGAGGTCATTGACTGTCCTAGGTTAAGTCTAGTTAAGGACGAAGAAACCTGGAAGGGAACTTAGTGGATTGTACTTTGGTATGGTGATTTTATTTAAGAAAAGATTGTTGGGAAATGACTTTACGAGGTGTCAGGTATACTACACGTGAGAGAGAGTAACGTTATTCAGTTTAAAACAATTTGAGATTCCACACAAGGACAGGTGACACACCTTCCGTAACGACACACGAGATTAAGATTTTCGTTGGATTTATATGTGTGAAATTTCCACTTCTTATATCCAATACTCACCAATTCATTAAATCTACGGAAGTGTCAATAAACCTCCTTAAATTACTTTTTTATAGATGAGATGTAGATGATTCACTTTGTCTTTATACACGCCTGTGTAAAATCTTGGTTATATCAATGAAAAGGATAATTAAAAGCGTATTGGGAGTGTTGTATCTAAATATGTACTCTGTTATATCTAAGTGTCTCTACTTACTGCCGAAGTCCCGTGTATCTATTACTCACCACCGGTCCACCGATACACGGGAACCAATAAGGTAGTTGGTGACTTCCGTCTCTCGAATCTTCACTACTCGTGTCCAAGACCCCAGTCTTGTGAAACGAAGTATTAGGACTGTTCCTAAACATGATCGACACACTAGAACCTATATAAAAATTTGAGAGACACGAAGTCTCTCAAATTCTACTCTTATTGTCAACATGGTTGGAATATCGTCTCTTCCGTTACCGTGGGGTGAGGTCATGAGAACGGACCTCTTAGGGCACCTACCTCCTCGGACCACCCGACGTCAGGTACCCCAGCGATTCTCAGTCTGTGTTGACTCGCTGAAGTGAAAGTGAAAAGTGAAAGTACGTAATCTCTTCCTTTACCGTTGGGTGAGGTCACAAGAACGGACCTCTTAGGGTTCCTGTCCCCACGGACTACCCGACGGCAGATACCCCAACGTGTCTCAACTGTGCTGACTTCGCTGAATCGTCGTCGTCGTCATTGGAGTATCTCTTTAACGTTGATAGTATAGTCAACTATGTATGTAAGATGAATCTTGTTGTATGAATCGTTTACTAGTAATTTACCCATAAAATACTCTCGGTCTTACTTTAAATCCAAAGACTCCGAGATTCGAAAAATAAAATAAAAAAATTAAAGGCCTTGTTGGTGAGGATAGTCTTTCAAAAGAGTTTCTTACTTGTTACAATCCGACCTAACCCTTTTATTAATCCTTTTGAGTAATAAACTTTTCTACTCTCCTATATGTTTCAGAAAAACCTGAACACTCCGTTCTGTTCCTTTATACTTACATACAAATACCCTTCTTAACATTCCAACCCCCAGTAAAGGTGTCTCGGTCTCAAGTTCTCAGACAACTCTTCAGTGATCGTTACCCCTCTCCTTATCCTCAACTTCTTGACCACTTTTCTACCGTTCGTAAACCCCTTTCCGAAGAGACTCAGGTGGACCATTTTCTATCTGCACCGGAGATAGATTTACGAAAGGGCCCTTGGAGCGGATTCGGACTAAAAGTAGACGAAGACTCCGACTTCCACAGGGTGAACGGACACAGGGAGCACCGGACTCTTTCAGTTCCAATCGAGACCCCTGAGACGGGGTGCCCCTACCTTAAAGAATTTCTCCTCTTTTCCGAAGATCCATGTCAGAGATAGAGGGTGTATATGGACTCGTTTCGCTCTGTTTCCGTCTATGGTTTACTACAAGTCACCGACCATCCACTAGACTCCTAGACTTTCCCCCCTGGAGATTATTTCCTAAACTTTTGTATTATAAAACTTCAATCTCTCAACCCAACCGTCTTTCTACTGAATTTACCACCCCTGAACTCTACAGGTTAAGACTCTTAGTCTCAAAGATTAAATCTCCTTTGAAATGTCCAATGGAATAGGTGACAGGAGAAACTATGAATTAAAATGAGATGTCGGTTCTCTAACCGATTACCGATAAAGTTCTCTATTCTTCAAAGGGACATATGACGACATCTGACCGATGTAAGACCGTTTCTACCGTCTCTCATCTCCAAAGACTCTTTTAGTAAGTACTGTATCCTTGACATTGATTCTTCCAGATTACTCTATAACATAGTAGAGTCCTCGTCGATCGACATAAACTTTTGCAAAGTACACCTCTCCCCGACATGTATCGAGAGAGTGACCCCTGTAATTTCTGTGAACTACTACTTGGTCACAATTCTAGATCTCCAGAAGTCTCAGGATGACTTTAATAAGTTACAAACATTCTTGAATGAGTTGGATGTGTATGTCAATCGAAACAACTTTGTTTCGATTAAACATCTTTCTATTTTATAGTAGTTATTGGGAGTGAGTAGTTATGGTAGTTATTGCACGAGTGAGTCAGTACAGACGGTGCATCGTTGGGGTATCTGACAGAGTCCGGTGCTCCCTGTGTCCGTTCCCCCTATGTCGGGGTCTATGTCTACTCTTAGTCCGAATCCGATCCAAGGATCCTCCCGTGAACCTATCTTTGGTGCAGACAGAAGATCGTCCATTTTGAGTTTGAGGTTCGGGAGGATGTCAAGAAGGGATCTCTTAGGTACCCTCAGAGGTCCACTGACTTAGACACAGAGAACTTAGAAGACGTGACCGTCCGTCCAAGAAACGGTGGACTCGGTGGTCTTTTCGGGGAGTTATTAGGAATGGATATGTGTTTTTTACTAGTTTTATAAAGAACCTAAATTAAAAAGACCCACTCAGTCCCATTACCAAAAGCTGTCTTAATCCCCTTTCTTCCGTTCTGTTTTGAACTCGACGATTCAAATCATCCCTATAATTTGAATTCTGTGGTTTTCTTATTCTTCCTACACAAGTTTACGTTATCTTTTTGTTTAAATAGATGTTTTTTAAGTTCATACTAGTTCTTTGTTACTCGACTGTTGAAGAGTAACAAGATCCGTGACCACCCCCTATATGTTATCAATTATTCCATAGTGTAAACGAGAGTTTCTAGAATGTTAAATACTCCTTATGTCTGTAATATTTCAATTACATTATACAATTCACCTGAGACGTTTGTAATACTCTTGAAACTTCTTCCTTATGTGTAAAAGACCCCCCAAGTCTTTTCCACAGTGATTGCTCAACTGTAAACTGGAGTAACATTTCCTACTCTTCGTTCAATGGTCTACCTTTTTTACCCGACTCTCCATTTGGTCTTCGTTTACCACGTCTCCTCGTTTCCACGGTCCAACACTAGTTCGTTTCTAAAGACAAAATCGTACAAACAGAGAACGTTAATCTCTCCAATTATATATTATGGAAATCTTAATCTTATCTAAGTTCTCCTACAGAATTTGTGATTAATGAAACTCAGTAAAATCCTAAATGTTTATAGTTCGGGTCTTAAACTAAAGGAGACGTCCCATAAAACCCAAACCCTTGTTACAAATTTAAATTCATACTCCATACTCAACTTCCCTTTGATAACCCTCCCCTTAGATGATTAAAAATTTATTAAAGGTGTAAATAAACAAACTAATTCGTTAATCGAAAATGACTTATGGAAATTATTCAATACTGTTTATAATCCTGATGGTTTTATCCTTCTCTGACGTCAAATAGTCAAACCCCCGATATTATACCTGACGACGACGATGACGATTCGGCAAAGTCAGCACAGGCTGGGACACGCTGGGGTATCTGGTGGATGGTCCGAGGGGACAAGAACTCTAAGAGGTCCGTTCTTGCGACCTCACCCAACGGTAAAGGAAGAGGTTGCGTACTTTCACCTTTCACTTTCACTTCAACGAGTCAGGACAGGCTGAGAATCGTTGGAGTACCTGACGTCGGAAGGTCCGAGGAGGTAGGTAGCCTAAAAGATCCGTTCTCATGACCTCACTCCACGGTAACCTGTCGGGAGACATTTACACTACACTGACTATAGCCAATAGTAAAAATACGTAAATTTCAGTGTAATGAACACCCCAAAAAACAAACAAACAAACAAAAATCAATACTACCAAAGAAAAGAAAAGGAAAGAAAAAGAAAAACTTAGACGAAGTGAAACCAGAAGTCTTATTCTTACAGACTACAAACAAGGATACTTTATAGTAATTCGGCCGATATATAAAGAGTGAATAAAGACAAAAAGACTTTTACATCCTAAATATGATTGACGGTGAAATAGTACAAATAAAAAATCGGAAGTAAGAGAATGGTCTACACAATTGTGAGGTGAGTAGAAAGGTAGTCACTATGGGTGTCCGTTTAAGTGTGGAAGTAGAGACTCGAACCAATTTCATCAGTTTATAGTCACTGCAAAAGTTTTAGACGTATACTAGTACAGTAAATGACTGGATTATAAGAAGTCACCGAAGGGGCTGGAAAACCTCATTCTAGGATTTAGTAACCCACTCGAAAGGGTCAACGGGACAGTATGACTGTTCGTACACAAAGGGATTTAGTCCGACGAAGGACAAGTAGTAGACGTACACACGAAAAACAGACTTTACAAAAAAAGGAGAGGGTCCATTGAGGATGATAAGGACCTTTTAAGATAAGTTTCCGAAGGAGGAGACTCTTCTGAAAGTGTCAGAAGGACGGAATCGTGAGACAGCACAAGACATGAAGTGTCCGACATAGTTCTACTGACGAAACAGAAGAAGGGGTCCTCCTACGTTCTAAAGACCTGTGTCCCTAATATCGAATAAAGTGAGACATAAGGAATACGACCTATGTAGACTTAGGTTATTTCAAAATCTCGCCACTCGACTTGTTAATCTTTTCCGAACAATGACGTAATTAGAGTAGCTGTTTTAAGTGGGACTTGAGCTCACCGGAACCGGACGTTGTCGAACTTCGTCCCGAATCCAAGGACCGGTCTCCAACTCCGACCCAGTACCGTCACTTTTGTGGTTTAGGATCGGTAATCTGTTCACTAGTCACTGTTTCCGGGAAGTCGAGACGTCTTTTCTTAAGGGTGTTTCTACCTTTCATCACTTTGTGCATTTCATAAATGATCCTCCTTTTATCATATTATACACATCTGTCTGTTTTCCCGTCTGAGTCTCTCAGAGACTCAGCGTGAGAACACCGTCAAACTTAATCAAAATAAAAGGTCCAAAAGAAACCGGTTAGTAAAACTAAAAAGACCAAGTGACAAGTATAAATCATATAAAGTCCTAACAGGGTACACACGTGTGTGTAGAGAATCGGTTCCGCCTAAAGTACACACCAAGCCCTCCAGAGGACTGAAACTCCTCTTTATACACCAGACCCGTCCCCGGTCGGAGGAGAGAATTAACAAGACGACCAGAGTAGAACCTCAAAGTCAGGTGTCCCTTACTTAGAGATCAATGAAATGGGACACCCCCACCCCTACCCCTCTCACGTAGATGGAGGACAGAGTTTGGAAACCTCTGGACTGACTTCCTTTTGATACTTGGTCCAATATCCCCTTGTCTCACGAACCCCTTCCAGTGTATCGTATCTCCATTTATCGTACCTCCATCGTACGTATTCCACTTTAAGACAAAGACATGGTACCATAGATATACTTTATCTTTTAGAAGTATTAGAGTGATAAAAGAGAATTTAAAATGGTAACCATTTTGTACATATCGTTACCATGAATAGACTAACCTACACACTTTTAATTCATTTTATAACTTACGTTTCGTGAACATTTTACGAGTCACGTGTCACTCACGATTACTCTCAATCGATAATAATGAAAAGTCAAGTCAGTTCAAGTCAAGTCAAGTCAACGAGTCAGCACAGGCTGAGAAACACTGGGGTACTTAGCGTCGTGCCGTCCGGAGGGACAGTCAGTGGTTGAGGGTCTCAAGTGAGTTTGAGTACAGGTAGCTCAGCCACTACGGTAGGTCGGTAGAGTAGGAGAAAGCAGGGGAAGAGGAGGACGGGGGTTAGGGACGGTCGTAGTCTCAGAAAAGGTTACTCAGTTGAGAAGCGTACTCCACCGGTTTCATGACCTCAAAGTCGAAATCGTAGTAAGGGTCCCAACTTTAGGGTCCCAACTAGAGGAAGTCTTACTTGACCAACCTAGAGGACCGTCAGGTTCCCCGAGAGTTCTCAGAAGAGGTTGTGGTGTCAAGTTTTCGTAGTTAACAAGCCGTGAGTCGGAAGAAGTGTCAGGTTGAGAGTGTAGGTATGTACTGGCGTCCTTTTTGGTGTCGGAACTGAGCTGCCTGGAATCAGCCGTTTCATTACAGAGACGAAAACTTATACAATAGATCCAACCAGTATTGAAAAGAAGGTTCCTCATTCGCAGAAAATTAAAGTACCGACGTCAGTGGTAGACGTCACTAAAACCTCGGGGTTTTTTATTTCAGACTGTGACAAAGGTGACAAAGGGGTAGATAAACGGTACTTCACTACCCTGGCCTACGGTACTAGAAGCAAAGGACTTACGACTCGAAATTCGGTTGAAAAAGTGAGAGGAGAAAGTGAAAGTAGTTCTCCGAAAAATCGAGGAGAAGTGAAAGACGGTATTCCCACCACAGTAGACGTTTATCGTTATCGTCACCATCATCATTACTTTCAAGACGGAAATTTAATTTTTTTTTTTTTTCTGATTTGTCATTTCTCTGTGAAAACTCAACTTAAAACGTTAATGAAGTTAAATTAAAGAGGAAAGGAAGGAGAGGAGTCGGAGAGTACCTCGGTGTGTTGGTAAGTTCGGACCGACTTAAACACGAGGACCCAAAGGGGTCCCACCCTGTATAGTCCCCGACCTAAAAACAGGACGACGACAACCGTATGGACAAGTGATAGACACCGTTGTACGAGTAGAAGGATCAGTATGCTGACCTACGTCGGGATGTGTGTGGGTACATGGTGAAACAGTCATAAGAAAGGAAGAACCTCGACACCATATGTCGGTGGTGATAGGGGTTCTACGATCGATTAGAAGAGTCACTATTCTTCTGGTAAAGAAAAAGTCCTACGGAGGAAGTCTGGATGAAGAAGGTGAGGGATCCCCGGAGACTTACGATGGAAGAATGTCGTTACCGAATACTGGCTATGGACCGGTAAACGGCCGGGGAGGTGATAGGACGTCAATACTGGGGGTACGAGACACGGTTCTACCGACGACCAACAACCTGGACACCGAAAGATACAGGGTATAGACTTCAGTAGGACCAGAGGGTCGAGGGAAAAACACCGATGTTACTTTAAGTTGTGTAGAAGACACTGAAAGGTGGAGAAGACTCGGACCGGACGTTCCTGTGTAGGTGATTACAGGACCACCTGAAACGGTAGTTACGGAAGTAGTAGGAATAGTGGAAGGAGAAATAATACCACAGAATACCTTCTTAGTAACCCTGACACGACGTCTATTTTTGCTAGCGTCCTTCTTTCTTCCGGAAGAGATGTACACGAAGGGTAGAATAACACCAGGAGTAGAAGAAACCCTCGTAGTAGAAGTACATACACGCCGACTTCCTCTCGATAAGTAACTGGGAACTAGCCTGTGAACGACATCAGATGAGACATGACTGTGGTGATCAGTTGGGTTAATAGATGTCAGAAGCGTTGTTCTTTGAGTAATTCCGGTAATTCTCTTGGTAGAAGGCCTTCCCTCTCTCTCGATCAGGGTGGGTTGTGACTGTAAGATGGTTCCAGAAAGGAGGTGAAGTTACAACAAGAGTTTTTTAAGATAAATAGAAACAGGATCGGACATTATTAGAAGGATAGTAGTGTATACGTTACTTAGGGTAGAGGAGAATGTAAGAGTTTCCGAAATGAAGAAAAATACAAAAGAAATAAAAAATGTAGAAATACGAAAATAATAAATGAACTTGTTACGAAAGACGTAAATTCTTATGAAATCATAGAGGTAAGAATTTTTGTTCGGATGTGTAAAGGAAGTCCGAAGGGATCATCGAGTCGACCATCTCTTAGACGGACGTTACGTCCTCTGGGAGTAAGCTAAGGACCTAACCCTTCTAGGGGACCTCTTCCCTATCCGATGGGTGAGGTCATAAGAACTCGAGAGGACCACCGAATCTACCATTTCTTAGGAGGACGTTACACCCTCTCGACCCAAGTTACGGACCCAACCCTTCTAGGAGACCTCTTCCCTTGCCCGATAGATGAGGTCATAAGAACAGACCACTTAGGGGTACCTGTCTCCACGGTCCGCCCGGTATTAAGTACCCCAACGTTTCTTAACCTGTTGACTCCCTGATTCGTGTCGTGTCGTGTATAAAGGAACCAGTATATACAGGTCGGTCGATCCCCAGATAAAGAGACAAGAAAAGGTCAGTGTAAAGAGTTATATTACTTACCGTGTTAGATAGAAAACAAGAAGCGTAAGATAAGTGAAAAGTTGGGTAAAGTTAGACCAAAACCAAGTCTGGAAAGTCGGTTATAAAACGGTGTCAGTAATGACTGGAGGTGTGACGGTTTGGGTAATCCATGTAGAACGGAAAGGAGAATAGTTCGAGGAATACGTCCATTAGTCAAGGAGAATTCTTTTCAAACAGAGAGTCTAAGGTACAATAGTTACAGAGAACTAAAAGAATTGAGAGATTAACCAGAAATAGTCACCAGAACAGTACATCGGGACAGAAGAATCTACGAGTCTCAATAAGGATTCTTAAATTTAAGGTAGAGATGACTACAGTTGTTAAGAACTTAAATATAGAGGTTCGGTCTTGAGAAAAGACTCGAAATCTGAAAATATAGGTTTATGGAGAATTGTTAGGATGGACCCACATAATTTTATAAAATTTTGAATTGAACAATTTTTCTCTCAAGAAATTAATATTCTAATATTAAAAGGTTAGAAACTTATAAATAATTTCGAGTGTCTATTTAAAAGTTAAAAGGGTAGGACTTTCGAATTACGAAAACAAAGAGACACGAACCCGTTCTTTTAAAGTTTCAAATAAAGTTTAAAATAAGATCAGGAAGTAATAATAGTACACATTTAGGAAGGTTTATATAGGAGTTTAGAACAAAAACAAACAAAACAAAAGGGAAGGAAAAAGAGAAATCACAAAGAGGACTATATTTAAAGGTTATAGAGAGATGACTTAATTAAGGTATTATAAGAGGGGTGAGAGGAACTAGGATGAGAACAAGGTAAGATTATATAAAAGGTATCGTTTTGGTTTAACTGTATAAAATTTCAATTTAACCCATACGGTAAGTTATTTTGGTATTTTATGATGTTAATGCCAATTGTATTTTAGGTTTCGGAACAGTGTGAAATGTTCTAAGTTGTCATAAGAGGGTATGGTAAGAGAGGTTGTAACTGAGGGTGGAAAGGAGGTAGTCAAGTGAGAATATGTCAGTTTAATAGTGAGATTTAAGAAGTTTGTTTAATTTTAGACATACCAAAGTCCTTTAACTATGACAAGGGGAGTTGGGGGAGTTGGGGAGATCGTGAAGTTACCAGAGTAAGGAGAAACGTACTCAAAGAAAAGTTTACAGTGAAAGTTTACTACAATAGAAAATTTCTTGAAGACTTTTCGGTAGGATAAATACGATGAATAAAAGGAAAACTTCATCAAACAAAAGGAAGTTTTATACATAGTTTTAAATATACATATAAGTGTAAACCCATATATGTATATGTGTTCTATTCAACCTATTCTATTTTAAAAGCAAAAAAAAGGATATTCTGATATTTTATATAAACCAGATTTTAGTACAGTCAAAACAATGAACTATATATTGATATAGGTTTTAGATTGTTCACAGATTTATACCACTCATAAATTATTTTTACATTATTTACCTTTCACATTACTCAGAAATTGTTTGATACTTTTCGAGAATTTCTCTACCCTTATCGTCCGGTAGATTGGACAGAGGATTCTTTGGACATACACCCAGTTCATCATTGTCAATCTTGGGACATAACTTGTTTACCAACCAAGTCTTAACTCTTTCCTTATACTGTCCCGACAGGCGACAGTGGTACAAATAAATTGGATATGTGACTCGTGTAGTACTCTTTACGACCCGACTTTTAATATTCGACCTTAGTTCTATCCACCCTCTTTGTAGTTGTTGGAGTCTATACACCTACTATAGTGAGATTGTCGTCTTTCGATTTTCCTTGATTTCTCGGAGAACTACTCCCACTTCCTCCTGTCACTTTTTCGACCGAATTTTGATTTGTAAATTTTTTTTTTTTTGTTGATTCTAGTACCACGAGTCGAAAGAAATATCAGGTTTAAAGTGAAGGTATGTACTGATGATTTTTTTGGCATCGGAACTGATCTGCCTGGAAACAACCGTTTCATTATAGAGACGAAAAATTATACGACAGATCCAACCAGTCTTGAAAAGAAGGTTCTTCATTCTCAGAAAATTAAATTACCGACGTCGGTGGTAGACGTCACTAAAACCTCGGGGGGTTTTATTTCAGTCGGTGACAGAGATGACAAAGAGGTAGATAAATGGTATTTCACTACCCTGGCCTACGGTACTAGAAACAAAAGACTTACAACCCGAAATTCGGTTGAAATGAGTGAAAGGAGAAAGTGAAAGTAGTTCTTCGAGGAATCAAGTAGAAGTGAAAGACGGTATTCCTACCATGGTAGACGTATAGACTCCAATAACTATAAAGAGGGTCGTTAGAACTAAGGTCGAACACGAAGTAGGTCGGGTCGTGACTTCTTAACTACGAAATCTTAACACCGTAACCTCTTCTGAGAACTCCCAGGGAACCTGACGTTCCTCTAGGTTGGTCAGTGAGGATTTCCTTTAGTCAGTACTTCTAAGTAACCTTCCTGACTACGACTTCGACTTCGAGGTTATGAAACCGGTGGACTACGTTCCTCGACTAAGTAATCTTTTCTGGGACTACGACCCTTTCTAACTTCCGTCCTCCTCTTCCCATACTGTCTCCTACTCTACGAACCTACCGTAGTTACTGAGTTACCTGTACTTAAACTCATTTGAGACCCTCAAACACTACCTGTCTCTTCTAACCAAACGACGTCAGGTATACCAATGTTTTTCAGTCTGTACTGAGTCGTTGACTTGACTTTATTTGACTTCTGAACGGCAAGTAGGGACATTGAAGTACCGTTTATCTTCCCCTTTTCCACTTTCATTATTGTCTAAAGAAGAAGAATCTGAGATATTAGTGACACCTACCACTGACGTCGGTACTTTGGTCTTCTACTAACGAAGAACCGTCCTTTCGGTACTGTTTGGATCTGTCACACAACTTTTCGTTTCTGTAATGAGACGACTGTTCCCAGACATATCAGTTCCGATACCAGAAGGGTCACCAGTACATGCCAACACTCTCGACCTGGTATTTCTTCCATCTAACGGTTTATTAACTACGGAAGTGTCACATTACGACCTCTTCTACCGACTCTCATGTAACCCGTCGTTCCTCCAGTTTGGTTAGTCAGAACTCCCTTTAGTTAGGACTTATGAGTGACCTTCTTGACTACGACTTCGACTTCGAGGTCATAAAACCAGTAGACTACACTTGTCGACTGAGTGACCTTTTCAGGGACTACGACCCTTTCTGTCTTCTGTCTTCCTCTTTTCCCTCAATCTCTTACTCTACCGACCTACCGTAGTGGTTACGTTGTCTGTACTTGAACACGTTTGAAGTCCTTTACCACTCTCTGTCCCTCCAGCCCGCAAGACGTCAAGCACTCCAACTTTTCTCAACCCGTACCGACCCTCTGACTTGTTATTGTTACTCAGAATGGGTGAGAACAGTGACTGTATAAAAATAGAAATCACTAAAGAAGGACTAAGGTTAGTGATGGGGTGACGGAAGGATGAATAATTACTTTACATGATAGAGAAAGAATGTTTAGAAGGTCCAACGTTACGTAAATTACATTTACAGACACCCTTTGTGTTTCGTTTTCCTAAGTCTTTAATGTCTTCTTTTCTGATTCGAAAGAAACCCGGACTAAGGATCAAACAAAATGAGAGATAAACTAAACCATTTTTTAACTGATGTGAGACTCATTTAATGTATGATATACAGTCGAAGTCAAGAACTGGGGTGTTGGGAAAACAAAACGCCTCGGACGTCGATCGGTTTCCTTACGTTTTATGTGTTCGATCTACCATCTGATAGTCACTTTTAGTAATGACTTTATACTGTGAATTTGTACGTCTCTTGATGTATTCTATATTTATACGTTGTTTTACCTTCAAGTATCTCTAACTTGATAAAGAATTCTTTTTATAAATAAAAATAAAAAACAAACCGACACAACAACAACAAGTCAACGATTCAGTACAGGTTGAGAAACACTGGGGTATCGACGTCCTACGGACCGAAGAGACAGGAGGTGATAGAGGGCTTCAAACGAGTTTGAGTACAAGTACCTCAGTTACTATGGTAGGTTGGTAGAGTAGGACAGTGGAACAGAGGAGAACGGGAGATAGAAAGGGTTGTAGTCCCAGAAAAGGTTACTCAACCGAGAAGTGTAGTACACCGGTTTCATAACCTTGAAGTTGAAGTCGTAGTCAGGAAGGTTACTTATCAGTCCCAACTAAAGGAAATCCTAACTTACAAACTAGAGGAACATCAGGTTCCCTAAGAGTTCTTAGTAGAGATCCTGATGTACAACTTTCGTAATTAAGAAGTCGTGAGTCGGAAGAAATACCAGGTTGAGAGTGTAGACACGTACTAATGACCTTTTTTGTAAATAGACCGACACGACCCAGAATTAACGTCCTGTATCCTAGAAGGAAAACCGTGTGACTTAGAAATCAGTACCGTAAGGTTTAGAAATCAACTCTGTTTCAATCACTTTCAATTCAACGAGTCAGTACAGGCTGAGAAACGTTGGGGTACCTGACATCGGGTGATCCGAAGAGACAGGTACCCTAAGAGGTCCGTTCTTATGACCTCACCCAACGGCAAAGGAAGAGGTCCCCTAGAAAGGCTGGGTCCCTAGTTTGGGTTCAGAGGACGTAATCTCCGTCTACGAAATTGGAGACCCGGTGGTCAACTCTGTAGACCCTAGATTAAGGGGTTCGTCCCTAGTTTTGACCCGGGAGACGTAACCCTCAGGTCTTATAATCGGGGACTTGGTGGTCTCTTCAGAACTACCTTTGAAAAATATATTATTCGTAAGTCTTGTCTTATAACCTTTATAGCGGTTGTGAGGGGTACGAGAAAATATAATTTGTATGGGGAAAGGGAGGGTGCTGATATTAGTTATTGTACTGTAGATTGTGACATCTGACTAAAACGGACAAAACCGTAAACGTCTTCAACAAAGAATGTCATATGTAGAAAACACAGACTAAAAAAGTGAGATGTATATAAATACTCTACGTAGAGATGAGAGAAGTAAACGACATCGAAAAAGTAAGGACCCTCGAAGGACCTACCGAACCACCATTTCTTAAGTGGACGGTTGCGTCTCCTACGTCCAAACTAGGGACCTAGTCCTTCTGGGGGACATTCTCCTTTACCGTTGGGTAATGTCACAAGAACGGACCTTTTGAGGCACCTGTCCTAGGACCACCCAATGTCAGGTGTCCTAGATTTTCTCAGACTGTTCTGTCTCGCTGACTTGTTAATTTGTAGGAGTCAAGTAAGGACTCTCCTCTTATAATTTAACAGTCCCTAAAACACTCGTCCATCGAACTTTAGTCAGTACCACGACCTCATATATGTGATACGTTTAGTTATTTACGATGTTCCTTTCGTTTTCAACGAGTCAGCTCAGGCTGAGAAACGGTGGGGTACCCGATAAACCAGGTACCTTAGAAGGTCCGTTCTTTTGACCTCACCCATCGACAAGGGAAGAGGTCCCTTAGAAGAGTTGGATCCCTAGTTTGGGTCCAGAGGGTGTAGTGTCCGTCTAAAAAATGGTGCACTTGACGGTCTCTTTGGGTTTACGATGTTTATTCTCGGAAAAAAGTTCCACTACCCATAGTTTTTATTTGTTTCGATCCGTGATCAATATCATCATTCCTCTTTAAAATTAATCATCGTATGATAACGTTTTTTCATCCTCCATGTCACACTTGACTTGAGGTCAAGTTGAACATGTCTCCACTGTCGACAAATTTTCTTCTTTCCCCCTCATCTCTGTTTTAACTCTTACCCGTGTTATCTTAGTCCCTCCATTTCAGGTCCAAGTTTCGTACTATGTCCTAGGAGTCCCGACCACGTGACCCTACTGGGTCTCCCTACTACATCCCTCTCTCCACCCTCCCCCCAAGTCCTACCCCTTGTGCACATGTGGGCACCGTCTAAGTATAGCTACATACCGTTTTGGTTATGTTATAACGTTTCATTAATGGGAGGTTAATTTTATTTATTTAACTATAATTTTTTAATTTATCCCAACCATTCATATTCACGTTATTCCGGTCGACACAGACCATCAACCGTTATTTGATTTAATCCTTAGATGAGACAATTTTTCTGACCCTCTGTCTCCGGAACGGAAAGGACTACTGATGTGAAATTTCCTTACCGAGAATCCATAAAACTCTTTCTGAGAAGACTCAACTTTCTCTAAGTATGTGTAGAGTTTTCCTTTTCCCCTCGTCAGTGTTAACCTTTGGGAAAAGTCATTCACTAGATTCTTTCCCATTAGTTCCCGGATGAGTCAAGTCAAGTCAAGTCAGCGAGTCAGCACAGACTGAAACGTTGGGGTACTTAGTGTCGTGCGGTCCGGAGGGACAGGTAGTGGTTGAGGACCTCAAGTGAGTCTGAGCGCAGGTAGCTCAGTCACCCAGGCGATCAACCGATCTCATTCGTCATCTAAGAAAACCGACGGAACCAGACAGAGTCCGTCGTTGAAGCAATTCCACCCACCGATCTTATTGAAAACCCTACTTCGTGACTCCACAATCTTTGACAATAACAAACAAGTTCAGAAAATTAGACACACTCAACCCCTACCCCTATCGGTTTTGAAAATATATTTAGATATCAGTAAGTCAGTCAAGTCAGCGAGTCAGTTCAGGCTGAGACACTGGGGTACTTGACGTCGTACGGTCCGGAGGGACAGGTAGTGGTTGAGGACCTCAAGTGAGTTTGAGTACAGGTAGCTCAGTCACTACGGTAGGTCGGTAGAGTAGAAGCCAGCAGGGAAGAGGAGGACGGGGGTTAGGGAGGGTCGTAGTCTCAGAAAAGGTTACTCAGTTGAGAAGCGTACTCTACCGGTTTCATGACCTCAAAGTCGAAATCGTAGTAAGGAAGGTTTCTTGTGGGTCCTGACTAAAGGAAGTCTTACCTGACCAACCTAGAGGAACGTCAGGTTCCCTGAGAGTTCTCAGAAGAGGTTGTGGTGTCAAGTTTTCGTAGTTAAGAAGACGCGAGTCGAAAGAAGTGTCAGGTTGAAAGTGTAGGTATGTACTGATGACCTTTTTGGTATCGGAACTGATCTACCTAGAAACAACCGTTTCCATAAGAGACGAAAACTTATACGATAGATATCAGTAAGTAATGTATATTAATAATCAATTTTTAGATAGGTATTGTTAGTTCCCTATTTTATTGTGTTNAGTTTGAGTACAGGTAGCTCAGTCATTACGGTAGATCGGTAGAGCAGGAGACAGTAGGGGAGGAGGAAGACGAGGGTTAGGGAGGGTCGTAGTCTCAGAAAAGGTTACTCAGTTGAGAAGCGTACTCTACCGGTTTCATGACCTCAAAGTCGAAATCGTAGTAAGGAAGGTTTCTTGTGGGTCCTGACTAAAGGAAGTCTTACCTGACCAACCTAGAGGAACGTCAGGTTCCCTGAGAGTTCTCAGCAGAGGTTGTGGTGTCAAGTTTTCGTAGTAAAGAAGACGCGAGTCGAAAGAAGTGTCAGGTTGAGAGTGTAGGTATGTACTGATGACCTTTTTGGTATCGGAACTGATCTACCTAGAAACAACCGTTTCCATAAGAGACGAAAACTTATACGATGGATATCAGTAAGTAATGTATATTAATAATCAATTTTTAGATAGGTATTGTTAGTTCCCTATTTTATTGTGTTGAGTTTTTAATTTAATAACAAATTTTATATAAATGTATTCGTATTTTATTGAAAGTATTGAGTCAAACTTTTCTCATTTCAGGAGTTCCTTATCCAATCATTCTTCTCTTCATTTTCAAACCTACTTGTTTGAACTTCCGTACTTACCCTGACCCTTTTACTTTTTTAATTCAGGAAAGTACCTTATACAATAATGACTATTTATGTAAAAAGTAAGTAATAGTGTAAGCCAGTAACAACGAAGTATACTTCTTTCATATAGAAGAAGTGTACTTTATACCCTGTAGTTTATCCATCCACCGGTTACAGTGTATTTACCGATCTTCTTGTCGACCTTGACCTTACATTCTAGGACTCCGTCCCGAGAAACATCTCGTTCTATTGTCGTCTCATTTCTCCTTCGACGACATACGTCAACTTTACTTTGACGATATCTATGCTCGTTGTCCGTCCTCATCCTCCGACGGAACCGTAGTAAATACAAGAGTAGGACCGACACAAGAATAAGAGAATCCCGGGATTTTCCGGTCAGTGTAAAATCTTTCTAGGACAATATTAATCTTCAATATACGAAAGAGGATCCAACATACTATGTCCTTAGGTAAACTTGGATCTAGAGGGTGTGGTCAATGACAAAAAATGTCTTCTTTTTTTTTTACAAACGGGAATCTCTATAAGAAAGAGTTGAACCTGACCACCAATAATGTTAACATCAATTGATGATCGACTACTTCCTAGTAACCCATTACTTGAAGAAACTGTCAAATGGCAGGACTCTCTCGTAAAATCGTTGGGGTCTTCCAAACGAGTCTCTGGGTCACCGAAGATAGAGAGAGTCTTGAGATAGTTACTATAACCAGTACCCTCCCCTTAGAAAGTACCAAACTGAATGAGGGTCTCCAAGATGGCTTCACGATTTGAGGATGAGAAAGTCCTGGGTCCCCTGACACTGACATTACGAGATTCATGCTCCATTCTTCACTCGACTCTCAAAAAGAAAAGGTCAAGGTCTGAGTCGTCACTGACCCGACGGTGTCGGTTCTTGGGAGGGTGGTAGTCCGAAACCCATTCTTGCAACAGTCAGTCCGTAAAGATGGGAAAACATAAGATTAGACTCGTGACCCTTCTTGAATCTCGTAGCACTTTATCCTTCTCCTCCTCTTATTAATCTCAAGTCTCCTGTGTACTAAGTCTTGTATTTTTAGTAATTACGTGCGTATGTGTGTGTGTGTGTGTGTGTGTGTGTGTGTCTATAAGAGGAAAGGTTTACAATTTCTGAAACCCGAGTCTTAGTCATTTAATCGATACAAAACAGAAAATTAAAAAAGGTAAAAATACATGAAATAGAATTGAGACATATAGGTAATTACGACAATACTAATAAAAAATATAAAATAACCTAATATCAACGAAATGTTATAACACAATCACAGACGACATACTGTTTCACTTCTCTTACCCCGCACCTCACTTTCCTTCCACGTTATCCCTCCCTATATACCGATACGACATTAATTAGACTGAAACTCTTTCAGTAGAGAGGAAAGACATAAGATCAAAGGAGAAAACGTTTTCCCTCTATCTTGTTATACTAGAGATTTTAAGTGGGGGAAGGATTGAGGGTCGACAAACCAGGATACGAATTTATTAAACCCCAATACCTATTACGTTAACATCCTTGAACTTTTATCTTACGTTCCCTAAACATCATTTTCCATAAAAACCTTATTCCCCTTATTTTATACTAATGTTTCCTGACTTCATTCTATTTAAGATTAAATATGTACACCATACCCGAAGGGTCTACTGAGTCACCATTTCTTAGATGGACGGTTATGGTCTATGGATCCAAATTAAGGACCTAGTCCTTCTAGGGGACCTCTTCTCTCATCGTTGGGTGAGATAATAAGAACAACCCTCTTGGGTTATCTGTCTCCTCAGACCACCCGATATCAGGTGTCTCAGTCTGTGTCGAATCACTGACTTTTTGTTTTTGTTATGTACGCCATCTAAAATATTCTCGAGACTGTTGTTATAGTCCTTTGGTTACCCTCCCCTACTCATTAACCATTCAATTCCTCGAGACATTCAGTAGATTTAATAGTATTAAAAGGTAATCGGTGGTACCAACGTTACATAGTCCGTAACACGATTCATAGACCTTCTACCCCGTATTATACTCTAAAGAAAATGAAATGTCTCTCAACGAAACCCTACTATTTTACATACGTACTTTTCATTAACGTCATGTAAAGTCTTATATTAACCTCCTTTTCACTCCTTCACGATGACCCTTAAATCTTCGTCCTTTCCGGTCACAAATGGAACCTACCAGTTCCCTTTTACACTCCTTTGAACTCGGTCTTTTACCAAATCCACAGATGTCCAATTGAAACCTATTTCATATAAGATCATTCCCATGTACCGGTTGTTTTCTTAGTTCCGACTTCTGTCTTTGGCTAAACCATTTGTCACTCCAGAGATACTGTACTTTTAATACAAATTTAAATACTTAGACAGGATCTCGTTACAAAGGGGGGGTGTATGTGTCTCATTTTTGATTCTTATCACCCACTTTGAGTCTAAAGTCCAGGTATCCTCACAATCAATGAGTCAACACAGACTAAGAAACACTGGGGTCCCTGATGTATATCGGACGGTCCGAGGAAACAGGTACCCTAAGAGGTCCGTTCTTATAACCGCACCCAACGGTAAAGGAAGGAGGTCCCTTCCTTCGTCGAAATACAAATACTTGGTATTTGTTGTTACCCTTTCTTGACAGTATACCACGTTCTTGGAAGCCCGTGATAGTCAGGTGCGTCTTCAAATCACGGGTAAACACCCCCCTATGGTTCTCCTACCCAAGGATGCATCGACTCTTCTACACTCAAAAGTGACGAAACTTATTTTTACTTTTGATATGTCTGTCATATTTCAAACCAAGTCTTACCCAAAAAAAATAAGAAATAAAGTCGAAAGGAAGAAAAATGTCTATAATTTTCTAGAAAGTAAAAATAGTCAACTACCTTAGAAACTGTGTGAATTTTATAAGTATCAGTGTGTTACTTTAGGTTTTAATACCTCCAGTGATCTCCCTCACTAGTCTCTTCCGTTACCGTGGGGTGAGGTCATGAGAACGGACCTTTTAGGGTACCTGTCTCCTCGGACCATCCGGCGTCAGGTACCCCAACGACTCTTAATCTGTGCTGACTCGTTGAAGTAAAAGTGAAAAGTGAAGGTACGTAACCTCTTCCTTTACCGTTGGGTGAGGTCACAAGAACGGACCTCTTAGGGTCCCTGTCCCCTCGGACCACCCAACGGCAGATACCCCAGTGTGTCTCAGCCTGTACTGACTTCGCTGAATCGTCGTCATCGTCGTCTCCCTCACTATAAAGGATTACGAAAAAAGTTGTGACTGAGTTTTAGAGAACCACGTCTTTGACTTAATATCGTTGTAAATTTTTAATATTTTGTTTTACTTTATTTTGTTGATACGTTCCCTTTTTTTTGTAGTCCAAAAAAAAAAAAAAAACGGTATAACTAACCCATACTCCCTTAACCAGTTTTAGAGACATTAACACTTGACTCTTTAACTTACTCATGTCTCCACGACCAAAAGTCACCCTTTATACGAACTGGGCCTGTACCACTGAAACTAAAGGGTCCGTCTCATAGGTTCCTCGATCACTGTCGTCCAGTAGTAATATGACACTCAGAAACCTCAGTTCACCTTTGAAATGGAAGACTCTTTCCTTTCCCGTTCTATAACCGAAGATTGTAAGTCAGAACTCCGACGGCGGTACTTATACACTTTCAAATCAATTCCAGAGATGTGTTGTATAGACACTCACCTTAACCCTCCGGTCTATACCTCTCCTCGTCAAGGCCCTTACCACAAAATATAAATTTAAATTTCCCTACCTTACATTTTGCAGATCCTTTCTTTCCTAGACTCAACCTATTTTTACACCCCTATTAAAAAATCTCCACTATACGGATGTAGGTTCTAAACTTTGTCATTCTTCCGTCTTAACCCGTCATCTGTCTGTACTTAAGTTTCAATTTTTTTTTATTTTGATTTGTTTCTCCTTTAGAGAACTATCATTTTACTAAGACGACTTACTCTCAGTGGGTATCTTCTCAAGACAGATCTTCATCAGGAGACCATAGAATCACCTCTTTGTAAGTGTAATTAAGAACCTTACTCTTTCCAAAACTATATTCTCCACCGGTATGATGAACTTAAATCTTCTTTTGGGATTCTTGTTTCGTCTCATTTATTATAATCGAACCTACCCTATTCTCCCCAGACCTCTCTCTTCTACACTATTCTTCTAACCTCCCGTCTTTCTCCTCTGGAAAGTATTGTGAAACGGAAATATGTTCATAAGGAAACACGGATCTTATGAATTAAAAAGGTAGATCTTTTAAGACTGTCAAAAAGTAAAGTTTACTTTAACACGGAAGATACTCCAAAAGGACTTGAGACAAAGGTCGGGTATCCAGTAAATGATGAGAAGGTTGAGAATGACATATACGTTTATACACAAATAGAAATATTTAAACGAAAAAGTAAATTGTTCATAAATGACTTAATAGTAGTACAAACTCTGTGTTGAGACTTGTGAACTTCATATAGTCACTTGATTTGTTGTTTTAGGGAACTAGAGTGTCTCAAATATAAGAACGTTTCCTCTCTTTGTTATTTATTAACCCTATTATTTATTCATATAAAATATTATACAATTTCTTCTATTCATGGTGACCTTTTTTAATTTTCATTTCATCCCCTTCCACTAAAGTCATCTCCTATACCTACATTCCTTCCTCTGACGTCAGGATAAGTCCACCAAGTCCATCTCGACTGACTCTCTCAATCTAAACCGGTTTTTGAACGTTATTTACTTTTTCAATAGGTTCACCTATAAACCACTTTTTTTGTCAAATCCTTCTCCTTTGTAGACGTCGTTTCTGACACTTTATAGTTCGGTGTCTTCTTTCCTTTTCTTTCTGGACTAAATTATTGAATTTTTCTATTAAATCCAACGACGTAGTCGTACTCCCACAATTACTTGTTTACGTTTATTCTTATAGACAATCCTCTGTTAATGTCATTGTCTCCACGTACTACTCTCACCGAATTAAGTTCACTTTTTATCTAGGACCAACATACTCTCTTTCCACCTTTGTTACTACTGACACTCTTAAAACCGGGTAATCGACTCTCTGACATTAACGACAGTAAACTCTACCCCTTCTGATACCCGTCACGGGTGTCTTTAAGTAAACCTCTACCGATGATTCACTAATTATCCTCTACACGTGTCCGTTAACTTATTCCCTCTCTTTATTTTCCCTCTCTTTACAACCAACCTATAAGTAAATCTTTAGTTGTGTATATACCCCAAAAGTCGATATCGTAACTTATAATTGTTTCGTCACTCAAATGTTCCTTTACTCTTTTCTTTTTATTTACGACTGGGGACGTTGGATACCGTAATTTTTCCATCCCGTTTCTCTTTTGAAGGTGATTCCATCTTTCTTTGGATTTCATATCGTAGGACTCTTGGTTCACTACTCTCACACAGTTCTCCGTCCTATCTAGTGGAGGTACTTCTTACCGACTCTCAGGTTCATTGGTTTCCTTATTCTCTACTGTTAACCTAAATATTGTAAAATCGATTAATCACCGATATCCTACCTCCGAAACGACCTCTCCTACACCACTTCCAAATTAATCGTACTCAAATTCTCACTTCATTCAGTCTGTCTCTTTCCCTTTATAACATGGAATAGTGAATATACACATTCTAATTTTTTTTTTCACTATGTTTATATGAATAAATGTTTTCTCTTTGTCTGAGTGTCTGAATTTAAGTCACTCCTTCGGGCTCTCCCTATCAATCCCTAACTGTACATGTGTTATGACAAAAATCTTACTTATTGTTTGTTCCTGGGTGACGCCTCGGGTCCCTTGAGACAAATTATAATACATCGTCAGATATAGCCTTCTCTTAAACTTTTACTTGCCTATGTACACGTACATTTGACTTAGTGAAACAACATGTGGACTGAGATTGTCGGAACAATCAGTTCATATGTGGTTATCTTATCATTCTCTCCTTAATCTCCGTCATTTATATCCGTCGAATATATACCCTTCAAATAATGTCACTGTCTCTTCCTTTACCTCGCCACCGACACCCCATTAACTTAGTTCTCTAAGTGAAAAACGCAAAAAGACAAAACAAAACAAAGAAAAAGAAAAAGAAAAAAAAATAAGGAATTGTTCATTCTTATCATCGTATAAAGGTGCTACTGTCTTACAAGATGATTTGTCAATATTTTATTAATCAACCGAGAGGTAAAAGAGATAATCTTATAATCAAACAGTTGAAGTCTACGGTATAAAAGAAATAACTAAATCGGGGACAAGATCCATAATTATATTACGAATGTGTGTGTTTTTACAAGTCAATTGAAAACGATGTAACTGGAGTTGTGTCACTTTATGTTTATAAATGGTAGACACTTCGTTGTTTAGTCTTTTAACGTAAACTTCAACCACCTCCCCCTTTCACCATGCTTCTCAACTATTTCACCGGTGTCATACCTCGTATTTACGTCTCTATCTAAACGGAAGACCAAAAACCACCGAGAAGAAAATAAATTAGGGGGAGAGGGAAAAGGAAGCGATCCTAAGAGTGGTTACAGGTTTTCTCCACTTTGAGACTAGATGGACGACCTTTCTTCGACAATCTGGACACAAAGATATTCTTTTACGTTACCTCGACCCCCACTTTCGTAACTAAGAAACCACAGATCTTTTGACTTCTTCTTTTACTTAATTTTAACCTTTATTTTTATATACCAAGTTTACTACATTAGAATCACCTCACTTGATGGTTATAAAATAATCATATTTACTACTAAATATGGAGTGTGTTCCTTTACATATATTTAATACTATACTTAGACCAACTTCTTATAAATTTACAAATTTTGAGAATATCTAAGATAACCTCTTCCGTTACCGTAGGGTGAGGTCATGAGAACGGACCTTTTAGGGTACCTACCTCCTCGGACTAACCGACGTCAGGTACTCCAGTGATCCTCAACCTGTGCTGACTCGCTGAAGTGAAACTGAAAAGTGAAAATTCGTAACCTCTTCCTTTACCGTTGGGTGAGGTCCTAAGAACGGACCTCTTAGGGTTCCTGTCCCCTCGGACCGACCAAAGACAGATACCCCAACGTGTCTCAACCTGTGCTGACTTCGCTGAATCGTCGTCGTCGTCATCGTCGTATCTAAGATAATTCTTTCTATTTAAACAATATCTTACCTAATGTCACCGGTTTTTACCCAACATATTAATCTCTTCTGTTAAATTCAGACCAATATTCTCGCCTATGAGACTTCCTCCGACAACTGTTGACATGCCCCCTCCCTATCTTTAAGACCGAAGCATGTCGTACATGATTCTAGTGAATAAGACCTCCACGTCCCCTTCCTGTTTACCTGAAACTCGTAAAGGAAGAAGAATCTATAAGAAACCGGGTTGTAACAAAGAGTAGGGAGGTATGAAATGTAAGGTCCCTATGCTTACCTCTCGCTACTTCGGGCCCTTAACCTCGGTCCATTGTCTCAAGTAGTAGAACCCGAAAGGGGTAGAAGTCCCACAAGTCCGAAAAGAGAAGGAGAACAATAAGGATTAGATGGAGTGATGGTAGGACCCTTTGGACGACTATAAGAACCACCAGAAGGACCTGAGGGCCGAGGTGTGTGGGTACATGGAGAAACAGTCGTAGGAGAGGAATGACCTCGAACCGATGTGTCGACGGTGGTAGGGGTTCTACGACAGCTTGAACGAGTCACTTTTCTTCTGGTAAAGAAAGAGACCTACAGAAGACGTTTAGATGAAGAAGGTGAGAGAACCTCGATGACTTACGATAGAAGAGTGTCGATACCGAATACTGTCTATGAATCGGTAGACAGTCGGGGACGTGATGGGATGAGCGTACTGGGGTCGTGAGACACAGTTCTAACGACAACCAACAACCAACCCTCCTAACCGACCCGGTCACCGACTTTAAAGGAACCAGAGAGTGGAGGGAAAAACACCAGGGTTAGCATAAGTCGTGTAGAAAACACTAAAGGGAGGACAAGACTCGAACCGAACATGACTGTGTAGTTAGTTACAGGATCACCTGAAACAATAGTTAAGAACGTTCTAGGACCGGTGGAAAGACAATTAGGAGTCGAGGATACACGTCTAGTAGACGTGTCACGAGTCGTAAGGAAGTCGACGTCCGTTCTCCTTCCGGAAGAGGTGTACACGGAGGGTGGAGTGACACCAGGAGTAGAAGATACCCTCGTAGGAGAAGTACATACACGCCGACTTCTTTTCGATGAGGGACCTGATGCTGTCCCGGGACCGACACCAGATGAGCCACGAGTGTGGGAAGGAGTTGGGGAAATAGATATCGAACGCGTTGTTCCTCTAGTTCCTCCGACACTGTTCCGTCAATTTCTCCTACCCCTATGACTTCACTTCGACCTCCTTCGTCCGGTTCACACTTCGACTCCTATACCACTGGAACCCCCAGGGGTCATCAGTATCTACTTTATGTTTGACAAGTTCCTAAAAGATGTACCCGATGACTTGACCCCGTTTACGACGGATCAAAAGTCATTATACAGACGACGTTGGTGTACACTGAACCCTAGTCTCTGACCGTTAGGAGAGATCTTTATACTATGTCACGACACTAAAAGTTTAGGAGCTACAAACGTGTGGTATGAAACCTCCAACCAGTTTAGATACAGAAGGAATATATATTCAGAAAGTCTAAATGAACTGAATTACATTTATGTAAAGTAGTCTACTATTTTTTATTTTAAACATTTATGTCTTACCCTTTCTGATCTCTAGAGAAGCTCTTTTAATCTCTATGGTTCCCTTGTAAAGTACGTTTCTACCCGAGTTATTTCCTGTCTTCACCTTACCTGGATTGTCTTCGTCTTCTATAATTCTTCTTCTCCGTTCTTATGTGTCTTCTTGACATGTTATTTCTGGAAGTGTTGGGTCTATTAGTACTACCACACTAGTGAGTAGATCTCGGTCTGTAGGACCTTACACTTCAGTTCACCCGGAATCTTTTGTAGTGATGCTTGTTTCGATCACCTCCGCTACCTTAAGGTCAACTCGAGAAAGTTTAGGACTTTCTACTACGACACTTTCACGACGTGAGTTATACGGTCGTTTAAACCTTTTGAGTCGTCGCCGGTGTCCTGACCTTTTCCAGTCAAAAGTAAGGTTGGGGTTTCTTTCCGTTACGTTTTCTTACGAGTTTGATGACGTGTCAACGGGAGTAGCGTGTACGATCATTTCATTACGAGTTTTAAGAGGTTCGGTCTGAAGTCGTTATGCACTTGACATTTGAGGGACTACAAGTTCGACCAAAATCTTTTCCGTCTCCTTGGTCTCTAGTTTAACGGTTGTAGTCGACCTAGTACCTTTTTCGTTCTCTCAAGGTCTTTTTATAGATAAAGACGAAATAACTGATACGGTTTTGGAAACTGACATACGTAGTGTTATTTGACACTTTTTAAGACTCTGTCTACCCTTATGGTCTGGTGGACTGGACGGAGAACTCTTTAGACATACGTCCAGTCCTTCGTTGTCAATATTGACCTGTACCTTGTTGTCTGACCAAGGTTTATCCTTTTCCCCATGCAGTTCTAACATACAACAGTGGGACAAATAAATTGAAGATACGTCTCATGTAGTACTCTTTACGACCCGACCTTCTTTGTGTTCGACCTTAGTTCTAACGGCCCTCTTTATAGTTATTGAAGTCTATACGTCTACTGTAGTGGGAATACCGTCTTTCACTTCTTCTTGATTTCTCGGAGAACTACTTTCACTTTCTCCTCTCACTTTTACAACGGAATTTCGAGTTGTAAGTCTTTTGCCTCTAGTACCATAGACCACGGTAGTGAAGTACCGTTTATCTACCCCTTTTGTCACCTTTGTCACAGTCTGAAATAAAAAAACCCGAGGTTTTAGTGACGTCTACCACTAACGTCGGTACTTTATTCTTCTACGAATGAGGAACCTTCTTTTCAAAAACTGGTTGGATCTATCGTATAAGTTTTCGTCTCTGTAATGAAACAGTTGTTTACAGGTAGATCAGTTCCGGTACCAAAAAGGTCAGCAGTACATACCTACACTCTCAACATGACACTTGTTCCGACTCACGGTTTCTTAACTACGAAACTTGACACCACAACCTCTTCTGAGAACTCTCAGGGAACCTGACGTTCCTCCAGGTTGTTCAGGAAAGACTTCCTCTAGTCGGGACCCACAAGAAGACTTCCTTACTACGATTTCGACTTTGAGGTCATGAAACCGGTGGAGTACACTTCTCAACCGAGTGACCTTTTCTGAGACTACGACCCTCCCTAACCCTCGTCCTCTTCCCCTACTGTCTCCTACTCTACCGACCTACCGTAGTGACTGAGATACCTGCACTCAGACTCACTTGAGGCCATCGACCACTACCTGTCCCTCCGGACCACACGANACTTGACACCACAACCTCTTCTGAGAACTCTCAGGGAACCTGACGTTCCTCCAGGTTGTTCAGGAAAGACTTCCTCTAATCGGGACCCTAAAGAAACCTTCCTTACTACGATTTCGACTTTGAGGTCATGAAACCGGTGGAGTACTCTTCTCAACCGAGTGACCTTTTCTGACTACGACCCTCCCTAACCTTCGTCCTCCTCTTCCCCTACTGTCTCCTACTCTACCGACCTACCGTAGTGACTGAGATACCTGCACTCAGACTCACTTGAGGCCATCGACCACTACCTGTCCCTCCGGACCACACGACGCTAAGTACCCCAGTGTTTCTCAGTCTGGGCTGACTCGTTGACTTGACTTTACTTTTATGTCGAATCCCCTTTTTTCCATAAACTACATAGTAAATGTTAGTAAAGTACAAATAACTTGTGGATACATAATTTTACTTTTTGTGACTACATCATCTCTTTTCGAAAGAAAGTTGTAGTGTATATAGATCCAAATTTAAGATCAAGTAAATTAGTCAATAATTTATGTATTAAAGATATTGAGTTTGAAAGCTTCCAACAAAACTCCTAACGACTATTCCAGACATTTGGTGTCATGTTTTACAGACCATATTTGGCTATTTTTTTTTTCTCAATGTAAATAAAATACAGAAATTGAGACGGGTCTGAAGAGTAGTAATGAGACAATCTTGTTATAGGTCCTTTTGTATTAATTCGTTTTTATAAAGGGTCTATAAGAAGAATTTTCCTTTTATCCCCATTTGATCGGTTTTCCTCTTAAACACTCTACGCATATAGAGTCACCAGAATTATAGACAAGGGTCATTTTTCACACTTTTACTTCCTGAGACACCGTCCTTTATCCTACTGAAAAATATAACCTGATGAAATAAAGTAAAGTTCGATTAATGAAGGGAATTATATACTTTTTACTAGGATACCAAATCGTAGACTCTTTAAGTTCAGAAATTAATAATAAACCACAATCCCTAATAAATATATAACCGATAGATGACAACCATCTAATAGTTTACAACTAACATGCTTTTATAAATTAAGACACATCTTAATGTATCTAGCTGTTTTATTTCTCGGTTTGACAGACATAAATACGTTAGAAGGTAGACAATTAAGTCGTGTATAAATAAATCGATAACCACATATAGTTTACGACACAATTTGAAATGTATTTTGCTACTACATGTTTCATCTGCAATGAGACAAAAAGAAATTCAAGAACAAGAATCTTCACAAGAGTTTCTCAACTTCTAAGATCTGTAATTTAAACACGAGTTAAATGTTAATCAATGTTAATTAAATAAATTCAACACCGTTAATCATTAACGGTGTTAATCATTAACGGTGAGAGAAGGGTTCACTACGATGACCATTTCTTTGACAGACAGTTATGTCTTCTATATTCTCTGTACCCAAACTAAGGACACAAACCTTCTAGGGGACCTTCTCCCGTATCGTTGGGAGAGGTCATGTGAACGGACCTCTTAGGGTAGATGTCTCCTCGGACAGTCCGATGTCAGGTGTCCCAGAGTTTCTCAACATGTACTGATTTCACTGAATCGTACGTGTGTACGTTAGAGATGAGTTTATTCGATGTAATTTCTACTTTTGACTTCCTATTTAGTGTTAACCTGTATAAATACTTTCGTTATTAACGTTATTAATAAAGATAAAATGTCTTAACCTTTAAATCTGAATCTATTTTCTGGACGGTTTTGATATCTCGTTCAGTCTTAGTCCCTGAGACGTATACTTTTGTTTCAGAATATTTGTTTAAGATAAAGTTTTATATCTATAAAATGACTAATTAAAGAGACTTGTATCACTAAAATTCACCTACCCTCCCTACCTAACCCTTCTCTAATAACTTTCCTCTATTATAATAGTTGTCATTTACAATAGAGAACCTAGAAAAAATGAAATGGGACGTACCTTCAACTAATCAGGTTTCTATATTTTATATACCCTACCCTACGTCACATCGTTTTACTTATTATTTTTCAAATAAAAATTTCCTTTTTATTCATAACTTAAGTCCTTATAGTGACCGATTTGACTAAATTTGGTCCCAAAACGTGTTGGTTGGTCGAAATACGGTTGGACCACGAAACAAGGGACCTCGTTACTTTACATTTACGTCTCTTACTCCAAGAGGTTAGTGTCAAAATCTCTTCATCACAAATTAAGGTACGAGACTACCATGACTGGTAAAACGATTTCCCAAACCGATATCGAGACTAGTAAATAGTCAAGGTTTTACATTTCTTAATACAGAAGACTTTCTGTCATTTAAAGGTTGTACCCCTCTGTACTAGTGTAGAATCGGTCCTGAGACATTAGATACACATGTTACCGTTCCACAGGAAATCAAACACGGTTTTCAAGTATGTTGTTAAAGTCACGAACCGGAACCCATTGAGTACAATACTTTAAACCCATGAGTCGTAGACGATGACCCTAAAGACGTAATAACTGATACGGTTTCGAAAACTGACACACGTAGTGTTATTTGACACCTTTTAAGACTCTCTCTACCCTTATGGTCTGGTGGACTGGACGGAGAACTCTTTAGACATACGTCCAGTCCTTCGTTGTCAATCTTGACCTGTACCTTGTTGTCTGACCAAGGTTTATTCTTTTTCTCATGTAGTTCCGACATATAACAGTGGGACGAATAAATTGAAGATACGTCTCATGTAGTGCTCTTTACGACCTGACCTTCTTCGTGTTCGACCTTAGTTTTAACGACCCTCTTCATAGTTATTGGAGTCTATACGTCTACTGTGGTGGGAATACCGTCTTTCGCTTCTCCTTGATTTTTCAGAAAACCACTTTCACTTTCTCCTCTCACTTTTTCAACCGAATTTCGAGTTGTAAGTCTTTTACTTCTAGTATCGTAGGCCAGGGTAGTGAAGTACCCTTTATCTACCCCTTTGTCACCTTTATCACAGTCTGAAATAAAACCCCCCGAGGTTTTAGTGACGTCTACCACTGACGTCGGTACTTTAATTTACTGCGAATGAGGAACCTTCTTTTCAATACTGGTTGGATCTATCATATAAGTTTTCGTCTCTGTAATGAAACGGCTGATTCCNTTCCGATACCAAAAGGGTCATCAGTACATACCTACACTCTCAACCTGACACTCCTTCCGACTCACGACTTCTTAACTACGAAAACTTGACACCATAACCTCTTCTGAGAATTCTCAGGGAACCTGACGTTCCTCTAGGTTGGTCAGGAAAGACTTCTTCTAGTCGGGACCCACAAGAAACCTTCCTTACTACGATTTCGACTTTGAGGTCACGAAACCGGTGGAGTACACTTCTCGACTGAGTAACCTTTTCTGAGACTACGACCCTCCCTAACCC